>CM034154.1:534295388-534680388 GCA_019776745.2 Taxus chinensis
ATAAAATTTGAGTACGAGGGGAAGTCCTACACCGTAAAAGCTGATCCTCCCCCCCTTTAAAACCTGCAATATGTTATACCGCCCTAACGATGTGCTTATACCAATCAAGACACCCATACATTCAACCCAACCATCCTCTTCAAATGTACCTCAACCATCCACCTCAACCACGCCTACGCCTTCAACTGATGAAAACCACCGTCGCAAAAACCACTTCCCTTCCCGCAGCTAACATCCCAACCTCCGACCCCTTAGTAGATGTTTTTTCAATGCCTTACGATGGGGGAGTACCGCCTATATAACGTTAGTTCTTTCCCTACCCCACAGGAGTATGGACAATTACATGCACATCCCATCTGCGACTGTCGTGTGGGGGAGGTAATCTCTTACAGACCACCCTATTGCCACACCAACCTAATGTATGGGGGTGTTGACACATCCTCCATTACCCCTGAACCTCCTCTTGGTGTGGTTCCCTTCCAATCTGATTTTCAATACCTGACAAATCGTCGCTTCGCCCTCACCTTCTTGACTCGCTGTGCTTGGAAAGGCTTTGGCTTTGGTCTTTTTGAACAAGGCCGACATACGCTCATCCCCATCACCACACGCAAACATAATGATCGTAGTGGTCTCGGATTTCCGAAAAAACTTACATCGATGGAACCTCGCGTCAATTGTCTTCTAGAAGACAATGACGTTACCCCTACTAAACCATCATCACCCATTTTGCCTTCGTCTCCCACAGAGTCGATAGATCCTGAATCTATCCCTCCTAACATTTTTTTTTCATAAATGCTATCTTCCTAGGTCCCCTCACTTATCAACGCGATAATGAGCACCCCTCTTCTATTCCCCTTCTATATCCAGACATGATTAAAGAGGACTCCCCTTCAATTAACGTTGTTGAGTGCCATGATGATGGCTCCATCCTCACTTACCTTGGCACGGATGACTCTTATATTCAACGAGCCTTACCATCTGAAACCCAAACCATGCTGAACGAGTCTACTATAGAAATCAACATCCACACGAAGGATGATCCTCACATTGTGAAGATCAGAAAATCCCTTAACGCATCAAAACAAGTCACCTTTCCTACTTTCTTCTGTGCTCACAACCAAGATTTCACTTGGTCCTACGCTGACATGCCAGGAATTGATCCTGACATTGTTGTCCATAACATTACCCTGAAACCCGATTCCAAGCCAATTAAACAGAAATTGAGAAAAATGCATCCATGCATTGCCCTCTTGGTCAAAGAGGAGCTCCAACGACTCCTTTCTGTTTCCTTCATTCTACCTATTGACTATCCTCAATGGATTTCTAACATCGTACCTGTCACTAAAGCGATGGGAGGACTTCGGATATGTACGGATTTCTGAGATCTTAACCTCGCTTGCCCTAAGGATGACTTCCCCCCTACCAAGCATTGATCAACTTGTTGATCTCACTGCGGGTCATGAAATGCTTTCTCTCATGGATGGCTTTTCAGGATACAACCAAATTTTGGTTGCCCCTGCCGATCAACACAAAAACTACCTTCATAACTCCTTGGGGAACCTTCTGTTACCGTGTAATGCCATTCGGCCTTAAGAATGCTGGTGCCACCTATCAGCGGGCTATGACCTACATTTTTCATGACATTATGCACACAATCCTTGAAGATTACGTCGACAATCTTCTTGGCAAGTCTAAACATCGCAGTGAACATCTCGATGTTTTAACCATTATCTTTGATCACCTGTTACAATATTTTGTCTGCCTTCAACCAAAGAAATGTGTCTTTGGTGTTCTTTCGGGAAAACTTCTTGGCTTTATTGTCTCTTTGTGTGACATTGAGGTCGACCCATCTAAAGTCAAAGCTATTCTAGAAATGCCCCCACCTACTAATCTCAAACAATTGCGTAGTTTACAAGGTAAGATTCAATCTATCCGACGTTTCATCTCCCAACTCTCGGATCGATGTCAACCTTTCCATCACCTCCTTAAGAAGGACATTGATTTTCAATGGAGCAAAGAGTGCCACCAAGCCTTTGAAGCTCTCAAAACTTATCTCTTACAGCCACCCGTCCTTATCCCACCTCAAGACGACCACCCTTTCTACCTTTACCTTTCCGCCATTCACCACGCTGTAGGGGGCCATGCTTGCACATCGTGACTCTGAAAATCGAGAACAAGCCGTTTATTATATAAGTCGTACTTTGGTGGACTATGAGACTAGGTATACACATGTAGAAAGGTTGTGCCTAGCCATATCATTCGTGGTTACCAAACTCCGACACTACCTTCTGAATCACAAAACTTTCGTCATCACCAACACAGACCCCATCCATTACACGTATGCCAAACCTCATCTAAACCAACGCATCGCCCGATGGCTCACGCTCCTTGCCGACCTCGACCTTGAGTTCGTCCACCAGAAATCAATCAAAGGACAAACCATCGCAGACCAACTTGCGGAAGCCCCTTTACCTGGGGAACAATTTACCAATTTTACATTCCCCGACGAACTCATTGCCACTCTTTCACTCGGGGAAGAGTCGTATCAAATGACCCTCTTCTTCGATGGATCTAAATGCCAGCGCGGCGGAGGAGCCGGCGTTGTTCTCATCCCTCTTGATGTTGAACCTATGCCTCTTTCATTCCGGCTTGATTTCCCCTGCACCAATAATACAGCAGAATACGAGGCCCTTGTTCTGGGTCTCCAAGTTGCGATACACTTAGGTATCAAATCTATCAATATTTTTGGCGACTCTCAATTGGTAGTCAATCAAGTTATGGGCATCTACCAATGTAAAAATGAGGAACTTCAAAAGTACAAATACTACGTGGACTCACTTTTAGCCTTATTTACTCACTATTCTATCCAAACCATTCCCCGCTCCACTAACAAATTTACGGATACTATGGCTTGCTTAGCCTCGCAAATTCCAGCTTCATCAACTGACTCTGAATTATTCGTCGTGGTCCAACAACTTTTTGCCCCATCCTACTCAACCCCAGTAGTTTGTATGATAAATACTGTGTCTGCTAATTCACAGGATACTTGGTATCACCAATTTCACGACTACCTTACAACCTCTGTTCTCCCATCTGACCTTACTAGTAGTGGTAAACGCGCTTTTCTTAAACGTGTTTTCTCGTTATGTAGTTATGGGAGGACTCCTTTATAAACGTGGCTTTGATGGCATCCTCCTTCGATGTCTCACCGGCGCGGAGGTCACCCATACCATCCAACAGGTCCATGACGGTATTTGTGGTGGACATTTTAGTGGCCTTGCCGTGGCCAAACGAATCCTTCGCCTTGGTTATTATTGGCCTACTCTCAATAATGACTGCTACGAATATGTTAAGCGTTGTGTTATGTGTCAACAACATGCTAACCTTCAACATACTCCTAGCCATCCGCTACAGGTCGCACAAGATCTTTGGCCTTTCTCACAATGGGGTTTAGACCTTATTGGTGAGATTCATCCGTCCTCTTCGCAACGTCACCGATGGATTATCATAGCAACCGAATATTACACAAAATGGGTGGAGGCTATTCCACTCATTTCAACTAAAAAAGAAAAAAATTGTAGAGTTCATTAACCACCACATTATTTGTCGTTTTGGTGTTCCTCATCGCCTGATAACAGATAATGGAAAATCTTTTCAAAAACAAGTTGTTGCAAGACCTTTGCGGACAACTTTGGCATCAAACTTAGCTTCTCATCACCCTACTATCCACAAGCAAATGGACAAGCCGAATCCTCTAATAAAACACTAACCAAAATCCTCATGAAAGTTGTCAATGAATCCGGCAGAAATTGGCATGATCACATCCCCTTTGCCCTTTGGGCTTATCGTACTAGCATTCGTACCTCTACTAACGCTACACCTTTTTCTTTGGTATATGGTACCGAGGCAGTCTTGCCTCTCGAAATACAAATACCCTCCCTCAGAATATCCCTTCAGGATATTCTCACCAACGATGATTTCTGCCAAGAGCGGTTAGCCCAATTGGAGCTTCTTGACGAACGTCGTCTTACAGCTCTTGATCACCTTCAAATCTATCAAAAACATATCAAACGTGCTTATGATAAACGACTTCATGAGCGTACCTTTAAGGTTGGTGATCTTGTCCTCAAAGAGAATCAGCATGTCACCAAACTAGAAAAGAGAAAACGTGGAAAATTTTCTCCCAATTGGATTGGGCCTTATATAATCACTCACACCTATGGATCAGGCACTTATCGTTTAGCTTCGCAGAATGGTAAACCTGAGCCTAAAACCCCTTAATGCCTTGCATATTCGACCATTCTACTGTTGAATTTAGTGTTATATCACTTCTTATCTACCTACCCGCTCGTCCCTTGAGCTCATTTACCGCTACATGCACTTCGTTTCCTACACCTCATAATGAAAATCAAGCTCACATAGTTTGATTCTCACCTCACCTAAACGATGCCTTCCCCTTTTTAGTCTAGTCCATGACTTCAAAGTATTAAAATAAGCCGTATTCTTATGGGATTTTCTTGAGTCAAACTTCCTACTAAACTAGATGCTTCATGCCAAAAGAACGTCTAGTCATCTAAATTAAATATAGACTGCTCCCTCGAAGGACAGCTATGTGCTGAACTATTGCTGCTATTATCAATAGACTGCTCCCCCAAAGGACAGCTATGCATTAAAATTATATCTGCTACTATAAATAGACTGCTCCCTCGAAGGACAGCTATACACAGTCAGCCTTTATCAAAAGCTTCTCGCATTGATCAGCTTCGTGAAGACCTCAAGAATAGTACAATCAATATCCCTTGTAGACTTCCCGCATCGATCATTCTACATTCAGTGAAATAAAAGCCTCATTCAAAAAGAACTTTTTGGGTCATGGACTTGTTTATTTAGGGTAGGTTCTCTTTCGTCAGAACACTCACTTTGTAACAAGTTCTCTGTACCTCAGCTATATCATCCACCTCACCTCACCATTTGTTTCAACTCAAGGGACGTAACATACACCCGATATATTGTGATCATACAACTCTTTTCACCTATTGACTTCTCGTCTATGCACGGTACCTAGGGCTTCAAGCTCGTTCTACGTTGTGTGGTTTGTTTAGCTCTTTTCACCTACGGAGCACTCTTTCCGCTTTGCCTCGCATCTAGGATTGTGTGTTGATCTTAATCAGGACATGGTTCCCTTCTACTTGGGTAGGCTAACTTTCGCTTCCCTTATACCTTTTACAACATCACCAATTCACTACCGACACCAACAACCTTACCTTATCAATATTAATATCAATATTCTTACCAACCAACCAATTGCCTAAACCATACCAAATTGCCTGAATTCGCCTCTCCCTGATCCTAAGGGAGAACTACATCGGTCTGAGGCCCCTCCTTGCTTTGTGCAATGGGCTATGTAGGTAGCACTTCGGAGACATAGGGTCTCCCAAGGTTAGCTCGACCATCCCCTACCATAACCTATCATGTGTGGTAAATATAAATATTTTTGTGTATTTCTATTCAATCACATTCCTCTTTATCCTTTTTTTAACACACCAAAAGTCAAAACGCAAACATTCTTATTATTATCATAACTCAAATCACCATACATATTTAGTTTTATTTAGATGTTAAACAAATACATCTTCTCTATCATCGACACGCAGGTCGATATTCCCTTATTTATTCTTATATCTTGCTAATATTTACTTAGACCCTCACGCCTCATCCCGAACTAGGGGATGATCGTGATCATCGACGCCTCAGACCAGGCCTCTCTGTCCTCAAAGGTACCACGGCTATTGGTCCTACCGCCCACTGATCTGCCAATCTCTCCTGTAACATACGAATACACCCTCTCGTGTGGAGGAATCTTGCCTCTAGTCTCTTCGCTCGTGACTCCGCAACCGCTAACAATCCTCTTGTCTCATTCATCTGCGTTTGGAGCTGATGAACTAAACTCTGCAGACGATCTCTCTCCGCTGTAATCACAGCTATGTCAGGGCGATCACATACACCTCGCAGCTCTGCTACCCACCATAATCTATAGGCCTCTGTCATTCCTGCATCCATTACCCTGCGATCGGCTACTATCTCCTCTGGCCGCCACCAACCTATTTGGCCCAGGACCCAAGGCCGTAACCTACCCATCCGGCCTGACCCAAGGCCTCACCCTACCCATTTGGCCCGACCCAAGGCCGCAAACCCAACAAGGCCTCACCCTACCTTGGCCCGACCCAAGGCCGTACCACTTCAATACCTTACCCAACATCAACAACATACACGTTTTATTTTATCCACCCATCATGTAGTTTTTTTGTTCAATCAAGCTCACCTGTTCGTGTTTTAGCATGATTAGGGTCCTTGACTTGATCTGTCGACCAACTTTGCCTAGACCTAGACCATGACGTTTATCTCAACCAAACCAACCAGTTGGTACTGCCGAACAAGCCTAAAACGTTCCTGTACCTTACCCGTTATATACCCTGGAGCTACTTCCTATGCCTTGGATACCAGGATTATATCACCCTTGTTTGGATAAACTATCGACCTTTGCCTATGCACTGCTGGTTTGCTCGTCAAATCATGTACCCTAGTCGTACTATTACATTTCAACATGCGTCTGCTTCCTTAGACCTATCCCACCATATCACCATCCTCTCTACACCATTTACCCTTTATCAACCCTATCCCTGATTTCCTGTTCTCTCAATCTGTGATAGATTTGAGGGGGATTTACCTATACCCTTAATAGGGAAAAACCACTTCATATTATTTTCCGCGCAGCTTTACAAAACAAGCTACACGACAATAAGGGGCTAATGTAGAGACCAAATTTGTGTCTTACGACCCCTTGTGACCCGCATCTCATTTCGCAACCTAACCTCATCACCTAAACCTTACACAATTATTTATTAATTACCTTGTAATTGATAAATCCACATCACCTTACCTGCCACCTCATTTTGCCACCTCATCATGACCTAGCCCTAACCCTAAACTAACCTAATTAAGACCTATAACTTGGTCCACATCTACACCCATGACTAATGACCCCTTTCTCGCACCCAAAACCGACCTTCTAGTCACTTGACCAAGCCCGCAACTAATCTCTCGGGAGAAAAGCAGGGAAGGTGGGCTATTTTACTAAAAATAGCCTACTTTTTCCTTACCGATGCCGGTTCCTACTCGACCGCCGTCGGTTACGTAACTGCCATCGGTTCCCTGTAAATGGCCTCCCCAAACCAAAAACAAAGGATCGGAATTTGATTTTTGGATCAAGGTCGAAGGATTTTTGAATCAACAGAGATCATTTGGGAGCGATCAACAGAGTCCGGATCTTTACTTGACTGAGCAGAGACAAGTGAAGAGACAAGGAGAGTAAGCCAAGGACTGCAACTGGATACCAGAGCCCTGTGATACTCAGCTGATTTGATCTGCTGTGTGCCAGACCATCCTACCTCAGTTCTGCCTTTGCCATCAGAGCTCTTGGACCTGCATCTCCGCGAATAATCAGTAAGTTACTTCTTGCATGTCCTCTTTAATAACATTTCTTCGACTTTTTAAATCATATGTCCCCACAAATCCATTCTTGGATCCACTACCCAACGTATCATTGCATCTAACTGTCATTCATCTACCTCTCATCACCCTATTTCCTAATATCACCTATATACAGCCCTACAAATAACACAACTACCAGATAACACCACCACCCCACAAAACAACTAACCTTCAGATCCTAGACTCTACCGATATCAGTCATCAGTAACCGCCATCGGTTATCAGTAACCGGCATCGGTTATACTGACTATAACCAATAACCAGCCTTTCCCCTACCCAGTTCAACAAAGCAATTTAATTAATATCTTATAGTCTTTTGTGTTAATTCATATTAGCAGGGGAACTGACCACCTTCGAAAGGAAGTTTTATATTTCCTGGGCCCAAGGTAGTTTCCTCATTTATTATCTAATTAAAATCTTGTGGTCTTGTGTTCTTATTTGCAGGTAGTCCTTCCAAGACAAAAATGAGTTCTTCGCAGTCAGCCTGATCTTTCTCTACGGTACGCGCACACCATCTCGACATTCTACAGGTATTCCTCCTAGCCCCAACCATTATCTGTTTCTAAAAGGAACGAAACATTCCGAGTGAAACAGGCTCAATGTGAGGGTTGACTGGTCTCTATTTCTACCTGATGGGCTTAGCATCTGGATCCAATTCTATGGTATGCTGAGCTAGGTTGGGATTGAAACCTTTCAAGTCTTCATAGCTCCAAGAGAAGACATCTGGAAATTCTTGGCAAAGTTGTATGAAATATGATTTCTCCTGTTCAGTGGCTACCTTGCCAATTTGAAGTGTTTTGTTTTCCCCAACCGGAATTGGCTCTGAATCTTCTCTTTTGACCTATATGTTAGCCTTTTCCTTACGGAACTGGTCATTAGGGTTGAAGATAGACTCCAATGTTACTAAACCCCTAGGAAGCTTGTTTTTCCACAGCTGCACTACTTGATCCCCATACTGCTACTCTAATCTGTCTTGATTCCTAGCTGAGAATTCAGCCTCTTCTTGTAAGAAATTGACGATCTGTTGATCATTCTCAAACACCTGCCAGCTGGTGTTTTTATTTGGAACTGTTGGCCTCACAATCACATGGACATGTGGCTGTGTTTTTTCCCTTTTGATGTTTTCAACCACATCAAACATTACTCCAATAGCTGTGAGCCTATCTGCGGCTTCATTTTTCTTCCTAGGTATGGATGCGATATTAAAAGCTTCGAAATCCTCAACGAGGTCCCATACCCTGTTCTTGTAGTTCCTTAGCAGTTCGTTCTTTGTAGCATGTTGTCCCCTGACTTGATTGACGATTAGTTCACTGTCACCAAAGACTTGCAAGTTCTTTATTTTCTTCTTGATTACCCAATGTATCCCTTGCACCAAGGCTTCATATTCAGTAGTGTTATTTGAACAGGAAAACTGGAAACAGAAGGCTGAGTAATACCTTATACCTTGTGGTGAAACGAGCATAGCTCCTCCTCCTACACCTTGTCTACTCCTTGATCCATCAAAGAACAGCTGCCATACTTCATTCTTGTCCTTATGATCTGGCTTGGTGATGCTGGGGAGAGGTTGATCCTCTTCATGTAAACAATAAACCCCTAGCTTAGATTCTTCTACTTCTTGATAAGGATAAAAATCATGCACCTTGCTTGCCCATTCATCAAGAGTCAAATCCGGGATACTTCCCACCTTGGTGTTAGCCTCGTCAGTGCTAGGGTGATCTTCTTGATAGAATGCTGAGCAATTGGCATTAATCTGACTTGGAGTGTAAGGCTCAATATGGAAGTTTGCAATAGGTTCAGACCTAATCATAGCCTTAGTTCCATACCTTGTTCTAAACAGCATGTGAGACCAATCCACCAAAAGATATCCTCCAATTTTAGCAGTGAAGTCTCTTGACAAGCACAATGCAAAGAGTGGTGGAAGGTCTATAACTGATACATCTTGTAAAACAACAACTTTTGGACATGCATGCAAGGTAAGACTCAAATTTCTAATCACTCCAACTGTTGCTATTGCTGTCCCATCTAGCTGCACTACCCCTTTGGATGTTGTTTCATACTGGAGCCCTAGATGATCAGCTATTTGTTTGGGCATGACAGAACTACTTGCCCTGGAGTCTATCATGCAATTATGTACTAGCTGATTTCCAATGATTAATGAAACATAGAAAGGGGGGGGCTTCAACATTTTACCTTGTTGTGATCCATGACTTCCTTCAGGCTGGGCAGCATTTGTAAGCACATTGTCTTGCATCTGAACTTGCTGATTCGAAGTTGGCCAATCCTTCATGGCAGCTTGCAGCAGATCTCTTTGGCCTGGGATGGATAGGGATTCCCACATAGATATATTGACATTTGTCTTCTTCATCTGATCAATGATACTGAATGGTGATGAAGGATCTCTCTGCTGTCCCTTGGTTTGCACATTTACTCCTTGTACGTGGGCAACAACAGCTGGCATTTGAGTCGACCTAGGGGCTGTTCTTGGCTGCCCTTGTGCATTTGAAATGGGACTTTGCTTTCCAATCATTTCTGGAGTCATAGAAGATTGTGGGCTGGTTGGAGCTAGTGGCTGCTCCTCACCCAAATTTCTCCTTTTTGACCTTGTGTTGGCTGCAACACCTTGAGAAACCACTTGATTCATGGCACAGAAATCCTCTACTTGCTAGTTCACCAATGTGGTGTCATTTGGGGTTGATTGCTGTTGGAATGTTTCTTGTTGTTGACTGTTTCCTTGACTGCCCTCGCCCTCCACTCCGGTAGTTGTCACCGTCAATGCTTGATTGAGAGCACCATTGAAACACATGGATTGGTTATGAGGCTCATTGCATGGAAAGCACCAATCATATTCCTGAGCAATGTTGTTTTGTGTTAGCACTAATGCCTTAGAGGCAGATATGGCATTTGGATTATAGGGTTGGAATGGTCTATTGGCAGGAGGCCTTGTTTGATTCATGTTTACAACTGGATTAGGGGGCCGTTTTGGTTGGTATGGCTGCCTATTAGGTTGAGCTTGGGGTTGATAAGAAGTTCTGAAACTTTGGGCTTGTTTCCTTTTGAGAGTAGCCAGCTCATTACCTAAATTTTGAAATTACTTCATGACCTCTTGAAGCTCATTTGGGGCACTTGGAGATGAAATGGAAGCTTCATTTGAACTCTGATTTCTAGGAGTGGGAGAAGGAGCCAAATTAGGTGCTTGACTAGTGTTTGGACTCTCTAAACTTGGAAACAATGGCATGGGAGGTCTAGGGGCAAGTTTCCCAACTTGAATCAAACAATTTTCAGCCCTAATGGCAATGCTATAAGCCATAGGGATTGTTGTGCCTCCCATGGACTGAATCAACATAGAAATATCAGAATTTAGAGCTTTGAGATAGTAGAGAAAAGCACCTTCTGCTGTTGGCCTGACTTCCACTGGAATCCTCTCCCAAGTCTTTTGAAATCTGAAGTTGAAATCGGTCAGCTGCTCATTGGGAGCTCTCTTGATGGTTGTCAACTGCTCCAAAAGAGACAAGTTGTCTCCCTTCTCTCCAAATTGCTCATGAAGTGCAATACACAGCTGATTCCAGTTTGTGATAGAACCAGCTCCAAGGCTCCTAAACCATTGCAATGCTTTACCCTTAAATGAAGATGTGAGTAACTTGACAGCCACTTGCATTTCATTGATTTCATGGATTGCACAAAGGTTAGCAATATCTTTAGCATGATCACCTAGAGTAGTCTGATTTTGTCTAGTGAAGTAGGGAATGTTCTTCAAGGCTGCAATAGGAACTGGATGTTGTGCATTGAGAGAAAGTGGGCTATAGCCTGTGAAGTTGATGTAGGGATTGTTTCAAGCCATTCTGATTGGTCTTAAAACCCTTGTTGACTGAATGAAAGGCCTACCAGGTGGAGGAGTTGAGAGAGTTCTATTTGGTGGAGATGGAGACCTCTGAATCCTTCTTCCTCTTTGCCTTCTTCTCAGAGATAATTGCAGGTATTCAAACAACACTTCTTCTTCTCCAACTCTTGACCTTGTGATTCTTCTCATTAGTTTTCAGGCCTACACTGGTGTAACCAGTTGATTTTTCCCCTTTGGAGTCGCCAAATATGCAAATAATAGCTCTTTTCAAGCAAGAACATTACAGAAGATGCACATCAACCCTACTACAATAAAAATGAGACCTCTAGGTCCCATCGGGCGTGCCAAAACTGTTAGTGCAAAATCACAGCACCCCTGGATGCTGGTCAGGTTTCTAGGTTGACCATACTATCATCCAGTGTGATTGCATAACATTGAATCCTTTCTCCAAGTGTGGGACTTGAAAAGTGAGAAAGGATTCTCCAAAGAAGGCTGGTTCCTATTCCTCTATTTAGATGCACACAAAATATGCAGAGGGTTTGTTCAAAACCTAATCTAATCCACCAAGGAGACAGGGTAAGAAGATGCATAAAAATAAATCTAAGCTAATAGAGGTGATGCACCGAGGAATGAAGAACACCTATCTTGCCAGTAAACACAGACCATTTAAATGTGATATAAGATCATGCACAAAATAACAAAACTTGTAGTGAAAGACCAGGAGGATGCAAAATGAACATAGAGAGGGTTGAGAATCATCCACAGACATGTATTACTTGCTCTAAAGATTGATACAATACACTACAGAATGCCAAGAGGCAGAGTCATATTACAGTTTCAAATGGGAGGTTCGAACTCCACAAATTCACCTGATAGGAGAAGAAGGGAGGAGCAAAACAGAAAATGTTTGACCTTTTTTAAGAAGCCCCTCTTTACAATATATAGAAAGAATGAGAGAGGGAAGAGAGAGGAAATCCAGAATCTACCCCAACCACTTCTAGGTCGCATTTAAAATCATCTCATAATGGCAGAAGCGATGGATCCTAGCAAAACAGTGGGCTATCTAACAGAAACGACGAACTGTCTGCTACATTAAAGCTAGTTGTTGAAGCGTTACTTCTATCTTTTATTACGTGCCAGAGGAGTTTTCTCAATTTTATCTCTCTAAAATGAACCACAATACAAGATTGACCCCGGAATCATGTAGAGAATTTCAGCAGCTTTCCGTTGATATAAAGAACGTGCTAATCCGAGCTCTGGATTGAAAGATATGACGATCTGAAGATTTAGGGCATGAAACAGGCCAAAACAGATTTTGAAATCTTTTCCCGTGCTCTACCACCTAGACGACACATGTCAAGTGCTGATTGGATGCGTAATTATCTCTCCTTCCCTGTCCCATGGGTTTTCCTACTTCATTAGACACGTGTCCTCTTTTATTGGCTCAGGTCAGTGCTTGAAACCTTGCCCTTTGACTTTTGGACTTTCTCCCTTGTGACACATGTCGTGATTTGATTGGTTCTCGGGCCTGCAAGATTTTTGCGTCCTTCGCGTACATTTATCTCGGATGTCTCAAACTGTTTGGGACAAAAAATCCTGATCCACCCGAAATGGGCTTCCTTGTCCCTCATTCGGCCGATGACACGTGGCGTTGCTTGATTGGCTTTCAGCTCCTTCGGCTATCCGCGTTCCATGCGTCCCTTTGTCCCACCTACTTACTGTGAAAGTTCCTCATTTCGGCCAAACTGGCCAGTTCGCGCCCTTCGCGTCTTCATGTCCCAAATGTCCTAGACTGTCTGGGACAAATTCTTCCGAGCCGCCTGAAATGGGCTTCCTTTGCTCTCGGCCACTTTGCCTTTTCACTTCCTTCATTTCCTCATGGCCCAGATGTCCCAACTGCTTAGTGTGAAAGTTCTCCTTGTTTCGGCCGAACCGGGTGGTTCGCGCCCTTCGCGTCTTCATGTCCCAAATGTCCTAGAGCAGTTAGTTGATTTTCTTCTCTTTCGGCCGAACTGGCTTTCCGCGTCCCGCGCGTCTCGATGGCCCAGATGTTCCTTTGCCCTACAGACTGCCTAGCGGCCTATTGGCCGATTCGCGTCCTCCGCGTACATTTTTTCCAACTGTCCCAAAGGTGGCCTTGAGTAGGAATTAGCCAATTTCACGATTTTCTCCTGAATCAATCTACTTGCTTGGAACTGAAAACTCTGATGCATGTTATCGAAATTTACCCTGGGGGTGAACTTTGGATAACAACAATATGTTGAAAATCTTTGGCCAAAGTATCACAAGCTGCTGGTTTTGTTGTCCTATATCACCTAGTTTAGTAGAACGTGATGGCAGATGAATATTGGTAACAAATATTCAGATAGGGTCTTTAAACAGATCACTCAGAACCCATAATAGGGTAACCAAGTATACGTAGTATACACTATGTGTTCAGATTAGCATGAGAGATCAAATTGAAACCGAGTCATGAAATGAGAGATCAGAAGATACCGAGTCATTACAGTTGCATATGGTTATCTGTTATAAGATTGATTGGCATAAAATGTATGTTATAAATGATGTATTATTTAGAATAGAGAACATTGCTTTAAAAAAAAATTCCCTTGTTTCTAAAGTCTTAAAATGGGAATGTTACATCTTGGTATCAGAGTTGAAGGTTGTAGCTCTTGGACCTATTGAGTCCATAATATGATAAAAACTTAATTTTTCTTGTTAACAGAAAATGGTTAGAACAAGAGGAAATGTTGCGAATAACCCTCCACCTATTGATGGACCAATAATACCCCAAAAACTTGATGAGATCCTTGCTACCCTATTAGACACAAGAGATCGTTTAGCTATACTAGAACATTAAGTGATGGGTAATGAGGAGGAAAATGATGCTGGTAATAACAATCAGCGACCTCCTGAGGACAATGCCAATTTGGGTGTTGATAATAACAATGTTAACGTGCTTGTTCCACCAGAGGAAAAAAAGGTAAGGTTAGCAGCTAAACTCACCAATGACATAAAAAGGATAAGTCCACCTAAGTTTGATGGCACCACTTTGGGAGATGGAATTGAAAACTAGCTCAGTGAAATGGAGAAGTATTTTGCAATAAAAAACTTCTCCAAGGAAACGAAAGTGATATGGGGAGCATATCAGCTTTCTCATGAGGCATCTTCATGGTGGGGCAACCAAAAGGCTGAGTTAAATATTGATGAGTCTAATATTATCTGGGATCAGTTTAAAAGCTATTTTAGGCAACGTTGGCTGCCACAACTTTACTATGACTAGAAAATGACAGAATTTCAGAACTTAGCTCAAGGGAAGCTAACTATATCGAAATACTGGGAGAAGTTTACTAAACTCCCTAAGTATGTCCCACAGTATCAAACTGATGAAAAATTTAGAATAAGGAAATTCATCATGGGATTGAGTCCTGTAATAGGAGGAGAGGTGGATGTTCACAGTCCAACCACGATGGAAGGAGTTGTGGAAAAAGCCATAAGGCAGGAACAAAAATTGAAGGCAATTTTTGCTCACAAAGAGGAAGTAGGGAAAAATTTTCCAAACTCCTCTTCAGCCTCTCTTGCACCAAAGAAGGGACCGTGGAAGAAATTCGGTAATAAAAATAAGTTTACAACTGATAACAACAAGAAAACAACAATGAATAAGCATGCTGGAAATACACGGAGCAATTTTTTAAAGAACAACAATAATCGATAGAAGTCCTGTGGAGGTCAAAATAATAATTTTAAGGCTAGAAATAACTTTGAGCCTAAAAAGGGACCTGTAGGAGGATGTTATAACTGCGGCAAGGATCACTATGTAAATAATTTTCCTTTGAAAAAAGATGGTTGTGATCAGCAGCACAAGATATATGTTACCATAGCAGACAAACAGACTGAAAAGCAAGTCACGCCTATAGAAGTTCCTGGTAAGTTATTTGGCATACATGTAACTATTCTTTTTGATACAGGAGCTACTAAATGTTTTATTTCTGATAAACTTGCATCAAAACTAAAACGAAAAGATGGAAAAATGGATAAAACATGGACTGTAGATTATGGGAATAATGATGTTCATACAGTTAGTATGTGTCTTTTTGGGGAAGTCCTTGAATTACCCACTTTTTCCACTGAGGTTGATCTATATGTAGCACCTTTGGGATCTTATGATGTAATTATAGGGGTTAACTGGCTAGCAGATCACAAAGAAAAAGTTGATTGTTTTGGGAAATATATTAGTTGTTTAGATGACCTGCAGAAAACAATAGAGATTCAAGGTGTGAAACGTGAAATTTCAGCTAGGAAATTGTCTTCTATACAACTTAAAAAGGCCAAAAATAAATTTTGTACCTTGTATGCAGTAATTTTTTTGAATCTGCAGAAGAAAAAAAAGATCTCTTAGATCATTATCTGCTGTTACGAAACTACAGTGATGTGTTTCTGAAAGAATTATTAGGTCTTCCACCTAAAAGAGAATTTGATTTTACAATTGAGATCAAACCTAGAATGGAACCTATTTCTAAGGCACCATATAAAATGCCTACTACAGAATTAGTAGAGGTTAAAGCACAATTGCAAGAAATTTTGTCAAAAGGGTTGATCAGACCAAGTGTTTCTCCTTGGGGAGCTCCAGTAATTTTTCTGAAAAAGAAAGATGGGAAACTTAGGTTGTGCATTGATTACAGGATGTTGAACAAAGCGATAAACTAGAATAGGTACCCACTTCCTAGAATTGATGATTTATTTGATCAGATGCGTGGTGCATAAGTGTATTATAAGATAGATCTTAGGTCTGGTTATCATCAGTTGTGAATTAAAGATGAAGACATTCATAAAACTACTTTCAAGACAAGGTATGGGCATTGTGAATTTACTGTTTTACCCTTTGGGTTGAAAAATGCACCTACAACTTTTATGAATCTAATGAATAATATCTTTTAAGAATATTTGGACAAATTTGTGCTTGTATTCTTGGACGACATTCTCATATATTATAAGAGTGTTGAGGAACACCATGAGTACTTGAAGATCATTTTGGAAATCTTGAGAAAGAGGAAGTTATTTGGTAAGCTATCTAAATGATCTTTCTATGATACATAAGTACACTATTTGGGTCACGTTATAAGTAAAGATGGGATTGCTATAGATCCTTCTAAAATTGTAGCGATAACAGAATGCCCTGCACCTAAGAACGTACATGAGGTAAGAATCTTCATGGGGCTTGTTGGTTATTATAGAAAATTTGTTAAGGATTTTTCTAAGGTAGCTGCACCAATAACTTCATTGCAGAAAAAGGATAAGAAATTTGTATGGAGTGAGAAGTATGAATCTAGTTTTGAAACTTTGAAAAATCAGTTAACTTCTGCACCTATTCTGGCTGTACCTGATCCTAATGGGGATTTTACAGTTATGACGGATGCTTCTGGTGAAGGTCTTGGAGGAATATTAGTACAAAATGATCATGTCATATCTTATGAAATTAGAAAAATTAAGTTAAACGAGTTGAATTATGCTCCACATGATTTAGAGCTTGCTGCCATTATTCATGCACTTCAAGTATGGAGACATTATCTGCTTGGTAAACCTTTTGAATTGAAAACTGATCATCTAGGGTTGAACTATATTTTCACTCAACCAAATTTGAATGCAAGACAATGTAGATGGTTAGAGTTTTTGTCTCAATATGATTTTGACATAAGTTACATAAAAGGTAAGGAAAATAGAGTTGCTGATGCTCTAAGTTGTAGGAAGCACATTTCTGCTCTTAGAACATTAAGAACTTAGTTTAAGGATGAAGTAAAAGATGTTATGGAATATGATTCTTATTTTCAGCAAGTGAAAACAACACTTGCTGCAGATCCAAAAGACATAAGGTATAAAGGTATTCACTTTGATAATGAAGGAATATTATGGTTTGAAAACATAGTATACATACCTTCGCTTAACGAATTGAGAAAGAAATTACTAGTTGAATTTCACAGCTCACCTTTTCATAGGCATCCTGGCATAAAAAAAATGCTCGCTGATATAAAACAACAATATTTCTGGAAAGGAATGAAAAAGGATGTTATTGAGTTTATAAAGCATTGCTTGGAATATCAACATGTTAAAGCTGAACACATGTACCCAGCCAGTTTTTTATATCCACATAACATTCCATAGTATAAATGGCAAGTAATAAGCATGGATTTTGTATAAGGTTTTCCTATGAAAAGAAACAAACATGATGTTATTTTAGTAGTTGTTGATAAACTGACGAAAGTAGCACATTTTATTGCTGGAGATCTGAAAATCCTTTTTTGGAAAAAAGGTTCGTACATAACATTTTCAGATTACATGGAGTATAATGATATTTGATAGAGATCCTAGAATGATGTCAAGGTTTTGGAAAACACTTAATGTAGCTATAGGAACTAAGCTGAATTTCAGTTATGCGTATCATCCGGAAACAAATGGGCAGACTAAAAGAGTGAATCAGGGTTTAGAAGATATGTTATGCATGTATTGTATGGATCAGTAGTATAAGTGGGAAGAGTATCTTCCACTAGTTGAATTTGCTTAGAATAATACATATCATGCCTCTCTTAAGATGGCACCTTTCGAGGCACTATACGGAAGGAAATGCAGAACTCCCATCAGTTGGGACAACATTGAGGATAGAGAAGTAATTGGACCTGAAATCCTTACAGAAATGGAACAACAAGTTAAAATGATTCGTGGACGCTTGAAAGAAGTAGCAGATAGACAAAATAATTATCCTGACTTGAAGCGGGTTGATAGGAAGTTTGAGCTTGGTGAGAAGGTCTTTCATCGAGTAAAATTGAAAAAGAGTTCAATAACTTTTGGCAAGGCTCCCAAGTTATCACCTCGCTATGTGGGACATTTTGAAATTGTGGAAGTTATCAACCCAATAGCTTATCATTTAGCATTACCTCCTATTTTATCATGAATGCATGATGTTTTCCATATTTCTTTGCTTAAGAAATATGTTTCAGATTTATCACATGTGTTAAATTGGAATTCCTTGTAGGTCCAAGACCCACGAATAATCGTGGTTAAACCATTACGAGTACTAGAAAATCATCAGTTGCATTTAAGAAATCATGAACTGAGGCAATGTAAGGTCTAGTGGGACCATTTTAATGAGGAAAGTGCAACCTAGAAAAACTTGGAGGATATGAAAACTACTTTTCCATTCTTATTTGAACAGAATTAATTCTGCAAACTGATAAAATTTAAAATTTTATACATTTATGTCATTAATTCTTCCAGTTTTGGGAAGATGACTATTTAATTATTTTGAATAAACAACTGTGTGAATGTTGATTTCTGGAACTATAAGATTCTGATATGTTTTTGTCATATGAAAAGAAAAGTGAATGAATTGGTTATCCTTGATATTAATTGTTAAAGAAAGGTAATCATCAGGACGATGACTATTTTAGGAGGGAAGCATGTAACACCCTTGTCAGTTGTTATATTCCTCCTTTGCATTTCAAGTGTTGACATGTGATTTCTCCTTATAAAGATGCGCTCTTTTGATTATAGGAAATCATGCTTGAAATGGATAAATCATTTCTGTTCTTTAGATCAATTAACTAAAATAAAATGGCTTCTTTGAATCCATTTTTTTTACTTCTTGTAGGTAAGTTGCAATCTAGTTTAGGAGTTGCAAACCTAACTCTTAATTTGACTCATCCTTGGATCAATTCCATTAATCCAAGGAGTGTTTTAAAATCTTCTTTGTTGAATGAATGGTAAATTGAAATTCAATAATTTAAGGAACATAATGGACTGAAATTTGTTGTTACAAGTTCTTTGACCGTGTTTCAATTCCGTTGTCTAGTTATGCTTGGGTCTTTGGAGATCTATCTTGGCAAGACATTCGGGCGTAAATGAAATACAATCAATGACTTAAGAAGAATTCATAATCCTAAGTTGGGTAAGATTATTTACTTCTCAGCTGTGTTATTTAAATGGATTCTATCCTAACCTAAGCCTTTGTTCTAAATAAATTTAATATGGAATTCCTAAGGTTGATAGACTAATTAAATTAATCTAATGCCTAATTATATATGGTTATGAAATTAATCTAACCTATTTCCTAAAACTATGTATAGCTGTGAATTAATCTAATTTAATTCCTAAAACTATATAATTGAGAATTAATCTAATTAAATTCCTAAAACTATAAAGTTAGAAATTAAACTAACGTAAGTTTTTAAAATGACCTATCCTAAACTATATGCAAAGGGGCCCATGGGCGCATGTCCTGGGCGACAGTTCTAAAGGGGCATTTATTTGGTGATAAGGTTTTTAATGCTCAAGGACTACCAGTTTTGGCAGGGGCTAGTTGGCATTGGTGGAATGTTAAGTGGAAGCTCCACTAAACTTAGAAATGCATGTTAAGTTTGTTTTGGTGATCACTAGATTTGGAAGGCGGTGGAAAATAAGGATAAGCAGGAAAATTACATTTAATGAAATTAAATGGCCTCGGTTTAGGCTCTCAAACAACCTTGGAAACTTGGAAGGTGGATTTTGGGGAAGTTTTTTGTTTTCACACTCTCTCTAGATTTTTATTTGCATGGGGCAAACTAGTTCTTTGAACCAACAGTTCGACTTGCACTTTGTTGCTATTTTTGGCTTTTCTGATCTATTTTCGATCATGGGAAAATATAAGAGGCATTTTGAGGAAAGTTATTTGTTGTTTAATCTTGCATGGAAGAGAAAGGAAGTTGGAAGATCGTCTTGGAAGCTCCTTCGATTTGGCAGAAGTGCTATTAGGCATGATAGGCTCTAACCATTAAGATTTCTTACTTTCTTCGAAATGTTTCTTTAAATGAACTCTACTTAAATGAGATTCTTGACTTGCATGTTTTAACTAGTTATTTGCTTACTGGGTTTTGATATTTGGTGAAATATAGGTATGAAACCCACTGTAAATAATGATAAGTTTAGAAACTTCTTTTGTGTAAGATATTAGTGAATCATGCATGAGAATCTCGATTTTGTAGATCTACTTGTCTTTTGGAACTAGAATATGAGGTGTTGAGTGGAAAAGACCTTCGTTGCTTCATTTAAGTCATGACCAGGAACTTTATTGAAATCTGGGTTTTGTCTGTTCTTATTTGAAGCTTGAATTCATGTACCATGTTGAGATTTAGTTTGTTTTGAAGCTTGTGTTGAGCCATAGCTTGTAATGAAACCATGTTTTTGTTTAGCTTGTATTCAGCCAGGTTGGGCTTAAGCTTGTATTAAACTCATGTTTCTATGATTTGTAATGGGCTCATGTTTGAATAAGTTGTAATCGGTTTCATGTAAGATAAGAGCTAGCACTGTAGTCTCTTGATGTTTTGAACTTTAATGGAAATAAGGGTTATGTCTATTCTTGTTTGGAGTTCATGTTTTAATTTAGGGCTTGAAATTTTATATGAAGCTCATGTTCGTTAGAGCTATAGCTTGTGCAGAGCCTATGTTTTGCTTAACCTGTATTTGAAACCTGTGTTTTGGTTAAATTTGCATTCAGGTTTTGTGTTGATAAAAGCTTGCACTGTAGTTCTTGTTTCTCTGAACTATAGAATTGGGATTCTCCTTATACCTGCTTAAATTTTTTAGTTCAAAACTTTGTTTTTAAACTCAAACTACTTAAAGATATTTGGGAAATTGGTTTGTCTAAATTGTTATGAAGATCTCTTCGAAATCCTACCAGGAAACGTCTTATTGATGAATGGTTTGTTCTTCTTTGAGACTGTTTGTTATTTGAATTTGGCAATGGTGTTTAATTTGGAGATAGCCTTTTATGCTCTGTTTTGAAGAAACCCACATCGTGGGTTGTGTGTTGTTAAAGCAAGGTCTCCATTTTTGGATAAATGAAACGGTGAAAGTTGTTTGGATTATTGTCCTTCTTGGAACCAAGACCTTCTTGCTTATGTAATAAGATGTTGAAATGTTATAAGGAAATTTTAGTCTTTGCTGAGCTCTTATGCACTTCTGAATTAGTTTTTTTATATATTTTAGTATTCTACTCTTGTTGGGTTTGTTAAGTTGTTACTGTCTTTTAAAATAAGAAAGGAAGTTGTGAATCCTTAGGGGCAGTGTGATGTTTCTGTACTTTTTTGTTTATATTATTTTGAACTAAAATATGAAACTTATGCTTCTATATAATAAGGAATGCAAAAGGGACTTGTAGTATTTCTTCTTCTTACTTGGAAATGATCTTGTTCTCTCTTTTCTGGAAACTAGTGTAGGAACTAAGTTGTTTGGATTAGAAAGGGAATTTGTTTATTAAGTACAATGAAATGAAATAATTGAATTTCTTGAAATGGAGATTTTATATTTGTTTGGTCTTACTTATTTCTTTCATTTGAAGAAGTAATGTAGGAAGAGATTAGATGTTCCAGTTTTGTGGAACAGGAAATGTAAACACTTATTTTGTCTTTGGTGAAGATAAATGTTGTGTTCTAAGATGATAGAATCAGGAATAATGATATGATGATCTATTGTTGTTTAAAAGATAATTGATAGGTTCAATTAAACTTTAATTGGTAAGGAAGAGGTTGTAGAATATATTATGTCCTTCTCTTAAAAGGTGAATTCAGTTTTACTAATGCACTTATTTTCTGATTATTGTTACTTATGCTTTTGTGTATGATATGTTAATTGTTTCATTAAAGTAGAGTTGTTTTAATGGAACAATTAGTGGAAAGAATTTAGTTTTAATGTTGGTAGTTATCATGCTCAATTCTTTGAACTGACCCATGCTATCAATTTTTGCAGATGGATTTCGTAAGTGGTAAAAAGAAGGCAAAACTTATATGATACATTGGATGATTTAAGTTTGATTCTTGTGAAGAATTCTCATTTCTTTCTTGAGTTTTATTTAAAAAGAGAATTTGTATTCTTGTTGAAGGAAAGCTGTTGTATTGGAAATATGCCTAAAATGCATAGTGTTGTAATTATATAAGTTTACAAAGATGAATTGAAAGTTGGAAACTTACTTCCATTGGTTGTGTAAACTATCTTGTACCTTTATGAAAGAGATGGAATTCTATCGTGTTTATATTATTCATATTATTTATATACTTAATTGGATATCTTTTGATAAGTTGGATAAGGGAATTTAGTTCAAACTCCCTGATTAAGATACAACTTCATAAGTTGTAGAATATGATGTTCTTTATCTAAACAATTTAACATGGTAATGTGATGTGTAATAAACATGCAGTAAAACTATAGAAATTGTAAAAGATAATAAGGGTGATAAATACTAATATTTAATCATGAAGAGGAAGACTCTTCCTCTCTTAAAAGAATGTAAACAAAAAGGAAAGGTGATATGATTATTAATTCATTAGACTTCATTTCAATGAAGTCTACTTAGTTAAACCTATGTGGTTACTACACCTCCTTCAATTGATAAGTTGCATTTAAATGGAACTTATGATGTTGCTCTCCTGTTTTTGGTTAACTACTTGTTTAACAAATTAAATAAACTCAAAAAGAAATCTTAAGTTAAGTAAAGTTCTTTAATGATTAATTGAATCAGATTTTGGAAAAGAACTTAAGGAGTGTGGATTATAACATTTCGCAAGGATATGTAAAATGAATCTTAATCCACTAATTAACTAAATGTTAACGTTCTCCTTGAAGTATGTACATCTCGATGAGGCAGTTCTTGTGGATGTTGGCACATGCCAACTACATAACTATACCTTCGAGAAGACTAAGGTATTGTCGAAGATACAATACTGTAGTTGACATGTGGCAACACCCTTCTACATTTGACCATCCAGATCTACATATGTTGGGGACTTTTCTTAGTTTCCTTCTAGGATAAATTAGAAATATGATCTAGTATAGGGGATGAATCCCACTATCTAGGGTTAAGTAGGCATATTCAATTGACTTAGGTCGATTGAATATGTCTAAGTACCCGTAGTTAACGTGAATGATCCAATATACTAAATCATGTCACTAATCTGGGTTAGGATAAAATATTGGACAAGTGGACTGACAGAAGTCAGTCAAGACCATTCTAGATAACAGAAGAGTGAGGTGAAGGATGTATTCCATTGACGTGTATGCCATCTAGGAATAATCACATAGACAATATGTTGAAAATATTTGGCCAAAGTATCGCAAGCTGCTGGTTGCGTTGTCTTATATCAACTAGTTTAGTAGAACATGATGTCTGATGAATATTGGTAACAAATATTCAGATAGGTTCTTTAAAAAGATCACTCGGAACCCAAAATAGGCTAAGTAACGAAGTATACATAGTATACACTATGTGTTCGGATTAGCATGAGAGATCGGATTGAAACCGAGTCATGAAATGAGAGATCGGAAGATACTGAGTCATTACAGCTGCATATGGTTATCTGTTATAAGATATATTGGCATAGAATGTGTGTTCTAAATGATGTATTATTAAGAATAGAGAACATTTCTTAAAAAAAAACAACTTTTTTTTCCCTTGTTTCTAAAGTCCTAAAATGGGAATGTTACACTCACGGAAGAATTGTTGGGGGAAATTATGTAGGAACTGCCACTACTCACAAGATTCTGATGGTTGATTTATGGTGGGAAATAATTTATAAGGATTGTAAAGAGTATGCCAAGGGATGTGATCATTTCCAGCACCTTGGAAAGCTTGGGCATAAATATGAAATGCCTTTGAGGCCTATAGCTAGTGAAAAACCTTTTGAGAAATGGGAAATTAAATTTTTGGATCCTATTTTCCCACCGGCACGTAGGACTAGTTCACACTACGTTATTACTTATACAGATTATCTGACATGGTGGGAAGAAGTAGTGCCTACAAAGTATTGCACAATATCTACTGCAACAAGGTTCTTATGGGGGAACATCATCAGTAGGTATGGATGTCTAGTGAGCTTGACTAGTGATAGGGGTACTCATTTGTTAAATGAGACTATTATAATATTATTGGCAGAATTTATGGTGGCACACCATAAGACAGGACCCTATCACACACATGACAATGGGATTGTTAAGGATTTCAAAGAGATATTGGGGCATATATTGACAAATATTTGTGATGTTGGAAGGAAGGATTGGGATGATAATGTCTCTGTTGTACTTTGGGCATTAATGAAAATCTACAAGAGGTTGAATAAGGCCATACCCTTTCAGATGGTGTTTGGCGCATAGGTTGTTTTACCAGTGGAATTCATTTTACCTTCCCTGTGTATTATGCATAGATGGATTATATGATGTGCTAGTCCTTGAAGAGAACATAGATAAGCTAATGTAGTTGGATGAGTAGCGTGCCATAGCACATTGGGGCCAGAAGACAGAGAAAACAAGATAGAAATCATGACATGATAGGCATACTAAGAATAATTTTTTTTAAGTTGGACAACTGGTTCTTCTATATGACTCTAAGTTTTTGTTCCATCCTGGAAAGTTCCAAGTGCATTTTCTAGGACCGTACGGTGTAACATACATATTTGATTAAGGAGCTTGCCATTTTCATACATTGGATGGAATATGTTTTCTCCGTTACTTTAACGGGAGTAGGATGAAGACCTACTATAAATAAGTGTTTTGAGTGTCTGTAATAAGGTAATATTTCCATTAAAATATTATATTTCCTTTATATGGGTTTCCTTTCATTATTGTTATTTTTTTTCTATTTAGTTCAGTGTTTTGTGAAATAAGCGAGCTTGCGCGCTAGTAGTTGATTACTATCTAAGTGATTTTATGTATAGAGGACTGCACATAATCTTATTATGGGGTAGATGGATTGAAGCACAGAGATGAAAATGGTTGAAACCCTCTTGTTACAGGTTGGTTTGGTTGAAGGCTTATTCTGGGATGTTGGCACGAAAAAGGAAAATATGTTATATGTGTTATATAAAAGGTGTTCTAAGGAAGGTTGAGATGATTGAAGACCATGCAGGGAAAGTGATCACACATTATAACATGAGGTAGGAGGTGGCATGGGAAACTACTTGGGATATGGCACAAATATTTTGTACTTCAACGTAGGGAGGCGTACTAAGGAGGTATGAGGAAGATAAATAGTATGAGCACATAAGAAGGTTATGAGTGTAGTGCGCAAGGTGAAGTTGCGGAAGTCAAAATTAAGTTAAAAAAGTACTTTGTTGAAAAAGTACTTAAAACACATCAGTCAAAAGGATAATAAGGTCATGTAAAAGTGTAAATAAGGTGGTTAGGGTAGTCATTTGGATACCTTGCTTTCGAAGAAATCAAAGTTCTACTGAGTGGATTGAAGAATGAAAAAGATATTAGAAGTGACGCAGAGTGTTTGCAAACCAGAAGTGATTAAAAGTTGTGCAGAGATCCTTGCAAAGAGGTAAGTTAGAGTTAGTAGTGGAGCGGTGAAGGATTGGATATAATGTAAGTGGTTAGAAGTCACGAGGCCTGGGTAGATAATGGTTGAAGGATATAACACCTATAACATGTGGTGAGAAGTAAAATGGCACAAAAACCTAGGAATTTGTGAACAGAGAGACCTCAAGTGGAGGTGGAGGAGCCATTAGAAGAGATATATTTCAAAATGTAGTAACCTCAAGGTGTTTTATGGGTGGAATTATGGAAAGCAAAGCTCACTCGTTGCAAAATTAGTGAGTTTAACAAAAACACGGAGGAAAATGAAAATAATATGAGGGTAGACTTAGTAAAGGTACTCCCAGGAGCAGACGAGGCTAGAAACCCTCAAATTGTCAACTCTATGTAGAGAGAGATGGAAAAAACTAGTGTTTTACAATTATGGGAGCTTCCATTCTTCAGAAAACCTACACACTTGTTTCAGTGGCTGATGTCACAGGTTCACAAAAAATTCTTATACTTCATGAGAAGAAGGATGTGTCTTACAAGCCAGTTGATTGGACGAGTTACAAGATTAAGGAGCATGGGGAAGGATATGTCTCTAGATTTGTGTGTCATAATTAATATTGAGGAGCTTGTGAAGAAATTATACTATAAGAAGGGAAGTAGGGCATAGACCATCACCTTTTTGGATGATTCGACACTTAGGGTTGCTTCCTGACTTGTGAGTTGCAAATTGGGAACTTCAGAGCCCTAGACTGATATAAAAAAGAGGTTCATGTACGTGGCCTATAGAATATCAAAGAGGGCACGCTACAATTTGGCCCAGTATGTTATAGACATTATCATAGAGGAGGAAAAGCTACATGATGAGGAAGGAGTGAAGATTACATGGGGTTCCATCCTTCTCTTGATTTTACTTTGGGAGAAAGGATTTCTAGATGGGCCTTCTAGGAATATGTGGGTTTATCCACTAGTAGATCCATTAGCCACAACTCAGTTCACAAGGTTCACTTATGATGGCACCATCACAAGTACTTATAAGGAAATAATTAACAAATGATATGATAGAATACATGGGGGATTTGAGAATGGATAACACATTTTGTGTAAGTTTCCTGTAGTTGTTGGATACCAAGTGAAGTTTGTAGTGATGCAACACTTCAATCTTACAAGATTCAAGATGGTGAATGGAGAGATGGGGCCATGGTACAAAATCCTATTTACATTCACAACTAATTATTTGAAGTGCTCCATCAATAGATTGAAAGATGCAAGCAAATTGAAATATTATGTAGATAAGGTAGATTCTGAACTGCATACTTTGCATGCCACATAAAAATATGAATCCAATCCCGCGTACTTAGAGGTCTTGAAGCAAGAATTTTTTGATCAGCAACAACCGATAAATGTGATAATTAAAGGGTTGATTAGCAGAATATTTGTTCAACTACCCATGAAGAATCAAGGATGAGTTAAAGTGGAGGTCACAAACTTAACTTTTCCACAACTGAGGGGAGCACCAATGCTACCCATCAAGGTAGTTTGCGAAGAAGAGGTGCAGGAGGAAGAAAAGAGAGATGAGGATGAAGGGAAGTTTGACACTTCCCATAAAAGAATGTACTATTCATGTAGGAGTAG
This sequence comes from Taxus chinensis, assembly GCA_019776745.2. Taxonomy (NCBI): domain Eukaryota; kingdom Viridiplantae; phylum Streptophyta; class Pinopsida; order Cupressales; family Taxaceae; genus Taxus; species Taxus chinensis. The sequence continues at coordinate 534,322,732 of CM034154.1, forward strand.
TAGTGGGGGCATAAGGGATTCACAACAGGGAAGCACTGAGAAAAAAATAAAGTGTGAGAAAGTACAAGAAGTCTCTAGTTCGGAGATGGAGACAAAGTCTATGGATGAGGAGGATTTGGAGAAAATGGGTGAATTGCTTACGGAGGAGATTGAACAAGAATTTGTGGAGCAAGAGAGGAGAGCTGCAGAGAGGGTAGAAGATGAGGTGTGTGAGAAGGAGAAATTGCTAATGAATGGTGAGGGATAATACTCCAGTGCAGCTTGAGAAGCATGGGGAGAAATAAAAAGGTGATACTTTTGTGATCAAGGATGAAAAAGGGCTTAGAACTTGTACCAACACCTCTACCTCAAAAAAACAGAAAAAAAAAGGAATGTGCAAAGGAAAGTGATGGACCCCAGGGTCTCCACATATGGACTATGTTGATGATCCTTCAAAGGTTCTTTGTGTGCACTTCTAAAGCATGAAAGCCACTAAAAAACTACATACATGGGAGATGCTAGACTAAGATAGGGGGTATCCAGAACCAAGAAAATGCTGAGCTGAAACTTGCATAATTAATCGAAGGAGACAGAGTTTGAGTTAAATGAATATGAAATTAATACTATTTACTTGAAGAATAAACATGGAGTGACATATAAAGTGGTGAACCCAAACTACCTGAATGGTGAGCAAGTGTGTAATGGATTGAAATTTTTTTCCTCTGAACTAGTATGGGGAAATATAGATTCAAGCGCCACTTTTTGCACACTTGTGGTAGATAAGAAGGAGAAGGAAAGAGAAATAGACATATTGGACAAGGGAATGAAGGGAAAACAAGCCATGATAAAAGAAACATATGATAGGGCTGGGGCACTAGTTTAGAATATTTTGGCACAGTGTCCGTCCGTGGTTAGCCAGGCGTAGAAAAATTATGGTGATGAAATAGAATATCTCATGGAATTGGTGGGAATGTTATTGGTTAAAATTCAAAATGATGTGGGACCATCCACTAAAGATATTTCCAAGGAAAAAGAGAACAATAAGATAAAAGTTGAGGCCTAGATCACTGAGTTGGAAGAATTTATCACCCAACTCAAGGAAGCAAGTACACTGACAGATGTGGGTTTCAATCGATGCAGAAAATGTGAGCCATTTATTGATACTAAAATGATGAATGAGGAAGCATTCCTGAAAGCCATACAAGAAAAGGTCCCTAATAAAAACACTTGAGCACACTTAGCTGATTATTGAGACCACCACATAGAAGGAAAAAATAAAGACAAAGCACAAGAAGCTTGAGTTTAGGATTGCAAGATCTAGAATTCCATACTTGAACACATGGATGTTTTTTATGAAGGTTGCGTAGGGATAGTGGTATTCATAAAAGAAATTAAGAGTAGAGTTGAGGAGATAACACTAGATCAAGTACTGGATATTGTGGAGGAAACAATGGGGAAGGATTTGAAAGATTTGGAGGAGTGGAAGAATTTTAAGGATGAAGTAGATGCAAAGTTCCCCAGGATCCTCCAAGCACCTTAAAGGTTTTTGGTATGATGTTCATTTTTGGATTGTAAAATTTTTGTCTGTATGAATATTTTTGTACTTGGTGATCAAGGAATTTGTGGGGGCAACAATCCAGCAAGTGTGGGGTAATTTTTGGCTCCTAAAAAAGATACTAAGTATAAGTGATGCAAGGGTTTTTGACATGCAAGAGTTAGGCGTGAAGGCATGTGTGATAGTAAGATAGATAGTACGCAAAGGCTCACGCCTTGACAGATTGTATTCCATACTTAGGAACATATGAGACATGAGAAAAATTGGAAAGATAGAGGGCTGGAGTAGTGGTCAAGAAAAGTTTTGGAGATAAAAATAAAGAATGAAGACTTGCAGTTTGAGAAAATTCTATTTTGAGATAGATCTCATGCAAAAGAAGTTAAATCGTCATTTAGAGCTTAGGCTATTAATGTTTCACTATTTTATTATGTAGGAATGTGGTTGGAGGGGATGTAGGCTTTGATTTTTAGGGTTTAGTTAGGTCTCATTTAGTTATGGCAACATACTAAGAATAGACTTAGGGTGAGGTGGCTAGGTGAAGTGTATAGGTGAGGTGGATAGGTGGGAATTATCTTAATTAGGATGATTAAATAATAAATATTGTGAATACATGGATTAATTTAATTAAATTAATATTAGTGTGGGGTGTAAGGGGCCATGGTTAGGTGAGTGTGTTCAAGTTGATTATTTAACGAAGGGTCAAGGAGTGTGTGACCAAATTTTGGTGTCTACATTTTCCCCTTTTTACTACGTAGCTTGTATTGGTAAGCGACGCTGACAAAAATAAGATGTGGTTGTCCCATGTGTGGGTGAAAGTAATCCCCATCAAACTAGGAATGGATGAGGTAGAAGGTACAATCAGTGAGTGGTTTGATAAAAGGTGAATGTGATGAAGAGGAAGGTGGACAACGGGGGTAAAGGGGTAAAGGTCCAATCAGGTAATCCAGGTAATGGGTCATGGTCAAAGGTAGTAACATTCAAATGCACACACATGTATAAAATACAACATGGTACTAGGTTGAAGAGCATGAAAAATCTACATTTTCAAAAGTCTATAGGTTTATACAAACAAGGTTATGGTGATTTTAGTATCCAAGGTATAGGATATGGTGTGGAAGCACTTCCCAAGTTAGGTGCAAGAAAATTTAGGTATGTTCCGGTACACCAATGGTTGGGTCAGGATAAACGGTCACAACAAGAGGCAAGGTAAAGTTATTAGGTCAAACAACATGGGTAACAATGTCACAAGGTATAACGAGCACATGAGTTCACAGGTCACTAGCAATGTTCTAGGTCCAAGTAGCTAGGTCACGTCATGGGTAGGGACGGGGTATGGATAAAATAACAAGTCCCAAAATGCAATGAAAGAAAAGTATAGGTAAGGTAGGCATGGAGGTTGGTTGTAATAAGGATGGGTAAGGTCAAACGACGTTTAGGCTGGGTAAGTAGGGACAGCAATGGGGAATGTGCATAAATATGACAGGTAATCGATGCCGGTCATACATAACCAAGGACGGACGAGGTGATTTGATCACAATTTAATGGGGGTAGATGACCGATGTTGGTCTTAGTATAACCAACCATGGTGAGCTAGGGCATAGTACCGATGTCAGTTTAGGTATAATCGACATCGGTCAGGTCAATGTGGGTATATAAAAAGAAAAATCCATATAATATGGATTCATTTATACATTTTGGCTTTTGTGAAAATGATAGAGTGCTGAATGAGTTGTGATTTGTCGATAGAAAAAAATGAGGGATGCTATCCTGCTGAGGTGGAGGGATCCAGTTGGTTAGAGGAGCCAGGTAGACGGGTTCACAAGCAAAGGTGGATCAATTTTGATTGGGTGGAGAGTAGGAGGATTGGATTTGGTGAGTGGAAATGGCCAAGGCAGGAGAGGGATCAGGTGGACCACCAGTACAGTGGCTTGACGTACCACCATGGAGATAGTAGTGCGATGAGGTAAGATTCGATCTCTCGAATTGGTTTGGGAGGTAGATTGGGTATATAGGTTAGGGATGGAATACTGTTTTTGTTTTTTTTTTGGGGGGGAAAAGAGGATTTGAATTTGGGAAGGAAAATTGGGTAGAATAGGAATGGGTAGAGGTGTGGTTAGGTGTACAAGGGGTGGGGAGGAGATGAGGGTAGAGGTAGGTAGGAATGGGTGAGAAGAAGGGAGTGTTTTAGGAAAAAGGGGGTTTGGGTGTCACAGATTTCTATGTGATAGTGACTGACATCTGTCAAGGGGTGGCTGACATCGGTGGTGTTTAATTGGTACAGGTCACAGATAAGGTGATTGATGCCGGTGTGGGATAGACGATGGTCAGTTATAAGTAACTGGTACCGGTAAGCATGTGGAGAAAAGGGGGCCAAGAGAGCCCTATGATGGTTGGGTGAGATAGATAGTGGGAAAGGGAAATGCTGTTGATGAAGAAAAAAGCATGGGTAAGAGGTTGAAAGGGGTATGGTATGATTGATAGTGGGTTAGGGTCGGGTTTGGTAGATAGAATATGTGATAAGAGGGTAAGTTATGAGAGTGAAAAGGAAGGAAGGTAATAGATGTAGGTGAAGTGTCAAGAGTGATTGTGGGTATGATAACAGTGTATTAATAAGATGTTTTGTTTGATGCAGGTGAGATACCAACTACGGATGTGATATAGGGTGCCACCCCTACTCGTGATAGTTTGAGGAGGTGTAAAAGTTGAGGATTGGAGGCATGTTTCAACGGTTGGCCTGATTGGAGTTAGGCACTATCGGCATGTAGTCCGACAGCCTAGTTTGATAGTCACCCTCATCGACAAATGGGATTCGGTGACCAACACATTCCATCTACTAATGGGTGAGATCACAATCAACCTAGAGGATGTGTAGAGGATCCTTTAGTTACCGATAGTGGGGGTACATGTATATTCGATCTCTTCAGAGGTGTCTGAAGAGTTGATGCTGATAGTCTTTGGTGAGGGGTTGGTGGAGTTGAGGTTCCATAGCGCCAACTTGAGCTATGGAGATATGTACCAGGTTCGTCTAGAGGAGACGAGGCTTATTGTGTTGTTGATGGAGGAAGTTTGTTGCTTTGCACTACCAGATTTAGAGGGCGGGATATTCCCATAATCACTGAAGGGGGTCCAGCATAATATGGTGATAGACCAGACCCATTTTGTATGGGTGCCAAAATTCCTAGTATAGCTATACAAGAAGCTATGGGTGTATGGGCAGCTTCAGAGGTTTAGTTTGTTCTACAATTTCCTATTACATTTTTGGGCATATGAGCACATTGTGTGTGTGCGCCTAGTTGGTATGCCCCAAGATAATGAATTCAATCCAGGTTTTGTTCAGGTGGGCTATAGGTGATGGGTGCCACTTATTGGAGAACGTCGAGTGGGTAGGGTGACGCATGATGTCACCTACTACAGGCTATTACTGGAGGGGTTATCTAGCATAGACATCATTTGGAGGCCTTATGTGGGTTATCCATCATTTGGGAACATGGATGTGAAGCTAGATGGATTACAACTTCTCAGATGGATAGAAGGGCGATGTGCTAGAGAGCACGAGATAATACCTATAGACAGGGTTAGGTGATAGTTCAGGTGGTCACAACATATACCTCTACCTTTCCCATAGTACATGAGGGATGATGTGGAGAGGGCATTTCCTTTTCCCCAGCCGACAGTGCCTACAGGGTAGGAGGAGTAGGTGAGATACCAGTGGATCGATGATGTTGGGGTGACTGAAAGATATAGATAATGGTGGGCTACACACCTATGAGCAGTACCACCGAGGCCGGGGTAGCCAGATTTAGCCACCATCACTATTAAGAGGGATGCTCTATAGGGGTAGGTAGCTACATTGATAACATAGTTGGGGATGGTGCAGGGTCAGTTGACAGGTGCAAAGGCACAGGTGGTAACTTTACAGGTACATTTGGCTAGTTTACAGACCTAAATAACATAGGGATAAGCACATGCACAGGGTGGTGATGGTGATGGGATATAGGTGACTGCCCTACAAACATAGGTTATAGGTTTGCAAGGCCAGTTTGCCACTTCACAGGTGTAGGTTACGACTCTTCAGTCCTAGATATAGGTAGGAACGAGACAGGGACAAACACATGGATAGGGTTAGAGGCCAATGGGGCCACCATAGATAGTACCCATAGCCAGATTACGGGATGCCCTAGGTGAGGCTAGGTATTATCAAGATATTTTGATGGTGGAAGGGATAGATTTTCTATCCTATGGAGAGTATAGGGAACAAAAAGCCTTGAGTGAGAGGACTAGGTCATGCACCCATAGTGTGGAGATAACACAGGGCCAGTGAGCCCTGAGAAAGGGTAAGGGTGAGGCCACTAGTTCACGGAGACCATCTCCAGGTACAGTACAAGTAGGGACCCAGCCACGACCCATGATGAGTGGTGAGATGTTATCAGGTCACCGTATAGGATTCGAGGATGAGGAGGAAACATGTGAGACAAATATGGAGGATATCTAGTAGGGTGATATCTAATAGCCATATGTACCTCCTGTCTTGTATAGTTATTTATTTATTGATATAAACTAGCTTATGTGCAGAAGAGAGTGATGATGTATATGAGAGTTGATTGATTTTGATCATATACCATCCTACATGCCAAAGATGGTGAGGATGTACATGAGGGTATTTTAGATTTTTGGATTCATTTGTATTGGTGTACATATGTATGTATACATAGACGTCATGGTTTATAGATGATGATATTTATTCTATGGATGGTGTACTTGTTTTAATTTCCATTATTATTTGTGTATGTGATGGAAACTAGGTGAATTAAGTATGATAGAGTCAGGGTTGTGTAGGAATGGATTGAGTCAGGTCATAGGAATGGATTGAGTCATGTTGTAGGCATGAATTAAGTCAAGTTGTAGGCATGGATTGAGTTAGGTTGTAGGCATGGATTGAGTCAGGTTGACTTAGGTATGATGAAGTTCAGGTTGGTTTAGGTATGGATTGAGTTAGGTTGACTTAGGTATGATGAAGTTTAGGTTGGTTTAGGTATGGATTGAGTTAGGTTGACTTAGGTATGGTTAGTTGAGGTTGGTTGAGTTTAGCTTGGTTTAGGCATGGTTGAATTTTTAACTCATTAATTTGTGAAATTAATGATGATGTGGGTCATGTTAAGATGTTTTGTAGGGAAATGTATGATAATGGTAAATAAATGGTAGACAAGATGAAATGGATGCATGAGTGATGATGGTAAATATGTGAAGAAATTGTTGTTTTTATGGTTTAATTTCTAATTATTGATATAAAAAGGAAACTAACTAGGGTAGAATGTGACTAGGAAAGGGGGAGAGGGAATTGGTTAGGGTAGAGAGTGGCCGAGCTAACCTCCAAGGGCTCCATTCCCTCAGAGTGATACATACATAGTCCCAATGAAAAGGGACCTCAGGTTGATGTAGTTCTCCCATAAGCTAGGGAAGATTAGGTTGAAATAGTGGAATGGTCAGATAGGTATTAGGCATGGGTGATGTAGATCATAAGCATGATTGATTTTAGGTTGTAGGTATGGTTGATTGATTTTTAAATACATGTGCTGAGGATTTGGTCCTATATAGGATAATCGATAGATAATGAGGAAGGCGAATGGTAAGAAGTGGTAAAAGAGCTGCTTAATTGATAAGAACCCTAATGAGTCAATCATACCTTAGATGGGATTATGAACATAAAACCCTACATGTCTTACATAATGGACTGTTTTAAGGGTGAAGAAAAGTCACAAGATCACAAAATGTTGCATTTCCGGAAAATCCCTTGAGTAACGAGGAATTTAGGTGGAAAAGACAAGGAGGTGAGAATGAAAGGCTTAGCATAACTTAGTGTACAATGAAATGTATTTCAAAACAAGAAACTCAGAATCCAAAATAGGCAAGTCCATGATGAAATTTCATCTTTTTCATGATTTATTTGTTGTTAATAGACTGATCGATGCAGGAAGTCTATATGGGATGAATATATTATCTCCTTGAGGTCTTCGTGAAGTTTATCGATACGGGAAGCTTCTAAATATTTATAAATTTTTTTGAATGACCATACATAGCTATCCTTCGAGGGAGTAGTCTATTGATAGTGATAGAATATGGAGAAGAGATGTCCCTTTTGAGGGAGTCATATTTTTGCTGGAAGTTTGACTCAAGGAGTTGTATCCCTTTTCATTTTTTTAGAATTTTAAGTCAAAGACAAGATTATAGAGGAAAATTAGGTTCTGGTTTTTAGAAGAAAAGATCGTAGTACACAAAAATTAACAAGGAAAGAGGTGGTTTTGAGTGATGAATGACCATGGGATTCCATCTTGAAGAAGACAAAAAGTATCCATGAGAATCATGCTATGAGTAGAGATGTGGTACTCACATTGAAGACAAGGATAAAAGGTGACAGGTAATCACATGATTCTTGTTTGATCATGGATCCTCAATAATAGGTAATAATGGAAGGTGAATAACACTCAAGGGATGAGTGACCAATTGACAAAAAGTGATATAGTACTTGATATCAACAATAAAATGGTCAAATATGCTAGACATTAAGGGGATCAGGTTTGGGTTTACCTTCGAGTGAAGACAAATGATAAGCACCTAATCCATAGGCATGGGTGACGATATAGGGTCTAAGCCAATTAGGAGCAAATTTTACCCATTTAATTTTCTTCTCTTTGGTTACATGTTGATTTTCTTTCAGGAAGAGGTCACTGACTTTAAAGGTTCATTCATGAACACATTTGTCATAGGCACATTTGATACATTTTTGGTAGATTTAAAGATGGTCCAAGGCGTTGCGATGATGTTCATCTAATAATTCAAGTTGTACCAAATGATCCTGGTGAAAGTCATCATCGTTGAGCATGTCTTGAAGTGAGATGCAAAGGGATGGAATCTGGACTTCAAGAGGTAATACCATCTTAGTTCCATAGACCAGAGAAAAGGGGATGGTAGCACTTGAAGTGTGAATACTAGTGCGATAAGCCCACAAGGTGAAAGGAATGTGCGTATGCCAATCCTTCCCAATATCATTGACCACCTTCATAATAATTTTGTTCAAGGTTTTATAGGTTAATTCAGCTTGACCATTGGTTTTTGGGTAATAAGGTAATGAGAAACTGAGTTGGTTGCCAAAAGCATCAAAGAGTTTGTGTAGGGTTTTGTTTTTGAATGTTTTTCCATTATTCGTGATAATGCGATGAGGAACACCAAAGTGACAGATGATGTGATGGTTGATGAATTCACATATTTTCTCAGATTTGGTGGAAATGAGGGGAATGGCTTCCACCCATTTAGTATAATATTCAATAGCGGTTATGATCCATTGGTAGCATTGTGAAGAATGGGGGTTGATCTCACCAACAAGATCCAAACCCCATTGAGAGAAAGGCCAAAGGTCTCGCACTACCTGTAAGCCATGACTAGGGGTGTGATGGAGATTAACATGTTGCTAGCATTTTACGTAGCGTTTGACATAATCACAACAGTCATGATTCAGGGTTAGCCAGTAATAGACTAGGCGAAGAACATATTTTGTGAAAGCAAGACCACTAAAGTGGCCTCCACAAATCCCATCGTGGACTTCCTCAATGGTATAAGGAATTTCAGAACTAGTAAGGCATCACAAGATAATGCTATCAAAACCGTATTTATACAAAAGACCACCCATGATGACATAACACGAGACACTTTTAAGGAAGGCACATTTTCCATTACAAGTGATATTGGCAGGTAAAATGGAGAGGGAAAGATAGTCTATGCATTGCTTATACCAAAGCTCACTTGGGTTAGGAGTAGTGATTTCGATAGAGTAAACTTCACGAGGAAAAAGAGAGAGTGACTGTAGTCTTTGTATGGTGAAAAATATTTTAGAGTCAGTGGGTGAAGTAGGTATTTGAGAAGCCAAGTAGGCCATGGTATCTGTAAATTTATTAGTAGAATTTGGGGTGGTTTGAAGGGCCTAACAGTCGATGGTGGTCGAAAGTGTGTCCACACTATGCTTATACTTTTAAAGTATCTCATTATGACACTGGTATATATCATTGACTTGGTTTATGACCAATTGAGAATCACCAAAGACATTAATTGACTTAACATCTAAGGCATAAGCAACCTAGAGACCTAATACGAGTGCTTCGTATTCAACAATATTGTTTGTACAATAAAATTGAGTTTGAAAGACAAAGAAATAGGTTCACCATCAAGTAGAATGAGGATAAAACCAGCCCCACCCCCATGCTGACACTTAGAGCCATTGAAGAAGAGTGTCATTTGGTAAGTGGGTTCATCTAGGGAAAGGGTAATAATAGACTCATCTGGAAAGTTGAAGTTAGAGGGTTGATCCCCAGAAATAGGTGCATTGGCTAATTAGTCGGTGATAACTTGGACCTTAATGGAATTTTAATGGATAAATTCAAGGTTGAGGTCAACCAGAAGCATAATCCAGTGCACAACATGTTTATTTTGATAAGGTTTGGCATCAGGAATGGTCACGATATTGTGAACCATGATTTTAGGATCGATACCAGGCATATCGGCATAGGACCAAGAAAATGCATTTCTATGGTCCCGAAGGAAAGAGGTGAAGGCTTCTTATTTAGTAATGTCTAAAGATTGGAAGATCTTTAAAATGTGTGGGTCATCTTAGGTATGAATGTTGATTTCAATGGTCAATTCCTTCAACATGGTTTACGTCTCAGAGGGTAATGTATGGTGAATATAAGAGTCTTCTGCACCAAGGTAGATGAGTATGGACTCATCGTCCTGACATTGATTGATGTTAATTGAAGGTGTATCTTCATTGATCATGTCAGGATATAGGAATGAGAGAGAAGATGGAGCCTCACCATCACGTTGATAGGTCAAAAATCCTAGGGAAATGGTGTTTATGAAAAAAAAGTTAGGAGGTATAGATTAAGGATCTATGGACTCAGTGGGTGAGGATGGTAATGTGGGTGAATGAGAGGGGGAAGATGTATGGTCCTAAATAAGGTCAATGTGAACCTTCTTATAAGATGGACCATCAAAACCAATGCCACTACGGTCATTGTGTTTACGAGAGGTACAGGAGATGACGATGTGGTGGCCTTGTTCATAAAAACCAAAGCCAAATCCTTTCAACATGAACATATGGAAGAAAGTGTGAGTGAAACAACGGTTAGTGAGTGAGTGCAGGTGAGTGGAAAATGGTTGGGTTTGGGATGGAGGTTTGGGTTTATAGGTGGCCATATTAAGTGCCCCACATGCTAGGTTAGTGCAAAGGTGGGGAGGGCCATAAGGGAAAACATCACTAATGTGAATGCCATAACTGGGGTGTGTTATCCTGTAAAATTGGCAAGGGAAATTTTACAAATAAGCATACCAAAATTTTGTTCCGATCCCTCGTCAGGGACTCCTTGTGTTCGGAACGTTGCAAAATCCCTTCCTGGGAAATCTGGTTTTTCAAACTTAGTCATTTTTTGGTCTTTTTGGCCGGACGCATAGAATGACTATGCAACATCAAATTTTGATGCACCCCCTTTAAAGCCTTTGGTGCATGTCTTCTTGTGGCAATAGGTGTTCTGGTGCACCTCATTATGTTGAGGCTTCCCTGCATGTGCCAAGGCGCATGTGCCTTCCTGTCGACATATCTTTTGTTGCGCCACTTTTTGGTGCACCAAAGGCGCACATATCCTTCTATCAGCACCACTTCTGGTGTGCCATAGGTGCACATATCTTTGTGCTGACAAGTCTTTCGGTGCACCAAAGGGCGCATGTTTTCTCATGTCGACAGCTCATTTGGTGCACCCCTTTAAAAATTTGGTGGCACATTTATTGTAGCCTCGCCTATATATAGGCGCGTCTGCACTGTCATTGTCAAATGAACAAAAATGTGATTTTTCTCTGAGCTTGTCAGCACACCAGCCCCGTCACTTTCGAATTGATTTGTGGGCCCGTTCTCATGCTTTTGCATTGTTTATATCTGGGTAAGTGGCCTTCTGTCTTTCATGCGTTTTGTTTTTTTGGTTTTTGGCTGCTAGGTAGGTTTAGTATGGATTGAAAAGAATAGATTATGAGTTTTCTTCCCCCCCCTTGCTGTCTTTCCACATTTCCTCCTCTTTCCAGATATGCTGGAAGAGGAAGCTCTGTCCTAAAAAAAGATAGTTTAAAAACCCTTTTTGGTATAGCACCTCTTCATATCCTACAATGAACCTTGTTATAAAAGCTAAGTCATATATGGAAACCCCTCTGGGAGAAAGATCAAACCTAAAAAAGAAAACATTTTTCTCCTTTGGCGCATGAGCTCACCATGCGACATCGAAAATAGTTGTGCCCTCATGGCGCACTTCCCACGCACGTTGCAAATGCTTCCCATGCGCCCCTTGGCGCATCAAACATGGATGCAACATAAAGAATTCCTGTGCCCTTTGGCACAACCTGCGCCCATGTAACAGCCCTTTCATATGTGCCAAGTGTTAAGCTATAAAGGCGCAGGTGCGTTCCTCATCGCAGCAACATCGTGTTGTGCAGACCCTCCATGTGCCGCAAGCGCACCAAAAGCACATGTTACACAAACCATATATGCACCTTTGGTGCACCGAATTTCCATGTAACGTAAAAGATACATGCGCCACGGACGCATCCTGCTCTCACGTAACATAAAGATTCTGTGTGCCCTATACAAAATGCATCCACATGGCGCAGACACACTTGTCCTTACAGCAACACAAAATGCACCGTGCAGTGTCTATGCGCCATGAGCCCTATGGCGCTGATTGATATCCTGCAACACCCTTTTCCTTTGCACCTTACCTATTTAGCTCTGTAATCTACAATATCTGTGTGCCATGTGCCCCGAGGCGCCTCAAAATTGCTAACTCTTTCTTCTGTCAAGCATTTCAATGGAAAATCAAACAGCTGACACGGCTTTCTTCCGATTGGGTTTCACGTCTTATTCTTGCAGATCAGCAATTAAACTCAGAAGAACATATGTCAACATCAAGCAAGAGGCCTACCAAATCAAAAGGCAAGGCCAATCTCACAGAGGAAGAAATGAAGTATAAATATCAGAGGGTCAGAATGCCCGACTCCCAGGCCGAGTGTGACCTAGACATCAGAGACTCAGAGTTGGGTCATATTGATTTGGAGGAATTCTGGGTCAGGACTCAGAAGGTCACAAGAAGTCCATGGATGGACAAGCTAATAGGCAGTGCCCTGCACTTCGCTGGGGGAATCCCAGTCAGTACTGTTAACAATGAATTCATGATGGTGGTTTCTCGGTGCTATAACAAAGACATAATATATGTTGTAAATGAGAAGGGCGAGGTCGTAATCAACCTCACTGCCCGCCACTTTGAGATAATACTTGGCATTCCTCATCACCGGCATTTTATGGCCATCAGCCAAGGAGGATTGCATCAAGGCATGGGGCGACAATGAAGATCAGTGCATGTAGCTGATGAACGAAGTCTATCTGAAGAATAAAAAGGTAGTGACCCGTTGGCCACAAATCATTCACCGCAAGTGATTTTTTCAGAGGAGCTCAGTGACACCATCACGTTCCTTGAGTAGGGTGTTTGGGCATCCTGACGCCCACTTTTTCCACAAATGGATGCTGCGGTACCTTAGAAAACCATGAACAAAAATGTGCCTGATCAATGCTTCGAATGGGCATAAATTATAATCAGCACGATATCAGAACAGCTGTAACAATTACCCACAACTGGGAGATTCTACATGAATTCTTATGTTGTTTATACTGCAGCTTCTGAAAGGGACTATCCAGCTCTGATGCGGAGTGGGGATTGGATCCCAAGTTAGAATTTATGAATACTATCCAGAGCTGAAGCTGGAGAATAGCATTCCTCAATTTACAAAGCTCAACGATGCATTTTTCTACTTCATCATCTGCCTATTGAGGCCAAATATGACTTACGATCGCACGACCAAGAGCATCGTGACAGCCACTGAGAAATGGGGGGCACTTTTCACCCAAGTCCCCACATTCACCTATCTGAGGGTAGCTAACTTCTTGGGAGAGCCAACTAGACTGCCAAGGTATGCTGGACCAAAGTTGATTCTGCTGGAGCTATCAAGACAGCTGGTCACCTACCATGAGAAGTGCCTCAAAAGAAAGAAGGGTGGAACTCCTTTCCCCCTCACAGTGGGTAGATATACATGTCTTACTCATCATAAGGAAAAAGACATGTTTGCAGAGCTAGAGCTGCTTAATTTGAAACATGACTTCCCAGCTAGACCCACCTTTGACCTAAGGAATTGTCTGCCGAGGGCCAAGCTCGATCCAATCCACATCCCTCAGATCAAGGATGTTTACATTGACCTATATCATGAGGTGGAGCTTAGGAGGAAGGACCATTCTCGATTGGCCTTGGCAGAAATCATCCAGTACGGGGTAGCCATCATCCCCAAAGGCTACCAAACTACTGAGGAGGAAGTGGATCAAGTATATCTTGATACAGGTGGGGATGATTGGCCTTTTGCGGCGATTGATAGAAACAAAGCACCTCAGACAATTTAGGAAAGGGTCAAAGAAACTCTGCATAGAATAGAGCATTAGTGCCGAATGAAAGGACTCATCTACCTCGGGGTTGATTTCACAACCTCTCCGTTGGGTAACGCACCTCCTAGATCAAAACAGTAGCCTAAAGGCAAAGGAAAAGGCAAAGAGGGTGAATCCAGCACCACTCAAGAGGAAGCTCCTGAAAGTCCTCCTTCCGCTACACCAGAACAAGTTGTAACTCTGGCTTCCCTAGAGAAAGAAGGAGAAGAAGATGTTCCAATAGGCCCATCCACTCAGGATGTCGGCACTGCTACAACACTTGAGGTCCCTTCTGTCCCTTCTTCTTCTCGTCTTTCCCCTCCTCGAGTGACTCAAGCGACCATTTCTTTGGTCGTGTCCTCTCCCCCTTATTCTATTGTTCCTCCCGCTTCTTTGTCCATGTTCTCTTCTCTTGCGGACCTGTCCCCCTCCATTTTTTCCCTCATCTCAGAGCTCCCATCCCTTCCTATGTCTTCCTCTCCTACAGTATCTCTTCCTCCCGTGAGCACTTCTTTGGCCTCCCTCTCGATGCCACCTCCAAGTGTCTCCACATTTTTCCCTTCTACTACTACAGCTGCCCCCTTCTCTGTTTCCAGCCCTTCTCGCATAATTCCAGCCTAGATCTCCCAGCACTTAAGTGAGTAGAAAAGGAAAGTTCCCATCGCACCGATGGAATTTTCTGTAATCCCATTCAAAGGGGCAAAGAAACAGAAGCCTATCACACGCTTCTCTCAGAGTGCTTCGGGAGAGAGGGTAATGGAGATCGCATACCCCAATCCCCTCAAGGATAAAAAGGATATGTCTCCTACAGATTACATAGTGACTCAGGTCACAATGGGTACATCTTTTGAAAGCCTTCAGGGAGAGGCCCTATCTACAGTTAACGCCCTCTGCAAGAAGCTTCAAGAAGCTAAGGAAGAGAAATGGCTATTGAAAGAGCAAAACAAACATCTTCTCTAAGCCTTACAGAAGATGGGCAGTGCACCCCTTAAAACTACCTCCGAGACTCCTGAGCCTCTGAGCTAGGATAAAATTAATGAATACGAAAAGATTAGCGAGCAGGGTATGGTAGTTTCTGCTTGGAGGAGCCAGATCCTCAAAGACAGTGAAAAAGTGATCGCCGAGTTCTCTGGTTTGTATTTGAACATCAACAAGGTGAATAAAGATATCCAAGTACTAGCAGGACCCATATCAGAAGAGCTGGACCATGCTAGGCTGCAGCATGAGACCTTTCAACAAATGTTCGACTGTTCAGTCGAAGATCTGGTCAAGTTCGGTGTCTTCGGCCATCCCAGGGCCCTCAATAAAGTCATTTCCACTTTGGACTACCGGATGGATCAACTGGAGTTTGTCCTTGAAAAGATCGATAAGGTAAAGGAAGAAGCCCTGGACGCGATGCACCAAATGGAACAAATCATTCTCAACATGTCTCCAGGGTTTCTTACTCCTTCCTTCCCCTTAAGAAAAGTTGAGGAAACCATCCAAATCTTCAAGGAGATCATTTCGCGAGGGCTAGGGCCAGAGGTCACTTTTGACGTAGAGTCCATCAATAACCTGCTGGCCTGTCGGGACTTCATTGGGTTCCTCATAGAAGTGGAAAAAGAATATTCCAAACTCCCAGAGAAGCTCATAGACAAGCGGGAGACTTGCGAGGTGATTAGTGAGTGACACAAGGATCCTTCCCAGGATCAACTAGGGCCCATGATCAGCAAGTTCATGGAATACCATGCTCAATTCCACATCTCGTCACCTGAACAGCAGCAAAAGCAGGCTACCTCCTTTCGGCCACAGGATGATGATGATGAATAGTGGCTTCTTCTTCTTCTCTCTCTTCTTCGACTTTCTTTTTGTAAATATCTAAAGTATGTTGGCACAAATGATGACATCATCCATGTTGCACCATGGGATGATGTCATCCATCAAGTTGTCAAAAGTCAACATGAATTTGAGATATTTTGTAAATATCTTTGTAAATAGGTGGTTGGCTCCTTTTTGCTTTCTTTTCTCTCCTTCTTCTATAAATACCCCAATACTTGTTGTATTGTGCATGAGTGAATATCTTTCAGATGAAAAATATAAGTGAGGAGGAAAGACTTTGAGATTTTTGTAACAAAAAGAATTATTAATACAATATTTAGACTTTGTGCTGAATACATGTGTTATTTGCATTGGATCTTTCTTACGTTAGATTTGTGCATTTGCTCTGTTGAATTTACTTCTGTTTTATTGTCATTTATTCATCAGTATTGCTTTTCTCGTTTATGTAAGTAGGTTTTGCTCTGTTTACTACCAATCCCAAAACATAAACCCTCTGACCTTTCTACTTTGGAATTCATTTCTTTTCTCCCTTCGGACCTGCTCTTCCTTCATCCTCTCTTTCATTCCTTTCTTTTCGCAGTTGGAAACACTCTACTGGGATGAGATCCCAAACCCCCGAAGGCGGAAAATTGTGAGACTTTCACAGATTCCTGCTGGTGGAATAGCAATAAACCAGTTTCGCTTTGCTGACTCAAAGAGGGGCTATGCCCTACACACTATTGGCTTGTCTATCCATAGATCTGCCCAAGTGACAGATTTTTGGACCAACAGTTTTTGGCGACTCCGCTGGGGAACGAACAGATCTATCAGATCTATGATGGTGGTAAGATAGAAAAATCAAAAAAATCAGAAAAATCACTATCTATTTGCAAACTTTAACTTTTTTGTCAAAAATCCAAAATTTTGCAAATGTGACCTGAATTGAAAATTTTCTTCTGAGATCTATAGATCTGGCCTAGTTGGAGATCTTTAGTTCGCTGAGTTCTTACAAAAATTTGTGTTTTTCTGTAGATCTGAGTTTTTGACAGTTTATCAAAAATTTCAAACTCTTTGAAAAAGTCAGATTTAGATCCGGAAATCAGCTTGCTAATCTTCACTGTCATTTTATCCTCGATGTTATTTGTCATTAACCGCAATCGGTTTTTAGAAGAGGATATTTTTTTAAATATTTAGAAAAGTACATGCTGCTTGTTTTTGTTAGAAAATCCAGAAAATCAGCAAGTACAACCAAAAATAAATTTTAGATCTGCACCACAGCATTCCAGATCTAGAAGTTACGCTGGCAGGTGAGCCATTTACACGTGGCAGGCGAGCTCGTGGAGAATTCGATCCTACTTTCAATCGGCTTCAAAGGCAAAATTTCAGTGTAGCACCGGTGCGCTTTTCATCACTAAGTTCAGTTGATCGGTCAACTAGAAGCGCCTCACCCTCATGGAAGAGCCGATTTTCACAAGGAGCCTCTACATCCCTTTGCAGTGCTTTATTACTCAGTGGAACCGCACTCCTAGCCCGCATTCTTTTTCTAGCTGTCCAGATGGCGGTGCCATGGGGAAATGCTATGGGTCCTCTCGCATTACCACATCCTGTGCACGCGCTCCCTCATGGAAACCGAAAGAATTTTCCCAAATTCGATGGGAGCGGAAACCAAAGCACGGATTCACACATATCTAAATTCATCATGTCGTGTAGTATCTTGGATGTAACTCATGAAGATGTGTCGATTCACCTTTTTCTGGAAACTCTACAAGGACCTGCAGCTGAATGGTTTCAGCATTTGCCGGCCGGATCTATTACCAGTTGGGCCACCTTGCGGGATGCTTTTGAAGATAGGTACAAGCCTTCAGAAGATGCATTTTCATTATTATCACAGATCACTCACCTGAAGAAGGAGGCCAATGAGACCATGCGTGATTTTATTGCCAGGTTCAATGCATTAATCAACCGTGTCCTTGTTGCCATGCTTTTAACACCAGAAAATCAGAAGTGTTTCTTCGTGAACACTATGAGCTCGAAAGTTAGTTTCTTGCTCCTTCAAGAGTGAGTGGCTACCTTGATTCTCACCCAGGCTGCTACCATTCGAATAGAAGATAATTTAATAATATCTGGTGAATTGGAAAAGGAATCATCCAAGCCTAAATCTTCGGACCCTTCTCCCACTACTTCATCTGATCCAGTATTTCAAAAGATGGCGAACGTATTACTTACATTAAAGAAGTAGTTGGCCCAAGCTTCTCCCACTTCCTCATACTGGGATATTCCACAGAGGAACGTTGTTTCCAACAATGTTCCTCAAAGGCCGCGCTTACCCGCAACTGCTCCGCGGTTGGCGCTTGAGGCTCCTCCGGTCAATGCTCTAGCTGAAATCAAAGAAGAGGAACAAGATTATGAAGAACCTTCATCTCAGGCTGAAAATGATCAAGATGTCGGTGAGCCGACTGGCGACTCTACTATCAGGTATATGGAATTTGATGAGGAGGAATCTGATGAAGAAGAGGGTACCCAGGGTTATGCAAGCGGACAATCATATGCTATTTTTACCCGTTCGTAAGGAAAAGAAGCAGAGGTCACTGCCCATGTGTAGAAGGAGAAGGCCGTGTCAAACGTGCCTCCAACCATTCCTAAAAGAGGTAATCCTCTCCCTACTCAACCCCCTGTTAAGTCTTTTACAGGGAGATCTTTTCCCCCCATCTCTCCTCTAAATCAGCCCTCTCATATTCCTATCAAGACCAGTAATCCTACTCCACCATCACGAAGTGAGGGACTCATTCCTTCACCAGCCCAACCCTTGGCCACATTTGACATCATAGACCATGTAAAAAAGACCAAGATCCAAATGTCTGAAGCTGAGTATCTTCAGTCAAATCCCGAACAACTTATAAGATTGACTAAGTATATTCAAAGCCAAGTTGTTATATCTAATCAGGTTTCCCCAAAAGGAATCCTTTCCACTCCTCCTGAATCCCGCATAAATGTTGCTTCAACATCTGCATCAGGCAAGATAGAGCCTTTCTATCTCTCCCTCCTAATCAATGGTCACAAATTGAGTAACTGCATAATTGATTCGGGAGCTTCTGATAATGTCATGCCGGTAAAAGTCACCCATGCTTTGGGCCTCACCCTTACCAAGCCTTTTGGCAGATGTTATTCCTTGGAAACCAAGCAGGTTCCATTGATTGGTCAAATCAAAGACGTGCAATTTGCATTTGCGGCATTCCCAGAGAAGAGAGTAAAGATGACCGTCCTCGTTGCTGACATTCTAGCAGCCTATGGAATTTTGCTGGGAAGAAGTTTTTACAGCGAATTTGGTGGGGAAATTCATATGGACTGGTCTAAGGCTAGAATCCCCGTCAAAGATGTAATGTAGACTTTGGAGCCAGAATCACAAAAGAAATACTTGGTTACTAGCTCAGAGGACCCCAAAGGTCAAATTATTTTCGAATCATCAGGGATGGGGAACTATTTCTTGTCTACTGAGTCCAACAAAATGGTTGTTCTCGTTCAAGAAGAAGATCTTAATAAGATCTGGACTTTGTAGTTTGATGGCAGCTGCGCAACCAGTGGATGTGGCACCGGAGCCGTGCTAATATCTCCCGAAGAGGAGATTATTTCTCTCTCTTTCAAGTTGCAGTTTTTTAATATGAATAACACTGCTGAGTATGAATCTTTGTTACTCGGCATGCAGGCAGCAAGAGAGAGAGGGATCAAAAATCTGAGAGTACAAGGTGATGTAGAGCTAGTCATGAATCAAGTTAGAAGGATATATCAAGTGAAGAATGAGAGGCTCAGGCACTACCGTAATGCGATGTGGGACAACATTGAAGAGTTTGATGCTTTTTCAATTGAATCCATTCCAAGAGCTCAAAATGACATGGCCGATTCATTGGCTGTTTCAGCATCCCTCATGCTACCTCACCCAGGATTGAAAACAAACAAATACACCATTGAGGTGATCTTCTGCCCGAGTGTGCCAAACAATTCTCAGCATTGGAAAGTGTTAAACGATGATAATCAACTCATTACCTTTCTAGAGAAGGCAAAAAATTTTAAAGAATTGAACTTTGAAGGATCTACTTCCACTTGTCATGAATCAGTCACCAATCAAGACGATGAATCTGAAGGGAATGACGACATATGTCAGCTCAAAGGAAATAAAATTCCAAAGGGCCTGGTTTCTCTAGAACGGTTGTTCGATAGGCATGATCGTTTTGTGAAAAAGAAAAGGCAAGATGATCCTGACTCATCCCCAGAAACCAAACCGGTCAATTTAGGTTCGGTAGAACACCCGCAGTTTTTGAACATTAGAAAATGTTGCACGCCAGAAGAGAAGCAGAAGTTTGTCAAGCTGCTGAAGAAATACATGGATGTATTGGCATGGTCCTATGCCGATCTAAAGTCTTTTAAGCCAAAGGAAGTCCAGCATGACATCCCATTGAAAGAAGACGTTAAAGCCTTTCGCCAGAAGCAGATGCATTATAATCCTAAGATCTCAGGTACTATCCAGGCTGAAATTAAGAAAATGCTGGATGCAAGAATCATTTTTGCTATCCATCACAGTACTTTGGTAGCAAATATTGTGCCAGTGTGCAAGAAGAATGGTGAAATACGCATATGCATAGATTTTTGAAACCTGAATCAGGCTTCCTTGAAAGACAACTACCCCCTTCCTATAATGGATCAAGTTCTGCAAGTAGTCACTGGATCGGAAATGTTGTCCATGCTTGATGGTTTTTTAGGTTACAATCAGATTGAAGTTTCACCTGAAGATCAATTTAAAACAACATTCACTACTCCCTGGGGTACATTTGCCTATAGCAGGATGCCTTTTGGCCTAACCAATGCTGGCGCCACTTTTCAGTGGGCATGGACCTAGCATTCAAAGGTATGATGGGGAAAGTCATTGTCATTTATCTAGATGACTTAACTGTGTTCTCTAAAAAATGAAATGATCATTGTGATCATTTGGAGCAAGTATTGGCCAGATGTCGAGAACATGGGATTTCCTTGGACCCAAAAAAGTCTGTTTTTGGAGTCACGGAAGGAAAGTTGCTAGGACATGTTGTTAGCAAGGAAGGAACGAAGATAGATGCCGAAAGAGTCAAGGCTATTCAGAGCCTTACTCTGCCTACAAGTAAGACTGGCATTCATTCTTTCTTCAGAAAGGTGAACTTTCTTAGGTGTTTTTTTCCCGAGTTTACTGAGAAGACTCGTCATATATTGGACATGATGAAGGGGTCACCAACTTTCCGATGGAACGAGGAAGGAAAAAGGTTTTTTGAAGAAATAAAAGCTTCCGTTGCTCATGCACCAGTCCTGGTATGTCCCGATTTCTCCAAGGAATTTATCATGTATAGTTATGCATCTGAGCATACTGTGTCTACCATCTTGATGCAAAAGAATTCGGAGAATGTTGAATCTCTGATTGCGTTCATGAGCTCTCCCCTCAAGCCTCACGAACTAAAAATGTCTCAATTGGAAAAGCATGCCTTCGCCGTTGTCAAAGCAGTAAAAAATTTCAGGTATTACATTCTAAATTCTCATACAGTGGTGCTGGTCCTTGACACGGTAGTCAAATCAATTCTAACTCAATAGGAATTAGGAAGCTTGGGAGGAAATTGGATTGCAAAGGTCCAGGAGTACGACCTGGATATAAAACCAACCAAGCTGGTAAGAGGCAAGGGCCTATGTCAGCTTATGGCTGAAAACAAAGATTCAGAAAGTCCTGAGGAAAAGGATGATTGTACCAATGAAGCATAAAGCTAGTTGGAGAAAGCCCATTCTCTGCCTCTGGTCCTATTTGTTGCAACCAGTGATGAGTGGTATTCTGATATTACTTTCTTCCTCACCTACGACGAATGTCCAACTCACCTGACTACAAAGGAGAAGCACACTATAAAGCTCGGGGAAGCCAAATATGTCATCTGGGATGATGGTTTATACAAACGTGGGATAGATGGTGTCTTCTTGCGATGTGTCGACAAGCCACAACAGGTGAAGTTACTTGAGATTTTTCATGATTTAGCCTGTGGATGCCATTTCTCCTCCTCCGTGACGGCAGACAAGATCATCCGAGCTAGGTACTACTGGCTGACGCTTTTCCAAGATACAGCTACCTGGGTAGCAAAATGTGAACCTTGCTAGCAGTTCGTCGGCAAGCCTAAGTTGGCTACTTTTCCCCTCAGGCCGGTCGTTGTCAACAAACCATTTAGGCAGTGGGGAATTGATTTTATTGGTGCACTCAATTCCTAATCGAGTGCTGGACATAGTTATGTCCTTACGGAAATGGATTACTTCACCAAGTGGGTGGAAGCCATACCTGTCAAACATGCCACTTCTGAGGTTGTTTGCAGTTTCATTAAAGAAAATATTATTGTCAGGTTTAGCGTTCCCAATAAGATTGTTGTTGATAATGCTTCTAACTTCTCCTCATGAGACGTTATTAGTTTTTGCTATGAATACGGGATAACTTCGGCTCACGCCTCAGATTATTACCCTCAGGGAAATGGTCAGGCAGAATCCAACAACAAGAACTTGGTGACCATCATACGAAAACTGGTGGATGAGAATCAATGAATGTGGCACAAGTCCTTATACGACGCTTTGTGGGCAGATCACATTACTCCCAAGAGGTCTCTCGGTATGTCACCTTTTCAAGTGTTATATGGCACTGATGCCGAGCTTCCCATTTCTGCTGAAATCCCTACTCTGCGCTTGGCATGAGCTATTGAAGATGAAACTTTCCAAAATTCTCTTGAGAAGAGGATCATGTATCTGATAGAACTCGAAGAAAAGAGAGTAAGAGTGGTCGACAGGATCACTGAACATCAGAGTCAAGTCAAGAGACTGTTCAATAAAAAAGCTAAGCAAAGAAATTTCCAGGTGGGAGACCTCGTCCTTCTATGGGGCAAGTGAAGAGAGCCAAAAGGAATGCATGGAAAGTTTGATTCCCTATGGAGAGGGCCTTTCAAGATAAAGTGGCTCAATGGAGAGAATAATTTCTATCTCTCATATCTAGATGGAACCAAACTCCCACTTCCCTACAACGGGAAGCATCTGAAAATTTTCAGGAAGTAGAGCTTTCTCTCTTCTTTGTACAGTTTACTTTAGTTGTGTGTTTGTTTTCGTCATGTGTTTGCTTTCTATTTGTTGTGTGTTTCCCTTGTTCTCCCTCCGATCACCCTTGTTTTTGACTTTGTTACCCAATGGATAGGCACATGAGATCTGGGATTCTCTAACCCCGAGTCTACTCAGGGATAGTCCCCAGAAAGAGCCAGCTGTTATCCCGTAAAGTTGGCAAGGGAAATTTTACAGATAACCATACCGAAATTTTGTTCCGATCCCTCGTCAGGGACTCCTTGCATTCAGAACGTTGCAAAATCCCTTCCTGGGAAATCTGGTTTTTCAAACTTAGTCATTTTTTTGTCTTTCTGGCTGGGCGCATAGAATGACTATGCAACATCAACTTTTGATGTGCCCCCTTTAAAGCCTTTGGCACATGTTTTCTTGTGGCAACAGGTGTTCTGGTGTGCCTCACTATGTTGGGGCTTCCCTGCGTGTGCCAAGGCACATGCACCTTCCTGTTGACATATCTTTTGTTGCGCCACATTTTGGTGCACCAAAGGCGCACATATCCTTCTGTCAGCACCACTTCCGGTGCGCCATAGGTGCACGTATATTCATGCTGACAAGTCTTTTGGTGCGCCAAAGGGTGCATGTTTTCTCATGTCGACAACTCATTTGGTGCGCCCCTTTAAAAAGTTGGTGGCACATTTATTGTTGCCTCGCCTATATATAGGCGCGTCTGTGTTGTCATTGTCAAATGAACAAACACGTGATTTTTCTCTGAGCTTGTCAGCACACCAGCCTCGTCACTTTCGAATTGATTTGTGGGCCCGTTCTCACGCTTTTTCATCATTTATATCTGGGTAAGTGGCCTTCTGTCTTTCATGCGTTTTGTTTTTGTGGTTTTTAGCTACTAGGTGGGTTCAGTATGGATTGAAAAGAATAGATTATGAGTTTTCTTCCCCCCTGCTGTCTTTCCACATTTCCTCCTCTTTCCAGATCTGCTGGAAGAGGAAGCTCTGTCCTAAAAAATGATAGTTTAAAAACACTTTTTGGTATAGCACCTCTTCATATCCTACAATGAAACTTGTTATAAAAGCTAAGTCATATGTGGAAACACCTCTGGGAGAAAGATCAAAACTAAAAAAGAAAACAGTTTTCTCCTTTGGCGCATGAGCTTGCCACGCGACATCGAAAAAAGTTGCGCCCTCATGGCGCACTTCCCGCGTATGTTGCAAATGCTTCCCATGCACCCCTTGGCGCATCAAACATGGATGCAACATAAAGAATTCCTATGCCCTTTGGCACACCTTGCGCCCATGTAACAGCCCTTTCATATGTGCCAAGTGTTAAGCTATAAAGGCACAGGCGCGTTCCTCATCGCAGCAACATCATGTTGTGCAGACCCTCCATGCGCCGCAAGCGCACCAAAAGCACATGTTACACAAACCATATATGCACCTTTGGTACACCGAAGTTCCATGTAACGTAAAAGATACATGCGCCACAGACGCATCCTGCTCCCACATAACATAAAGATTCTGTGTGCCCTATACAAAATGCATCCACATGGTACAGGCGCACTTGTCCTTACAGCAACACAAAATGCACCATGCAGTGTCTATGCACCATGAGCCCTATGGTGCTGATTGATATCCTGCAACACCCTTTTCCTGTGCACCTTACCCATTTAGCTCTGTAATTTGTAATATCTGTGCGCCATGCACCCCGAAGCCTTTAAATTGCTAACTCTTTCTTCTGTCAAGAATTTCAATGGAAAATCAAGCAGCTGACATGGCTTTCTTCAATTGGGTTTCACGTCTTATTCTTACAGATCAGCAATTAAGCTCAGAAGAACATATGTCAACATCAATCAAGAGACCCACCAAATCCAAAGGCAAGGCCAAGCTTACAGAGGAAGAAATGAAATATAAGTATCAGAGGGTTAGAATGCCTGACTCCCAAGCCGAGTGTGACCTAGACATAAGAGACTTAGAGTTGGGTCATATTGATTTGGAGGAATTATGGGTCAGGACTCAGAAGGTCACAAGAGGTCCGTCGATGGACAAGCTAATAGGCAGTGCCCTGCACTTTACTGGGGGAATCCCAGTTAGCACTGTTAACAATGAATTCATGATGGTGGTTTCCCGGTGCTACAACAAAGACACAAGGTGTGTCTTAAATGAAAAGGGTGAGGTCGTAATCAACCTCACCACCAGCCACTTTGAGATAATACTCGGCATTCCTCATCACCGGCACTTTGTGGCCGTCAGTCGAGAGGATTGTATTAAAGCCTGGGACGACCATGAAGATCAGTGCATGCAGCTGATGAATGAAGTATATTTGAAAAACAAAAAGGTAGTGACCCGTTGGCCACAAATCATTCACCGCAATGATTTCTCAGAGGAGCTTAGTGACACCATCACGTTCCTGAGCAGGGTGTTTGGGCTTCTTGGTGCCCACTTTTTCCACAAATGGATGCTGCGGTACCTTGAAACCATTAACAAAAATGTGCTTGATCAACGCTTCGAATGGGTAGAAATTATAAGTAGCACGATATCAGAACAGCTGCAACAATTCCCCACAACGGGAAGATTCTACATGAATTCCTATGTTGTTTATGATGTAGCTTTTGAAAGGGACTATCCAGCTCTGATGCGGAGTGGGGTTTGGCCCCACGTCAAAATATATGAATACTATCCAGAATTGAGGCTGGAAAATAGCATCCCTCAATGTACAAAGATCAACGATGCATTTTTCTACTTCATCATCTGGCTATTGAGGCCAAATATGACTTATGGTCGCACGACCAAGAGCATCGTGACAGCCACTGAGAAATGGGGGGCCCTGTTCACCCAATTCCCCACATTCACCTATCTAAGGGTAGCTAACTTCTTGGGAGAGCCAACTAGACTGCCAAGGTATGCTGGACAAAAGTTGATTCTACTGGAGCTGTAAAGACAGCTGGTCACCTACCATGAGAAGTGCCTCAAAAGAAGGAAGGGTGGAACTCCTTTCCCCCTCACAGTGGGTAGATATACATGTCTTACTCATCATAAGGCAAAAGACATGTTTGCAGAGCTGGAGCTGCTCAATTTGAAACATGACTTCCCAGCTAGACCCACCTTCGACCTGAGGAATTGTCTTCCGAGGGCCAAGCTCGATCCAATCCACATCCCTCAGATCGAGGATTTTTACATTGACCTATATCATGAGGTGGAGCTTAGGAGGAAGGACCATTCTCGATTGGCCTTGGCAGAAATCATCCAGTACGGGGTAGCCATCATCCCCAAAGGCTACCAAACTACTGAGGAGGAAGTGGATCAAGTATATCTTGATACAGGTGGGGATGATTGGCCTTTTGTGGCGATTGATAGAAACAAAGCACCTCAGACAATTTAGGAAAGGGTCAAAGAAACTCTGTGCAGAATAGAGCATTGGTGCCGAATGAAAGGACTCATCTACCTCAGGGTCGATTTCACAACCTCTCCGTTGGGTAACACACCTCCTAGATTAAAACAGCAGCCTAAAGGCAAAGGAAAAGGCAAAGAGGGTGAATCCAGCACCACACAAGAGGAAGCTCCTGAAAGTCCTCCTTCCGCTGCACCAGAACAAGTTGTAAGTCTGGCTTCCCCAGAGAAAGAAGTGGAAGAAGATGTTCCAATAGGTCCATCCACTTAGGATGTCGGCACTGCTACAACACTTGAGGTCCCTTCTGTCCCTTCTTCTTCTTGTCTTTCCCCTCCTCGAGTGACTCAAGTGACCATTTCTTTGGTCGTGTCCTCTCCCCCTTCTTTTACTATTCCTCCCGCTTCTTCGTCCATGTTCTCTTCTCTTGCGGACCTGTCCCCCTCCATTTCTTCCCTCATCTCAGAGCTCCCTTCCCTTCCTATGTCTTCCTCTCCTGCAGTATCTCTTCCTTCCGTGAGCACTTCTTCGGCCTCCCTCTCGATGCCACCTCCAAGTGTCTCCACTTTTTTCCCTTGTACAACTGTAGTTGCCCCCTTCTCTTTTTCCGGCCCTTCTCCCATAAGTCCAGCCTAGATCTCCCAGCACTTAAGTCAGTAGAAAAGGAAAGTTCCCATCACACTGATGGACTTTTCCGTAATCCCATCCAAAGGGGCAAAGAAATAGAAGCCTGTCACATGCTTCTCTTAGAGTGCTTCGGGAGAGAGGGTAATGGAGATCGCATACCCCAATCCCCTCAAGGATAAAAAGGATCTATCTCCTACATATTACATTGTGGCTCAGGTCACAATGGGTACGTCTTCTGAAAGCCTTCAGGGAGAGGCCCTATCTGCAGTTAACACCTTCTGCAAGAAGCTTCAAGAAGCTAAGGAAGAGAAAAGGCTATTGAAAGAGTAAAACAAACATCTGCTCCAAGCCTTACAGAAGATGGGCAGTGCACCCCCCACAACTGCCACTGAGACACCTGAGCCTCTAAGCCAGGATAAAATTAATGAATATGCAAAGATTGGCAAGCAAGGTATGGTAGTTTCCGCTTGGAGGAGCCAGATCCTGAAAGACAGTGAAAAAGTGATCACCGAGTTCTCTGGTTTGTATTTAAACATCAACAAGGCGAATAAAGAGCTCCAAGCACTAGCAGGACCCATATCAGTAGAGCTGGACCATGCTAGGCTGTAGCATGAGACCTTTCAACAAATATTCAACTGTTCAGTTGAAGATCTGGTCAAGTTCGGCGTCTTCGGCCATCCCAGGGCCCTCAATAAAGTCATTTCCACTCTGGACTACCGGATGGATCAACTGGAGTTTGTCCTTGAAAAGATCAATAAGGTAAAGGAAGAAGCCCTAGACGCGATGCACCAAATGGAACAAATCATTCTCAACATATCTCCAGGGTTTCTTACTCCTTCCTTCGCCTTAAGAAAAGTTGAGGAAACCATCCAGATCTTCAAGGAGATCATTTTGCGAGGGCTGGGGCCAGAGGTCACTTTTGACGCAGAGTCCATCAATAACCTGCTGGCCTGTCGGGATTCATTGGGTTCCTCATAGAAGTGGAAAAAGAATATTCCAAACTCCCAGAGAAGCTCATAGACGAGCGGGAGAATTGCGAGGTGATCAGTGAGTGACACAAGGATCCTTGCCAGGATCAACTAGGGCCCATGATCAACAAGTTCATGGAATACCGTGCTCAATTCCACATCTCGTCACCTGAATAGCAACAAAAGTAGGCTACCTCCTTTCACCGCAGGATGACGATGATGAATAGTGGCTTCTTCTTCTTCTCTCTCTTCTTCGACTTTCTTTTTGTAAATATCCAAAGTATGTTGGCACGAATGATGACATCATCCATGTTGCACCATGGGATGATGTCATCCATCAAGTTGTCAAAAGTCAACATGACTTTGAGATATTTTGTAAATATCTTTGTAAATAGGTGATTGGCTCATTTTTGCTTTCTTTTCTCTCCTTCTTCTATAAACACCCCAATACTTGTTGTATTGTGCATGAGTGAATATCTTTCAGATGAAAAATAGAAGTGAGGAGGAAAGACTTTGAGCTTTTTGTAACAAAAAGAATTATTAATACAATATTTAGACTTTGTGCTGAATACATGTGTTATTTGCATTGGATCTTTCTTACGTTAGATATGTGCATTTTCTCTGTTGAATTTACTTCTGTTTTATTGTCATTTATTCATCAGTATTGCTTTGCTCGTTTATGTAAGTAGGTTTGGATCTGTTTACTACCAATCCCAAAACATAAACCCTCTGACCTTTCTGCTTTGAAATTCATTTCTTTTCTCCCTTCGGACCTGCTCTTCCTTCATCCTCTCTTTCATTCCTTTCTTTTCGCAGTTGGAAACACCCTATTGGGATGAGATCCCAAACCCCCGAAGGCGGAATATTGTGAGACTTTCACAGATTCCTGCTGGTAGAATATCAATAAACCAGTTTTGCTTTGCTGACTCAAAGAGGGGCTATGCCCTTCACACTGTTGACTCGTCTATCCATAGATCTTCCCAAGCGACAGATTTTCGGACCAACAGGGTGTTGACTCAGATTCTTGTACTCTTGTGGGGTGAGGAAGGTATCGATAATATATAGATGGTATTCCCCCAAAGTGAGGTATTGAAAAACACCTTCTCAGGGACCAGTAGTTGGTATGTGGGTAGCGGGTATAGATGGCTCGCTAGATGAAGGGGAAGCAAGAGTGCTAGTGGTGGAGGCTAAAACTACTGTAGGGATGGTGAGGTTAGACTCAATAGAAGTAGTGGCAATTTTGGTGGATGGGTTTGTGGGTGGAGGTGAAGTGGTTTTGGTGTTGGATGCCTTGACCAGTACAAGCACATCATTGGGTTAATATAGCATGTTATAGGTCTTGAAAGGTGAGGGGTTAGTAGGGATGGTGTAATTATGTCCCTCATGTTCAAATTTGAGGCATTGATTTAATGTCGAAGGGACAAAAACCATGGCACAAATCCAAGGTTGACCAGGCAAAAAGTTATACTGAACTCCCCTTCTAGGACATAGAAAATGTCTGGGATGGTGCGGGGACCTACATGGACATGGAGAACAATGGTACCCAGTGTAGAGGTTATGGTGTCATTTAAAAAATGCAAAATAACAGGGTTACTATGCATACAATTGCTAGGTATTTGCATTCGGGCGTACGCATAGGAGGTGATGATGTTAATGCTAGCACCACCATCGATCATAATGCATTGGATGTGTATATTATCGATAAAGATAGATGAAAAGAGTGGGGTCGGGGTCATCAGATTGAAAGGGAGTGATTTCTTCATCTGTAAAACTGAGGGCGACCACTTGGCGAGTGAGTGAAGGTGTAGAGGAAGGCGAAGACCTAGTGAGAGAGGCTATGTGGTTAGGGATAATGATGGAGGCTATAGGTGCGGGGTCATTTGGTAAGACTTTGATAGATTGAAGGAGCTCTATGAGGGATTGAAGATGTGACTTCGAGGTCTGGAAAAGGTCATATAAAGAAATTTTGAGGGGGGATTGGTGTAGTTTTTTTAGGATTGTACGATGTGTGGCCTCGTTAGAAATGGGATATGCTGGACCACAAATGATGAATTTGGGTGTGGGTGTAGATCGTATATTGGGTACAGGGTTGGTTGTGTTGGCTCAAAAATCTGTCGCTTGGGTAGATTTATGGATAGACAAGGCAACAGTGTGCAGGGCATAGCCCCTCTTTGAGTCAGGAAAGCGAAACTGGTTTATTGTTATTCTACCAGCAGGAATCTGTGCAAGTCTCACAATATTCTGCCTTTGGGGGTTTGGGATGTCATCCCAGTAGGGTTATTTCTGACTGCGGAAAGAAAGGAATGAAAGAGAGGATGAAGAAAGATCAGATTTGAAGAAAGAAAAGAAATGAATTCCAAAGCAGAAAGGTTAGAGGGTTTATGTTTTGGGATTGGTAGTAAACAGAGCCAAACCTACTTACATAAACGAACAAAGCAATACTGATGAATAAATGACAATAAAATAGAAGCAGATCCAACAGAATAAACACACAGATCTGACATAAGAAAGATCTAATGTAAATAACACATGTATTCAACACAAAGTCTAAATATTGTATTAATATTTCCTTCTGTTACAAAAAGCTCAAAGTCTTTTCTTCTCACTTCTATTTTTTATCTAAAAGATATCCACCATTCAAATACAACAAGTATTTGAGTATTTATAGAAGAAGGAGAAGAAGGAAGGCAAAAAGGAACCAACCACCTATTTACATAAAATATACAAAATATCTACAAAAATATCTCAAAGTCATGTTGACTTTTGACAACTTGATGGATGACATCATCCCATGGTGCAACATGGATGATGTCATCATTTGTGCCAACATACTTTAGACATTTTACAAAAATAAAGTTGAAGGAGAGAGAGAAGAAGAGAAAGAATTCATTCATCGTCATCATCCTGCAGCTGAAAGGGGGTATCCTGCTTCTGCTACTGCTCAGGTGACGAGATGTGGAATTGTGCACGGTATTCCATGAACTTTCTGATCATGGGATCTAGTTGGTTCCCTCAAGAAATTGACTGCCCTTAGATAGGTAAATGTGGGGAATTGAGTGAACAGGGCCCCCCACTTCTCAGTAGCTGCTACTATGCTCTTGGTCGTTCGACCGTGAGTCATATTCGACCTCAACAGGAAGATGATGAAGTAGAAGAATGCATTGTTGATCTTTGTGAATTGGGGGATGCTATTTTCTAGCTTTAGCTCTGGATAGTATTCATAGATTTTAACTTGGGGCCAAACCCCACACCCCATCAGAGCTGGATAGTCCCTTTCTGAAGCTGCAACATAGACCACGTAGGATTTCATATAGAACCTCCCCGTTGTGTTGAGTTATGTAGCTTCTCAGAGATTGTGCTACTTATAATTTATGCCCATTCAAAGCGTTGATCGGGCACATTTTTGTTCATTGTTTCAAGGTACCGCAGCATCCACTTGCGAAAATAATGGGCGTCAGGAAGCCTGAAAACTCTACTCAGGAACGTAATTGTGTCACTGAGTTCCTCTAAAAAGTCACTGCGATGAATGGCTTGTGGCCACCGAGTCACTACTTTTTTGTTCTTGAGATAAACTTCATTCATCAGCTGCATGCACTGATCTTCATTGTCATCCCAGGCCTTAATGCAATCTTGTTGGCTGACGGCCACAAAGTGCCGGTGATGAGGAATACCGAGCATTATCTCAAAGTGGTGGGCAGTGAGTTTAATTATAACCTCGCCCTTCTCACCATGGACACATCTTGTGTCTTTGTCGTAGCATCGGGCTACCACAATCATAAATTCATTGTTTATAACACTAACTGGGCTCCCACCAGCAAGGTGCAGGGCACTGCCTATTAGCTTGTCCATCCATGGACTTCTTGTGACCCTCTGGGTTCTAACCCAGAATTCCTCCATATCAAAATGACCCAGCTCTGAGTCTCTAATGTCTAGGTCACACTCTGCTTGGGACTCAGACATTCTGACCCTCTGATACTTATACTTCATTTCTTCTTCTGTGAGCTTGGCCTTGCCTTTAGATTTGATAGGTTTCTTGCTTGATGTTGACATATGTTCATCTGAACTTAGTTACTGATCTGCAAGAATAAGAAGTGAATTCCAATTGAAGAAAGCCATGTCAGCTGTCTAATTTTCCATTGAAATATTGACAGAAGAAAGAGTTAGCAATTTAAAGGTCTCAGGGCGCAAGGTGCATGAATGCTGCAGGTTAAAGGGCTAAATAGTAAGGTGCACAGGAAAGGGATGTTGCAGGGGGTAAATCGGCACCAATGGGTGCATGGATTCTTTTTGTTGCATGGGAACAAGATGCGCTAGAAGTGCATATAATTTTCATGTTGCATGGAACTTTGGTGCGTCAAAGGCGCATATAAGGTTTGTGTAATATATGCTTTTTGTGTGCTTAAGGGAACTTGGCGCGGCACATGAAAGGTCTGCATGACATGCTGTTGTTGTAATGATGGATGTTCCTGCGCCGTTTAAAGCTTTGCACTTGGCACATATAATTTCTATGTTGCACACATGCAGGGTGTGTCATAGGGCACAGGTTTTAGCGATGCAACAAATGAATTTGGTGCATCATGAGGGGGCACGAGGAAAGTGTTTGTAACAAAATAAGGCAGTGCACCTTGAGGGCACAACTTTTCACGATGCAGCAGGCAGGGAATGTGCGCCATTGGTGCGGCTACTCTTTGTGTAACAGAGGCGACAGATGCGCCATTGGTGCAACTGTTCTTCATGTTTCAGGGTGTGCCAATGTGCCAAAGGAGAAGAAAAATATAGTTCTTTTCAAGTATCAGTTCTCTCTCTAAGGGGTTTCTATGTGGTTAAGCCTCCTTTTACAGGGTCATTTGGGGTGATAGAAATGGCTTTAAACAAAGGGTTCCAAGCTAATATTTCAGGACAGAGCTTCCTCTACCAGCGGATCTGGAAAGAGGGGGAAGATCATGTGGAAAGATAGCAGGGGGTAAGTTCATGATTTCATTCTTTTCAATCCAATTCATACCCACAAGCAGCCAAAAACCACAAACACGAAGCACAAAAGAAAGAGTACCTCTTACCCGGATATTTATAATGAAGAAATGTGCAAACGGGTCCACAAAGCAATTCGAAAGTGACAAGGCTGGTGCGTAGATAGGTACAGAGAAAATCACGTGATTTATGTTGGTGATAATGACAGCACAGATGGGTCTATTTATAGGTGAGGAAGCAATAAATGTGCCACAAACTTTTCAAGTGGCGCACCAAAAGAGCTGTCAACACAAGAAAACATGTGCCCTATGGCACACCAAAATGCTTTCCAACATGATAATATGTGTGACTATGGTGCACTGAAAGTGGTGTCGACAGAGGAATATGTGCACCCTTGGTGCACCAAAAAGGGGTGCAACAAAAGATATGTTGACAAGAAGGTGCACGTGCCTTGGCGCATGCAGGAAAGACTCAACATAGAGAGGCACACCAAAACGCTTGTTGACACAAGAAAACATGTGCCAAAGGCTTTAAAGGGGGCACATGAACATTTGATGTTTCATTGTCATTATATGCGCCTGCCTAAAAAAGACCAAAAATGGCTAAGTTCGGAAAACTAGATTTCCCGGAAAGGGATTTTGCAATGTTCCAAACACAAGAAATCCTTGACGAGGGATCAAAACAAAAATTTCGGTAGGGTTATCTATAAAATTGCCCTTGCCAATTTTATGGGATAACAGCTGGCTCTTTCTGGGGACTAGAGCAAAACTCAAGGGTAGAGAATCCCAGATCTTATGTGCCTATCCATTGGGTTGGAGAGAGTCAAAAACAAGGGCGACTGGAGGGAAAATGAAGGGAACACACAACAAACAAAAAGAAAACACATGACAAAAACAAACACAAAACTAAAGCAAACTGTACAAAGAAGAGAGCAAGCTCTACTTCCTGAAGATCTTCAGATGCTGCCCGCTATAGGGAAGCGGGAGCTCGGTTCCATCTAGATATGAGAGATAGAAGCTATTCTCTCCATTGAGCTTCTTGATCTTGTAAGGCCCTCTCCACAGAGAATCAAATTTCCCGTGCATGCCCTTTGGCTCTCTTCACTTGTCCCACAGAAGGACGAGGTCTCCCACCTAGAAATTTCTTTGCTTAGCTTTTTTATTGAACAGTCTCTTGACTTGATTCTGATGCTTGGTGATCTTGTCGATCACTCTTACTCTCTTTTCTTTGAGCTCTATCAGATACATGATCCTCTTTTCAAGAGAATTTTGAAAAGTCTCATCTTCAATTGCTCATACCAAGCGCAGAGCAGGAAGTTCAACAGAAATGGGAAGCTTAGCATCAGTACCATATAACACTTGAAAAGGTGACATGCTGAGAGACCTCTTGGGAGTAATGTGATCTTCCCACAAAGCATCGTATAAGGACTTTTGCCACATTCGTTGATTCTCATCCACTAGCTTTCATATGATGGTCACCGAGTTTTTGTTATTGGATTCTGCCTGACCATTTCCCTGAGGGTAATAATCTGAGGCGTGAGCCAAAGTTATCCCATATTCATAGCAAAAACTAATAACTTCCCGTGAAGAGAAGTTAGAAGCATTATCAATAACAATCTTATTCAGAATGCCAAATCTGATAATGATATTTTCTTTGATGAAACTGCAAACAACTTCGGAAGTGGCATGTTTGACAGGTATGGCTTCCATCCACTTGGTGAAGTAATCTATTGTTGTTAGGACATAACTATGTTTGGCACTCGATTGGGGGTTGAGTGCACCGATAAAATCAATTCCCCACTGCCTGAATGGTTCGTTGACAATGATCGGCCTAAGGGGAAAAGCAGCCAACTTGGGCTTGCCGACGAACTGCTGATAAGGTTCACACTTTGCTACCCAGGTGGCTGTATCTTGGAAAAGCGTTGGCCAATAGTACCTGGCCCAGATGATCTTGTGTGCTGTCACAGAAGAGGAGAAATGGCCTCCACAGGCTGAATTATGAAAACTTTCAAGTAACTTCACCTACTGTGGCTTGTAGACACACCGCAAGAAGACACCATCTATCCCACGTTTGTATAAACCGTCATCCTAGATGACATATTTGGCTGCTCTGAGCTTTATAGTGTGCTTCTCCTTTGTAGTTAGGTGAGCTATAAATTCACCGTAGGTGAGGAAGAAAGAAATATCGGAATACCACTCGTCACTGGTTGCGACAAATAGGACCAGAGGCAGAGAATGAGCTTTCTCCAGCTGGCTTTGCGCTTCATTGGTACAATCATCCTTTTCCTCAGGGTTTTCTGAATCTTTGTTTTCAGCCATAAGCTGACATAGGCCCTTGCCTCTTACTAGCTTGGTTGGTTTTATATCCAAGTCATACTCCTGGACCTTTGTAATCCAATTTCCCCACAAGCTTCCTAACTCCTGTTGAGTTAAGGTTGAATTGACCACCGTGTCAGGGACCAACACCACTGTATGAGAATTTAAAATGTAATACCTGAAGTTTTTGACTACTTTGACAACGGCGAAGGCATGTTTTTCCAATTGAGACATTTTTAGTTCATGAGGCTTGAGGGGAGAGCTCATGAACACAATCAAAGATTCAATATCTTCAGAATTCTTTTGCATCAAGATGGCAGAAACAATATGCTCAGATGCATAATTATACATGATAAAATCTTTGGAGAAGTCGGGACATACTAGGATTGGTGCGTGAGTGACGGAAGCTTTTATCTCTTCGAACGACCTTTTCCCTTCCTCACTCCACCGGAAAGTTGGTGACCCTTTCATCATGTCCAACATATGATGAGTCTTCTCAGCAATGTTGGGAATAAAGCACCTAAGAAAATTCACCTTTCCAAAGAAAGAGTGAACGCTGGTCTTACTTGTAGGCAGAGTAAGGCTCTGAATAGCCTTAACTCTTTCGGTATCTATTTTCATTCCTTCCTTGCTAACAACATACCCTAGCAACTTTCCTTCTATGACTCCAAAAAAAATTTTTTTCGGGTTCAGGGAAATCCCATGCTCTCGGCATCTGGCCAATACTTGCTCCAGATGATCACAATGATCACTCCGTTGTTTAGAGAACAAAGTCAAGTCATCCAGATAAATGAAAATGACCTTCCCCATCATACCTTTGAATGCAAGGTCCATGGCCCGCTGAAAAGTGGCACTAGCATTGGTCAGACCAAAAGGCATCCTACTGTAGGCAAACGTACCCCAGGGAGTAGTGAATGTTGTTTTAAATTGATCTTCAGGAGAGACTTCAATCTGATTGTAGCCTGAAAAACCATCAAGCATGGACAACATTTCTGATCCAGTTACTGATTGTAGAACTTGATCCATTAAAGGAAGTGGGTAGTTGTCTTTTAAGGAAGCTTGATTCAAGTTTTGAAAATCTACGCATATGCGTATTTCACCATTTTTCTTGTGCACTGGCATAATGTTTGCTACCCAAGTACTATGATGGATAGGAAAAATGATTCTCACATCCAACATTTTCTGAATTTCAGCCTGGATAGTACCTGAGATCTTAGGGTTATAATGCCTTTGCTTCTGGCGAAAGGCTTTGACATCTTCTTTCAATGGGATGTCATGCTGGACATCCTTTGGCTTAAAAGACTTCAGATCGGCGTAGGACCATGCCAATACATCCATGTATTTCTTCAGCAATTTAACAAACTTCCGCTTCTCTTCAGGCATGTAGCATTTTACAATGTTCATGAATTGCGGATGCTCAACTGAACCTAAATTGACCGGTTCGGTTTCTAGGGAGGAGCCCGTACCATCTCGCCTTTTCTTTTTTACAAAATGGTCATGCCTATCGAAAAACCGTTCCAGAGAAACCAGGCCCTTCGGAATTTTATTTCCTTTGAGCTGACATATGTCGTCGTTCCCTTCGGATTCATCCTTTTGATTAGTGACTGATTCGTGGCACATAGAAGTGGATCCTTCAAAATGCAATCCTTTGAAATTTTCCACCTTTTCTAGAAAGGCAATGAGTTGATTTTCATCGTTGAATACTTGCCAATGCTGAGAATTATCTGGCACACTTGGGCGGAAAACCATCTCAATGGTGTATTTGTCTGTTCTCAAACCTGGGTGCGGGAGCATGAGGGACGCCGAAACGGCCAATGAATCGGCCGTGTCATTCTGAGCTCTTGGAATGGATTCTATTGAAAAAGTGTCAAATTCTTCAATGCTATCCCTCACCGCATTACGGTAGTGCCTGAGCCTCTCATTCTTCACTTGATATATCCTTTTAACTTGATTCATGACTAGCTCTGCATCACCTTGTACTTTCAGATTTTTGATCCCTCTCTCTCTTGCGGCCTGCATGCCAAGTAACAGAGATTCATACTCAACAGTGTTATTTGTGTTGAAAAACTACAACTTAAAAGAGAGAGGAATAACCTCCCCTTCGAGAGATATTAGCACGGCTCCGGTGCCACATCCACTGGTTGCATAGTTGCCATCAAACTGTAAAGTCCAGACCTTGTTAAGATCTTCTTCTTGGACGAAAACAACCATTTTGTCAGACTCGGTAGACAAGAAATAGTTCCACATCCTTGATGATTCAAAAAGAATTTGCACTTTGGGGTCCTTAGAGTTAGTAACCAAGTACTTCTTTTGTGATTCCGGCTCCAAAGTTTGCATTACACCTTTGACGGGGATCCTTGCCTTGGACCAGTCCATATGAATCTCTCCACCAACCTCACTACAAAAACTCCTTCCCAGCAGTATTCCATAGGCTGCTGGGATGTCAGTGATGAGGACGGTCATCTTTACTCTTTTCTCTAGGAACGCCGCGAATGCAAACTACGCATCTTTGATTTGACCAATCAACGAAACTTGTTTGGTTTCCAAGGAATAACATCTGCCAAAAGGCTTGGTAAGGGTGAGGCCCAGAGCATGAGCAAATTTTGCCAGCATGACGTTGTCAGAAGCCCCAGAATCAATTATGCAGTTACTTAACTTGTGGCCATTGATTAGGAGGGAGAGGTAGAAGGGCTCTATCTTGCCTGATGCAGATGTTGAGGCAACATTTATGTGGGACGTAGGAGGAGTGGAAAGGATTCCTTTTGGGGAAACCTGTAACATCCCCATTTTAAAACACCAGAACAAGGGAAAATTATTATTTTTTATATATATAACGTTCTCTGTTATGAATTATAAAATTCAAACACACGTTCAAGTTTTAATAATTGTTCTCTTCCCAAACAACAAAGTTTGGATCATACAATTTCTTTTTAAAACGAATGTTCCCTGTTCACATATTTACAATATGGAACACACATTCAATGCCATTCAATCTTATAACAGATTCTATATGCTGCTGTAAATGACTCGATGAACTGCCGATCTTCCATTTTCATGGCTCGGAGTTTCAACGATCCTTCATTTCATGACTCGGCAACAACCGATCCTTAAAGTACATGACTCGGCAACAACCCATCCTTCATGTTTGTTTATGCATAGTATATTTTTATATACTTGTTCTCATAACCTTCCCCGGTTATCGAAGTGATCCATTTAAGAAGCCTATCTAAATATCTGTTACTGATATTCATCTGACATACTGCATCTTAAATTAAGTGATAAGGACAATGCAACCAGCAATTGCGATACTTTGGCCAAAGATTTTCACATGCTTTGCATGATCATATTCCTGAATGTGATACACATCTACGGAATACGTCCTTCACTTCACTTCACCTGTTATCTAGAATGGTCTTTCCTGGTTCCTACCAGTCCTCATCGTTCAAGTTCCGTTTAAAACCTTCAATTCCAGCTAGTAATATGAATGGGTATAGGAAGGCACTCCTGGTAACTAAAGATACGCAGACATACGGTGTTGTTAGCCCATGACTCCGTGTGTCTGATTATCTTTAGTATTCCGGAGTCACTTCGTATACCAGATCATACCCTATCTCCACCCCAGCTAAGATCTACACATTCAGCCTATGTATTCTAAATGTTTTAATTCGGGAGGGCATTGCTATATGTCAGCTGCAACATTGTGTCATCATGAAGACCCCGTCTTCATGAAGACACCTTGCTGTAGCTGGCGTATGCCAATGTCCTGCAGAATCCTCCCATCGAGAATACACATCCTGCCCAAGTGACTTAGCCACGAGTTAATAGTTTAAGAAATTTTCAGCATCCACGCTGATCCCTTGATCCTCGTTCCGTTGCAGTTGTATATAACTAAGAGGGACTAAAATGTCCATTAGTTTTCCAAGTATCGTCTCCTTCGTATTGAAGGGCTACATTTCCTTACTTGGTTCATTTCTTAATCATTGGATTAAGCAGCCCGTACCAACGGACGTAATAAGTTTAACCTATTAAACTTAGCCAAGATGTTTCCAACTGCAACTAATTTCAGAATATTAACTTATTAGACGTCATCCAAACGAGGTCTAATCTTTGAGAAATGAATTCATTTGTTCCCCTTAACGTTATATAGTTAAGGATCATTAGTTATGGATATATTTATTCTATATCCTTTATTCTGAATTTTATCAAACGGGATCATTAATGGGGTTCGAAAACGAAGTTCGAATACTCCCAATTTAAATTGATATTCCTTAGCTCCTAAGCTAATCCTGAATACCTTCTGATTATGAAATCATATTCTTCTTAATCCCTTTAATGTCAATTAAAAATTCATCTTTACCCAA
This sequence comes from Taxus chinensis, assembly GCA_019776745.2. Classification (NCBI taxonomy): domain Eukaryota; kingdom Viridiplantae; phylum Streptophyta; class Pinopsida; order Cupressales; family Taxaceae; genus Taxus; species Taxus chinensis. Next base: position 534,362,343 of record CM034154.1, read on the forward strand.
GTATGAACTAATTGCATTGTTCAACTTAAAAGTTGTATTTAAGTAAGAATACATATCAGTTTCAATTCAACATCCATCCAAGGATAATGAAACAATTCCAACTCAGGAAATAACATCATATTTCCAATTTAAACAACAATATCAACTGATATAATTATTGAAAATATCACACTTGTAACTGTATTCAATATTGTAAGTCATAATTTGTACATTTTCCAATCCAGCTGATTAGGTATAGCTTTTACAAAGCATCCATACAGCTCATGGACAGAAGAATACATCTTCTTCATTCACAATTCCTCAAAGAGGAATGAAAGCAACAATTACAAGTTATTTTACAGCTAATCAAGAGGCATCAGAAGACAGCCAAGTCTTCATTCTAATCAAATTCCATCTGCAAAATGAATTGCCCGGGTCAGTTCAATGAACTGAGCACATTAAGCATTTATCCTTAAAATAAGATGCTTCAACAAATTTTTTCAATAAAAGAACCCTGCTTTTATGAAACAACAGCAAAACATCAATCTCGAAAGGCACAAAAGAAAGATCAGCATAAGCACTGAACTATCAAAAAAATATCATCACAATCAGCCAAGGGACTGCTGTCCCGTTTCCACATAATCAATGCAAATATCAATTTACAATATTTGTCAAGTTAGGAATACAAGTAGTTTGCTGCCTATATAGCATACAGTTATCCTTTCCACGCCTTTCATTAATAACCAATGCAAAGGATGAAACTAACTGAATATAAATCCATTACTTTCCCTTCCGTTCATGAAGCATGTTAAATTTAAAGCATTCAAGTCCAAACAAGAAAGCGAACAACAATGCATATACTAGCTCTCGTCCAAACACTATAAAATTCATCATTCACGAATTCCAGATTTCCAACTGAATGAAAGAAGAAAGATCATTTTTCTACAACATTCATTCATATCTCTATTTCTTTCCACATGACTGTCCTAACAGTGAAATCCATACGAAAGACAAATCAAAATAACAGTTCAGAGTGAAACTTACAAAATCCACTCGGAATTCACTTTCCCGGAGCATGAATAATTTCAACAATAATCAGCTTTAAACGAAGACAGGAAAGAATTCACCATTCATATCCATACTTCATTGGGATCAGACTCCTTTAAGGATCCAAAACATATTAGTACAACATTAGGTACATCCGAGATCAAACAATATAAGGTTACATACCATATAATTGCCATAATAAAGAAAATCGTATTTCTTCCGCTGCATACTTAAACAGAAACAATATTTCAATCATGCAGTCAATTATTTACATAATGATCTAATTCTAGTGACGTTCCCCGTTCAGAATAACATTTATTCATCACTGTTACCTACAGCAATCCATTATTCTCATGACAATGAATTTCATCAGGATAAAACAGCAGCAAAGAAAATAATTCATTCCCTTTTCATTTCACTAAGAAACACCGTTTGCTCAGAACAAAACCGAACACCTAATCCGTGTTCATCTCAAACAAGACAGCTCATTATAAGGATTACAGAACAGTCGTTCGTATTAAAAACAACTCTCAAGTCTGTACTGTTCAATCCAATACCACAAACAACTCATATTCAACTGTCCATACCTCTATAAGAGCAAACCTGAACCAGGTGTTAATTGTATGAGCTCGGTACAGCCAGAGCAACTCAAAAGACAAATTAGATCCCAATTTTTTTTGCATATGTTACCACAAAAATCAATTCAAGTTCGAATTCTTCAGATAGTTCAAGCAGCAGACAGGCATCAACCATAGGACGTAATGAAATCCATTTTTTTTTTCATTACAGTATATAGAAATACAATCATTTTATTTTTTGCATAGAATTCAATCAAGTGGAAACTGTGTCAACAGTCCGTATAAGAAGACCAACAACATTCATATAATCACAGTGAAACCACCTTATTCTTTCAACAAGTAGAAACAAAATCCATAGATAACTTTAAGAAGTAAAAATAGTTATCTTATTCCCTATTTCACAAATACCCAATACGTATTCGCTTAGTTCCTACGCAAGAAAAGGTACAACAATGATATTATTACCTAAAATTCCTATGGTCCGAGTTCAATTACTCATAGTAACCCGAATGCCACTTCCATCCAAAATCCAAACAGTACAAGAAGAAGGGTCTACTTTCTTAAAGAAAATTTCAATAAGAACTACTTCATCAACCATTATTCAGTTCCTTTAAGTTTATTAACAATAAACGGTTGTTCATTAGTGGAAACAACTCATAAAAAGAAAGTGTACAGTCACAAGATATATATATATATATATATATATATATATATATATATATATATTCAAGGGATTTCCCAATACGGTCAAACGTCCAGCACACAGGAAGATACATCATTCAAAATTTACAAGACAATAAAACTCAACAGTCAAGACAATATTTCCGTATTGTTTTCAAATGACAGCAAGATCCAATGAAACCCATTTCATAGAAATATACATGGCTGTATCTTCATTTTTCCCTTTTTGTTTACATGCAAGGACAATTCCCCATATAACAGTAAGAAAAGATTGCACTTAAAGAGACAATTTCGCCACAAGGGCGATTGCACAGCCTATTCCAATTTCGAACAACACAAACAGTGAAAGGAATATCCACATACCAACCCATTTATACAGTCAACAATCAAGACATAAAATCATTTCCAACATGATTCGAGCAAGAACAAATCAAGGCAGAGCAACCAGAATCAAATCTCATTAACATTTCCCAAAGAAAAGAAGCAAGAACCAATAAAATCCATTTCCAAATGAATTCAACAACAATCATGTGATCCCAACCCAAGAGCAGGGTTGTTTTAATGAAACATTTAATCAAAGCAAAGATTTTAAAGAGAACGGCTTAACGTGCCTGAAACCTCTTTTCCAGAGCTCCAAGAAAACATTGTTTGCCGTGTTTTTCCTTCCACAGCAACATCACAAACTCTCCAACACTTCCTTCCTTCTTCAGGCTTAACAACAGCCTCCAAATCTCCACAAAAATGTCAAATGCCAAGAGCTGATTCGACCAAACCAGACCAAGAACCAAATGCAGAGCAACTTCACAAAAGGCTCGAACCAACAAAAATGAAAATCAATTTTTTCCTCATGCTGTTTCCAAGGCGAGCTGGTCGCGAGGACCAAAAACCATTAATGCAATAAAGGCTTGGCCTTTTTTCCTTATTTTCCACGCCACCGCCACTTGGGTTGGTGAGTTTTAAATTTCAAAATTTCCATGCAAACTGAATTTAGCCATAACTCCAAATAGATACCTCTATTTCCTACCTGCCCTGCCAAAACTGGCGCCGTCCACGAAGGGACAGTTCATTTAACTCCAATGAATGCCTCCTTCCCATCCTTATCCCTTTCTTCCCAAGGGTCTGTGTACCCCTTAGTTTAGGATTAGTTTAGGTTACATAAATCATTCGACCTAGGTCTTAGTTCAACCTTAGGTTTTAGAACTTAGGTTTATTTTCCCTTTTCTTTTTTCTTTTTGTAATTTAAAAATCCACTTAGGATAGTAGTGTAGGATGTATGTTAGGTCTTAGGGTTAGTTTAGGTTTAATTCACACTAACCATTAACACTAACAACTTCCTTCCAGCCCCTTACTAACATTCGCGTTAACGCAGAGCAGGACGTTCCGTCCTTTAGATTACATGCCAAGGCCACCCGTGTCCAGGCGTTTCTCGCCCCACGAGGTCCCAAATTCGACAGTACAGGGTTCAAGAATCGAACCCCTGTCGTTGGCATTTTCGTGCTAGCTATTCACACCTGTAATCAGGCGTTGCACGCTCATAATAATCCTAGTCCAGTTCAAGTGTGAATTAACATAGAAAACACAAGAGGACCCTAGCATACTTGAATCAATGGAATTGATTCAGGGTATGCTGTCAATCAGCAATAAGAGCAAGCAATTATACGACAATCTGTCGTCACATCAGCAAACACACAAGTACAATATTTGTTGTCCCATGCAATAAATCACAGTATGCAAGAATCCAAATTAGCAACACATTCTCTTAAGATCAAAACATATCTTAACATGTTTGCTTTCATTCCAAGAGCTATAACAGTATGTAAAACATTCACCAAGTTAACATACAAAATCAGAGTGTTACATTCTTCCCTCCTTAAAGAATCATCGTCCCGATGATCAGATTTACAAATCAAGGAGTTCATAGGACAAAATTCAGTTATTGTCCTTTCATTCATAAGTTCATACCAAAAACAGATTCTCTCTTAAAAATAACGTTTTAAGACAACTGTACAATAGACTAATAATTGTCTAAATTTGGTAGAATTTTTCAGTTCTCTGAATTTCATATTCAGTTGAACAGGTGTGGAAAAGTAGATCTCATTTCTTTGAGATTCTCCCAAGTTGCACTTTCTTCGCTGAACTGGTCCCACTGGACCTTACATTGGTTCACTTCACGATTTCTCAAGTACAACTGGTGAGTTCCCAACACTCGAATGGGCTTAACCATGATTATTCCTAGGTCTTAGACCTGCAAGGAATTCCAATTTAGCACATGGTGATAAATCTGTCACGTATTTCTTAAGCAAAGAAATATGAAAAACATCATGCATTTGAGACAAAGCAGGAGGTAATGCTAGACAATAATCTACAGGGTTGATTATTTCAATAATTTCAAAAGGTCCCACGTAATGTGGCGACAACTTGGCAGCCTTGCCAAAAGTTATGGAGCTCTTTTTCGACTTCTCCCGAAGAAAGACCTTCTCTCGAAGTTTATAATTCCTGTCAACCCGCTTCAAGTCTGCATAGCTCTTCTGCCTATTGGCAGCCTCCTTTAGATGTTCTCGAATCATTTTGATTTGCTGTTCCATTTCCATAAGGATTTCTGGCCCAATTACCTCTCTGTCCTCAACGCTGTCCCAGCTGACAGGGGTTCTGCATTTTCTTCCATACAATGCTTCAAAGGGCGCCATTTTTAAAGAGGCATGATAGGTGTTATTGTAAGCAAATTCTACCAGCGGAAGGTATTCCTCCCATTTATACTGCTGGTCCATGCAATACATCCTCAGCATGTCCTCTAAAACTTGATTAACTCTCTCAGTCTGTCCATCCGTTTCTGGATGATATGCAGAAATGAAGTTTAATTTAGTTCCCAAGGCTTCATTAAGCATTTGCCAAAACCTTGATGTCATCCTCGGATCTCTGTTCGATATGGTTAATTCCAGTATTCCATGCAACCTGAATATTTCATGCATGAATCTTCTTGCTAAAACTGGTGCATCGTCCTTCAAATTACCAGCAATGAAGTGTGCCACTTTGGTCAATTTGTCGACTACAACCAGGATAATGTCATGTTTATTTCTTGACATAGGCAATCCTTGAACGAAATCCATCGTTATCACTTGCCACTTATACTGCGGAATGCTGTGGGGATACAATAATCCAAAAGGGTGCATATGTTCCGCTTTAACACGCTGACATTCCAAGCAGTGTGTTACAAACTCTACCACATCCTTTTTCATTCCCTTCTAAAAATATTGCTGCTTAAGATCAGCAAGCATTTTTGTAATGCCAGGGTGCCTAGAAAAAGGTGAATTATGGAATTCAGTTAGCAATTTCCCTCTTAAGTCATTTGCCACAGGTACATATACCTTGTTTTCGAACCTCAGAACTCCTTCGTTATCAAAACAAAATCCTTTATACCTGCTGTCCTGCGGGTCTGCAGCAAGTGCTGATTTGACTTGCTGAAAATAAGGATCTGATTCCAAGGCATCTTTTACCTCATCCTTAAACTGAGTTCTTAATGTTATAAGAGCAGAGATATGCTTCCTTCGACTCAGAGCATCTGCTACTCTATTTTCCTTGCCCTTAATGTAGCTTATATCAAAATCATACTGAGATAGAAATTCTAACCATCTTCGTTGCCTTGCATTCAGTTTTGGCTGAGTAAAAATATACTTTAGACCCAGATGGTCTGTTTTTAATTCAAAGGGCTTGCCAAGAAGGTAATGCCTCCATATTTGAAGCGCATGAACAATGGCAGAGAGCTCAAGATTGTGTGGAGCATAGTTCTGTTCATGTAACTTAAGCTTTCTGCTTTCATAAGCGATAACATGGTTATTCTGTAACAGAATACCTCCAAGGCCTTCTCCTGAGGCGTCCGTTACAACCATAAAATCTCCATTTGGATCAGGTACAGTCAAAATAGGTGCTGTAGTTAACTGCTCCTTTAACTTTTTAAAGGTAGATTCACATTTGTCTGACCAGAAAAATTTCTCTTCTTTCTTTTGCAACGAAGTGATTGGGGCAGCAATTTTTGAAAAGTCCTTAACGAACTTTCTATAATATCCAGCCAAGCCCATGAAGCTCCTCACTTCGTGCACGTTCTTAGGCGCAGGCCACTCAGTTATAGCTGTGATCTTTGAAGGGTCAACATCTATCCCGTCTTTGCTTATAACGTGTCCCAAATAATGCACCTCTGCATCATAAAAGGAACATTTGGACAGTTTGCCATACAACTTCCTCTTCCTTAAGATTTCTAGCACTATCCTGAGATGTTCTTGGTGCTCTTCGACATTTTTAGAGTATATAAGAATGTCGTCTAAGAATACAAGCACAAACTTGTCTAAGTATTCTTGAAAAATGTTATTCATTAGATTCATGAAGGCGGCAGGTGCATTGGTCAGCCCAAAAGGCAACACCATGAACTCATAATGCCCATACCTCATTCTAAAAGCTGTTTTATGAATATCTTCCTCTTTTATTCTCAGCTGATGGTACCCTGACCGCAGATCTATTTTTGAATAGACTGATGCTCCTCGCATCTGATCAAACAGATCATCGATCCTTGGAAGTGGGTATCGATTTTTAATGGTTGCCTTGTTTAGCATTCTGTAATCAATGCACAACCTCAAAGTGCCATCCTTTTTCTTTACGAAGATTACCGGCGCTCCCCAAGGTGAGACGCTCGGTCTGATCAGCCCCTTAGTCAGAAGTTCTTGTAACTGAGCCTTCAGTTCTACCAGCTCAATGGTAGTCATTCTATAAGGTGCCTTAGATATGGGTTCCGTTCCTGGTTTGATCTCTATAGTGAAGTCAAACTCACGTTTGGGAGGAAGACCCGGCAATTCCTCTGGAAACACATCACGGAAATCCCTCAACAATGGATATCTTTCCATGAAATCATTATCTTCCTCTTCATTTTCTGTCATTTTTACTGCATACAAAGTGCAGCCTCTGTTTTTAGCCCTCTTAAGTTGCATAGCCGTCAGTTTCCTAACTGCAACTTCCCGTTTTACACCTTGAATGATTGCTGCTTTCTGCAGGTCATCAAGGCAACTGATTTGTTTTTCATAACAGTCAACCCTTGCCTTATGTTCAGCTAACCAATTAACTCTAATAATGATATCATATGATCCTAGAGGAGTGACATACAAGTCAACTTCGGTGGAGAAACCAGGCAGGTCAAGAATTGCCCCAAAAAGGCACATTTCGACTGTATGGATAGCATTATTCCCATAATGCACTGTCCATGTTTTATCCATTCTCACAGCCTTTCTTTTTAATTTCATAGCAAGTTCAGTAGAAATAAAACATTCTGTAGCTCCAGTATCAAAAAGTACAACTACAGGTTTACCGAATAACTTACCTGTAACTTCTATGGGCGTCACATGCTTTTCAGCTTGTCTGTTAGACACTGCAGCATGTATCCTATGCTGCTGTCCACGATCATCCTTCTTCAGAGGACAGTGATTCGCATAGTGGTCCTTTCCACAGTTGAAGCATCCTCCAGCTGGCCCTTTTCTAGGTTCAAATTTATTACCAGCCTTAAAGTTATCATTCTGGCTTCCATAGGACTTCTGTCCAATGCCATTAACTTTTGGAAAGCTGTTCCGCACACTATTTACAGGTCTGTTCATCACAGGTTTCTTGTTGTTATCAACAACAGTTTTATTTTTCACACCAAACCTTTTCCAAGGTCCCCTTTTTGGTGCAAGAGACGAAGAAAGATTGGGAATCTTCTTCCTTATCTCTTCCCTGTGAGCAGATATTGCTCTCAATTTCTGTTCCTGTCTGATTGCCTTTTCGACAACTCCATCCATGGTGGTTGGGCCGTGGACATCCACTTCGCCACCAATGATGGGATTTAGTCCCATTATGAATTTCCGTATTCTGAACTTCTCGTCAGCTTGGTACTGCGGCACATACTTAAGGAGTTTAGTAAATCCTTCCCAGTATTCCATCACCGACAGCCTTCCTTGCGACCAGTTCTGAAATTCAGTCATTTTCCTATCAAAATAAAGTTGAGGCAGCCATATTTGCCTAAAATAACCCTTAAATTGATCCCAAGTTATGTCTAATTCGACAATATTCAGCTCAACCTTACGGTTGTCCCACAAGGATGATGCTTCATGAGAAAACTGATATGCTCCCCATATCGCTTTAGTGTCTTTGGAGAAGTTTCTTATTGCAAAGTATTTGTCCATTTCACTGAGCCAGTTCTCAGCTCCATCCCCAAGAGTTGTTCCATCAAACTTTGGAGGACTTATTCTCTTTATATCATTTGTAAGTTCAGCTGCTAATCTTGCCCTTTTATTTTCAGGGGGATTAGGAGCAATTACATTATTATCATCAACACCCGGATTCCCTCCGTTGATGTTGTCCACAGGAGGCAGCTGATCATTTATTTCAGCTTCATTCCCCTCCTCTTCATTGCCCATTGACTGCTGTTCCAGTACAGTCAAACGATCCCTCGTATCAAGTAGGGCAGCAAGGATTTCATCCAGCTTTTGGGCAGTTGCTGCTTCTCCACCCTGCAACGGGTTATTCGCAGCATTCCCTCTTGTCCTGACCATTTTCTGTTCAATAAGAAAATGTAAACTTTATTAATAACGTGGACTCATTAGGTCCAAGAGCTGTAACCTTCAGCTCTGATACCAAGATGTAACATCCCCATTTTAAAACACCAGAACAAGGGAATTTTTTTTTTTTTATGTATATAACGTTCTCTGTTATGAATTATAAAATTCAAACACACGTTCAAGTTTTAATAATTGTTCTCTGCCCAAACAACACAGTTTGGATCATACAATTTCTTTTTAAAACGAATGTTCCCTGTTCACATATTTACAATATGGAACACACATTCAATGCCATTCAATCTTATAACAGATTCTATATGCTGCTGTAAATGACTCGATGAACTGCCGATCCTTCCATTTTCATGGCTCGGAGTTTCAACGATCCTTCATTTCATGACTCGGCAACAACCGATCCTTCATGTACATGACTCGGCAACAACCGATCCTTCATGTTTGTTTATGCATAGTATATTTTATATACTTGTTCTCATAACCTTCCCCGGTTATCGAAGTGATCCATTTAAGAAGCCTATCTGAATATCTGTTACTGATATTCATCTGACATCCTGCATCTTAAATTAAGTGATAAGGACAACGCAACCAGCAATTGCGATACTTTGGCCAAAGATTTTCACATGCTTTGCATGATCATATTCCTGAATGTGATACACATCTACGGAATACGTCCTTCACTTCACTTCACCTGTTATCTAGAATGGTCTTTCCTGGTTCCTACCAGTCCTCATCGTTCAAGTTCCGTTTAAAACCTTCGATTCCAGCTAGTAATATGAACGGGTATAGGAAGGCACTCCTGGTAACTAAAGATACGCAGACATACGGTGTCGTTACCCCACGACTCCGTGTGTCTGATTATCTTTAGTATTCCGGAGTCACTCCGTATACCAGATCATACCCTATCTCCACCCCAGCTAAGATCTACACATTCAGCCTATGTATTCTAAATGTTTTAATTCGGGAGGGCATTGCTATATGTCAGCTGCAACATTGTGTCGTCATGAAGACCCCGTCTTCATGAAGACACCTTGCTGTAGCTGGCGTATGCCAATGTCCTGCAGAATCCTCCCATCGAGAATACACATCCTGCCCAAGTGACTTAGCCACGAGTTAATAGTTTAAGCAATTTTCAGCATCCACGCTGATCCCTTGATCCTCGTTCCGTTGCAGTTGTATATAACTAAGAGGGACTAAACTGTCCATTAGTTTGCCAAGTATCGTCTCCTTCGTATTGAAGGGCTACATTTCCTTACTTGGTTCATTTCTTAATCATTGGATTAAGCAGCCCGTACCAACGGACGTAATAAGTTTAACCTATTAAACTTAGCCAAGATGTTTCCAACTGCAACTAATTTCAGAATATTAACTTATTAGACGTCATCCAAACGAGGTCTAATCTTCGAGAAATGAATTCATTTGTTCCCCTTAACGTTATATAGTTAAGGATCATTAGTTATGGATATATTTATTCTATATCCTTTATTCTGAATTTTATCAAACGGGATCATTAATGGGGTTCGAAAACGAAGTTCGAATACTCCCAATTTAAATTGATATTCCTTAGCTCCTAAGCTAATCCTGAATACCTTCTGATTATGAAATCATATTCTTCTTAATCCTTTTAATGTCAATTAAAAATTCATCTTTACCCAAGTATGAACTAATTGCATTGTTCAACTTAAAAGTTGTATTTAAGTAAGAATAGATATCAGTTTCAATTCAACATCCATCCAAGGATAATGAAACAATTCCAACTCAGGAAATAACATCATATTTCCAATTTAAACAACAATATCAACTGATATAATTATTGAAAATATCACACTTGTAACTGTATTCAATATTGTAAGTCATAATTTGTACATTTGCCAATCCAGCTGATTGGGTATAGCTTTTACAAAGCATCCATACAGCTCATGGACAGAAGAATACATTTTCTTCATTCACAATTCCTCAAAGAGGAATGAAAGCAACAATTACAAGTTATTTTACATCTAATCAAGAGGCATCAGAAGACAGCCAAGTCTTCATTCTAATCAAATTCCATCTGCAAAATGAATTGCACGGGTCAGTTCAATGAACTGAGCACATTAAGCACTTATCCTTAAAATAAGATGCTTCAACAAATTGTTTCAATAAAAGAACCCTGCTTTTATGAAACAACAACAAAACATCAATCTCGAAAGGCACAAAAGAAAGATCAGCATAACCACTGAACTATCAAAAAAATATCATCACAATCAGCCAAGGGACTGCTGTCCCGTTTCCACATAATCAATGCAAATATCAATTTACAATATTTGTCAAGTTAGGAATACAAGTAGTTTGCTGCCTATATAGCATACAGTTATCCTTTCCACGCCTTTCATTAATAACCAATGCAAAGGATGAAACTAACTGAATATAAATCCATTACTTTCCCTTCCGTTCATGAAGCATGTTAAATTTAAAGCATTCAAGTCCAAACAAGAAAGCGAACAGCAATGCATATAGTAGCTCCCGTCCAAACACTATAAAATTCATCATTCACGAATTCCAGATTTCCAACTGAATGAAAGAAGAAAGATCATTTTTCTACAACATTCATTCATATCTCTATTTCTTTCCACATGACTGTCCTAACAGTGAAATCCATACGAAAGATCAAATCAAAATAACAGTTCAGAGTGAAACTTACAAAATCCACTCGGAATTCACTTTCCGGGAGCATGAATAATTTCATAAATAATCAGCTTTAAACGAAGACAGGAAAGAATTCACCATTCATATCCATACTTCATTGGGATCAGACTCCTTTAAGGATCCAAAACATATTAGTACAACATTAGGTACATCCGAGATCAAACAATATAAGGTTACATACCATATAATTGCCATAATAAAGAAAATCGTATTTCTTCCGCTGTATACTTAAACAGAAACAGTATTTCAATCATGCAGTCAATTATTTACATAATGATCTAATTCTAGTGACGTTCCCCGTTCAGAATAACATTTATTCATCACTGTTACCTACAGCAATCCATTATTCTCATGACGATGAATTTCATCAGGATAAAACAGCAGCAAAGAAAATAATTCATTCCCTTTTCATTTCACTAAGAAACACCGTTTGCTCAGAACGAAACCGAACACCTAATCCGTGTTCATCTCAAACAAGACAGCTCATTATAAGGATTACAGAACAGTCGTTCGTATTAAAAACAACTCTCAAGCCTGTACCGTTCAATCCAATACCACAAACAACTCATATTCAACTGTCCATACCTCTATAAGAGCAAACCCGAACCAGGTGTTAATTGTATGAGCTCGGTACAGCCAGAGCAACTCAAAAGACAAATTAGATCCCAATTTTTTTTTCCATATGTTTCCACAAAAATCAATTCAAGTTTGAATTCTCCAGATAGTTCAACTAGCAGACAGGCATCAACCATAGGACGCAATGAAATCCATTTTTTTTTTTTTTTCATTACAGTATATAGAAATACAATCATTTTTTTTTTGCATAGAATTCAATCAAGTGGAAACTGTGTCAACAGTCCGTATAAGAAGACCAACAGCATTCATATAATCACAGTGAAACCACCTTATTCTTTCAACAAGTAGAAACGAAATCCATAGATAACTTTAAGAAGGAAAAATAGTTATCTTATTCCCTATTTCACGAATACCCAATACGTATTCGCTTAGTTCCTACTCAAGAAAAGGTACAGCAATGATATTATTTCCTAAACTTCCTATGGTCCGAGTTCAATTACTCACAGTAACCCGAATGCCACTTCCATCCAAAATCCAAAAAGTACAAGAAGAAGGGTCTACTTTCTTAAAGAAAATTTCAATAAGAACTACTTCATCAACCATTATTCCCTTCCTTTCAGTTTATTAACAATAAACGGTTGTTCATTAGTGGAAACAACTCATAAAAAGAAAGTGTACAGTCACAAGATATATATATATATATATATATATATATATTCAAGGGATTTCCCAATACGGTCAAACGTCCAGCACACAGGAAGATACATCATTCAAAATTTACAAGACAATAAAACTCAACAGTCAAGACAATATTTCCATATTGTTTTCAAATGACAGCAAGATCCAATGAAACCCATTTCATAGAAATATACACGGCTGTATCTTCATTTTTCCCTTTTTGTTTACATGCAAGGACAATTCCCCATATAGCAGCAAGAAAAGATTGCACTTAAAGAGACAATTTCGCCACAAGGGCGATTGCACAGCCTATTCCAATTTCGAACAACACGAACAGTGAAAGGAATATCCACATTCCAACCCATTTATACAGTCAACAATCAAGACTGAAAATCATTTCCAACATGATTCGAGCAAGAACAAATCAAGGCAGAGCAACCAGAATCAAATCTCATTAACATTTCCCAAAGAAAAGAAGCAAGAACCAATAAAATCCATTTCCAAATCAATTCAACAACAATCATGCGATCCCAACCCAAGAGCAGGGTTGTTTTAATGAAACATTTAATCAAAGCAAAGATTTTAAAGAGAAGGGCTTAACGTGCCTGAAACCTCTTTTCCAGAGCTCGAAGAAAACGTTGTTTGCCGTGTTTTTCCTTCCACAGCAACAACACAAACTCTCCAACACTTCCTTCCTTCTTCAGGCTTAACAACAGCCTCCAAATCTCCACAAAAATGTCAAATGCCAAGAGCTGATTCGACCAAACCAGACCAAGAACCAAATGCAGAGCAACTTCACAAAAGGCTCGAACCAACAAAAATGAAAATCAATTTTTTCCTCATGCTGTTTCCAAGGCGAGCTGGTCGCGAGGACCAAAAACCATTAATGCAATAAAGGCTTGGCCTTTTTTCCTTATTTTCCACGCCACCGCCACTTGGGTTGGCGAGTTTTAAATTTCAAAATTTCCATGCAAACTGAATTTAGCCATAACTCCAAATAGATACCTCTATTTCCTACCTGCCCCGCCAAAACTGGCGCCGTCCACGAAGGGACAGTTCATTTAACTCCAATGAATGCCTCCTTCCCATCCTTATCCCTTTCTTCCCAAGGGTCTGCGTACCCCTTAGTTTAGGATTAGTTTAGGTTACATAACTCATTCGACCTAGGTCTTAGTTCAACCTTAGGTTTTAGAACTTAGGTTTATTTTCCCTTTTCTTTTTTTTTTTTGTAATTTAAAAATCCACTTAGGATAGTAGTGTAGGATGTATGTTAGGTCTTAGGGTTAGTTTAGGTTTAATTCACACTAACCATTAACACTAACAACTTCCTTCCAGCCCCTTACTAACATTCGCGTTAACGCAGAGCAGGACGTTCTGTCCTTTAGATTACATGCCAAGGCCACCCGTGTCCAGGCGTTTCTCGCCCCACGAGGTCCCAAATTCGACAGTACAGGGTTCAAAAATCGAACCCCTGTCGTTGGCATTTTCGTGCTAGCTATTCACACCTGTAATCAGGCGCTGCACGCTCATAATAATCCTAGTCCAGTTCAAGTGTGAATTAACATAGAAAACACAAGAGGACCCCAGCATACTTGAATCAATAGAATTGATTCAGGGTATGCTGTCAATCAGCAATAAGAGCAAGCAAGTATACGACAATCTGTCGTCACATCAGCAAACACACAAGTACAATATTTGCTGTCCCATGCAATAAATCACAGTATGCAAGAATCCAAATTAGCAACACATTCTCTTAAGATCAAAACATATCTTAACATGTTTGCTTTCATTCCAAGAGCTATAACAGTATGTAAAACATTCACCAAGTTAACATACAAAATCAGAGTGTTACATTCTTCCCTCCTTAAAGAATCATCGTCCCGATGATCAGATTTACAAATCAAGGAGTTCATAGGACAAAATTCAGTTATTGTCCTTTCATTCATAAGTTCATACCAAAAACAGATTCTCTCTTAAAAATAACGTTTTAAGACAACTGTACAATAGACTAATAATTGTCTAAATTTGGTAGAATTTTTCAGTTCTCTGAATTTCATATTCAGTTAAACAGGTGTGGAAAAGTAGATCTCATTTCTTCGAGATTCTCCCAAGTTGCACTTTCTTCGCTGAACTGGTCCCACTGGACCTTACATTGGTTCACTTCGCGATTTCTCAAGTACAACTGGCGAGTTCCCAACACTCGAATGGGCTTAACCACGATTATTCCTGGGTCTTGGACCTGCAAGGAATTCCAATTTAGCACATGTGATAAATCTGTCACGTATTTCTTAAGCAAAGAAATATGAAAAACATCATGCATTTGAGACAAAGCAGGAGGTAATGCTAGACGATAAGCTACAGGGTTGATTATTTCAATAATTTCAAAAGGTCCCACGTAACGTGGCGACAACTTGGCAGCCTTGCCAAAAGTTATGGAGCTCTTTTTCGGCTTCACCCGAAGAAAGACCTTCTCTCCAAGTTTATAATGCCTGTCAACCCGCTTCAAGTCTGCATAGCTCTTCTGCCTATTGGCAGCCTCCTTTAGATGTTCCCGAATCATTTTGATTTGCTGTTCCATTTCCATAAGGATTTCTGGCCCAATTACCTCTCTGTCCTCAACGCTGTCCCAGCTGACAGGGGTTCTGCATTTTCTTCCATACAATGCTTCAAAGGGCGCCATTTTTAAAGAGGCATGATAGGTGTTATTGTAAGCAAATTCTACCAGCGGAAGGTATTCCTCCCATTTATACTGCTGGTCCATGCAATACATCCTTAGCATGTCCTCTAAAACTTGATTAACTCTCTCAGTCTGTCCATCCGTTTCTGGATGATATGCAGAACTGAAGTTTAATTTAGTTCCCAAGGCTGCATTAAGCGTTTGCCAAAACCTTGATGTCATCCTCGGATCTCTGTCCGATATGATTAATTCCGGTATTCCATGCAACCTGAAGATTTCATGCACGAATCTTCTTGCTAAAACTGGTGCATCGTCCTTCAAATTACCAGCAATGAAGTGTGCCACTTTGGTCAATTTGTCGACTACAACCAGGATAATGTCATGTTTATTTCTTGACATAGGCAATCCTTGAACGAAATCCATCGTTATCACTTGCCACTTATACTGCGGAATGCTGTGGGGATACAATAATCCAGAAGGGTGCATATGTTCCGCTTTAACACGCTGACATTCCAAGCAGTGTGTTACAAACTCTACCACATCCTTTTTCATTCCCTTCCAAAAATATTGCTGCTTAAGATCAGCAAGCATTTTTGTAATGCCAGGGTGCCCAGAAAAAGGTGAATTATGGAATTCAGTTAGCAATTTCCCTCTTAAGTCATTTGCCACAGGTACATATACCCTGTTTTCGAACCTCAGAACTCCTTCGTTATCAAAACGAAATCCTTTGTACCTGCTGTCCTGCGGGTCTGCAGCAAGTGCTGATTTGACTTGCTGAAAATAAGGATCTGATTCCAAGGCATCTTTTACCTCATCCTTAAACTGAGTTCTTAACGTTATAAGAGCAGAGATATGCTTCCTTCGACTCAGAGCATCTGCTACTCTATTTTCCTTGCCCTTAATGTAGCTTATATCAAAATCATACTGAGACAGAAATTCTAACCATCTTCGTTGCCTTGCATTCAGATTTGGCTGAGTAAAAATATACTTCAGCCCCAGATGGTCTGTTTTTAATTCAAAGGGCTTGCCAAGAAGGTAATGCCTCCATATTTGAAGCGCATGAACAATGGCAGCGAGCTCAAGATCGTGTGGAGCATAGTTCTGTTCATGTAACTTAAGCTTTCTGCTTTCATAAGCGATAACATGGTTATTCTGTAACAGAATACCTCCAAGGCCTTCTCCTGAGGCGTCTGTTACAACCATAAAATCTCCATTTGGATCAGGTACAGTCAAAATAGGTGCTGTAGTTAACTGCTCCTTTAACTTTTTAAAGGCAGATTCACATTTGTCTGTCCAGACAAATTTCTTTTCTTTCTTTTGCAACGAAGTGATTGGGCCAGCAATTTTTGAAAAGTCCTTAACGAACTTTCTATAATATCCAGCCAAGCCCATGAAGCTCCTCACTTCGTGCACGTTCTTAGGCGCAGGCCACTCAGTTATAGCTATGATCTTTGAAGGGTCAACAGCTATCCCGTCTTTGCTTATAACGTGTCCCAAATAATGCACCTCTGCATCATAAAAGGAACATTTGGACAGTTTTCCATACAACTTCCTCTTCCTTAAGATTTCTAGCACTATCCTGAGATGTTCTTGGTGCTCTTCGACATTTTTAGAGTATATAAGAATGTCGTCTAAGAATACAAGCACAAACTTGTCTAAGTATTCTTGAAAAATGTTATTCATTAGATTCATGAAGGCGGCAGGTGCATTGGTCAGCCCAAAAGGCAACACCGTGAACTCATAATGCCCATACCTCGTTCTAAAAGCTGTTTTATGAATATCTTCCTCTTTTATTCTCAGCTGATGGTACCCTGACCGCAGATCTATTTTTGAATAGACTGATGCTCCTCGCATCTGATCAAACAGATCATCGATCCTTGGAAGTGGGTATCGATTTTTAATGGTTGCCTTGTTCAGCATTCTATAATCAATGCACAACCTCAAAGTGCCATCCTTTTTCTTTACGAAGATTACCGGCGCTCCCCAAGGTGAGACGCTCGGTCTGATCAGCCCCTTAGTCAGAAGTTCTTGTAACTGAGCCTTCAGTTCTACCAGCTCAATGGTAGTCATTCTATAAGGTGCCTTAGATATGGGTTCCGTTCCTGGTTTGATCTCTATAGCGAAGTCAAACTCACGTTTGGGCGGAAGACCCGGCAATTCCTCTGGAAACACATCACGGAAATCCCTCAACAATGGATATCTTTCCATGAAATCATTATCTTCCTCTTCATTTTCTGTCATTTTTACTGCATACAAAGTGCAGCCTCTGTTTTTAGCCCTCTTAAGTTGCATAGCCGTCAGTTTCCTAACTGCAACTTCCCGTTTTACACCTTGAATGATTGCTGCTTTCTGCAGGTCATCAAGGCAACTGATTTGTTTTTCATAACAGTCAACCCTTTGCCTTATGTTCAGCTAACCAATTAACTCCAATAATGATATCATATGATCCTAGAGGAGTGACATACAAGTCAACTTCGGTGGAGAAACCAGGCAGGTCAAGAATTGCCCCAAAAAGGCACATTTCGACTGTATGGATAGCATTATTCCCATAATGCACTGTCCATGTTTTATCCATTCTCGCAGCCTTTCTTTTTAATTTCATAGCAAGTTCAGTAGAAATAAAACATTCTGTAGCTCCAGTATCAAAAAGTACAACTACAGGTTTACCGAATAACTTACCCGTAACTTCTATGGGCGTCACTTGCTTTTCAGCTTGTCTGTTAGACACTGCAGCATGTATCCTATGCTGCTGTCCGCGATCATCCTTCTTCAGAGGACAGTGATTCGCATAGTGGTCCTTTCCACAGTTGAAGCATCCTCCAGCTGGCCCTTTTCTAGGTTCAAATTTATTACCAGCCTTAAAGTTATCGTTCTGGCTTCCATAGGACTTCTGTCCAATGCCATTAACTTTTGGAAAGCTGTTCCGCACACTATTTACAGGTCTGTTCATCACAGGTTTCTTGTTGTTATCAACAACAATTTTATTTTTCACACCAAACCTTTTCCAAGGTCCCCTTTTTGGTGCAAGAGACGAAGAAAGATTGGGAATCTTCTTCCTTATCTCTTCCCTGTGAGCAGATATTGCTCTCAATTTCTGTTCCTGTCTGATTGCCTTTTCGACAACTCCATCCATGGTGGTTGGGCCGTGGACATCCACTTCGCCACCAATGATGGGATTTAGTCCCATTATGAATTTCCGTATTCTGAACTTCTCGTCAGCTTGGTACTGCGGCACATACTTAAGGAGTTTAGTAAATCCTTCCCAGTATTCCGTCACCGACAGCCTTCCTTGCGACCAGTTCTGAAATTCAGTCATTTTCCTATCAAAATAGAGTTGAGGCAGCCATCTTTGCCTAAAATAACCCTTAAATTGATCCCAAGTTATGTCTGATTCGACAATATTCAGCTCAACCTTACGGTTGTCCCACCAGGATGATGCTTCATGAGAAAACTGATATGCTCCCCATATCGCTTTAGTCTCTTCGGAGAAGTTTCTTATTGCAAAGTATTTCTCCATTTCACTGAGCCAGTTCTCAGCTCCATCCCCAAGAGTTGTTCCATCAAACTTTGGAGGACTTATTCTCTTTATATCATTTGTAAGTTCAGCTGCTAATCTTGCCCTTTTATTTTCAGGGGGATTAGGAGCAATTACATTATTATCATCAACACCCAGATTCCCTCCGTTGATGTTGTCCACAGGAGGCAGCTGATCATTTATTTCAGCTTCATTCCCCTCCTCTTCATTGCCCATTGACTGCTGTTCCAGTACAGTCAAACGATCCCTCGTATCAAGTAGGGCAGCAAGGATTTCATCCAGCTTTTGGGCAGTTGCTGCTTCTCCACCCTGCAACGGGTTATTCGCAGCATTCCCTCTTGTCCTGACCATTTTCTGTTCAATAAGAAAATGTAAACTTTATTAATAACGTGGACTCATTAGGTCCAAGAGCTGCAACCTTCAGCTCTGATACCAAGATGTAACATCCCCATTTTAAAACACCAGAACAAGGGAATTTTTTTTTTTTATATATATAACGTTCTCTGTTATGAATTATAAAATTCAAACACACGTTCAAGTTTTAATAATTGTTCTCTGCCCAAACAACACAGTTTGGATCATACAATTTCTTTTTAAAACGAATGTTCCCTGTTCACATATTTACAATATGGAACACACATTCAATGCCATTCAATCTTATAACAGATTCTATATGCTGCTGTAAATGACTCGATGAACTGCCGATCTTCCATTTTCATGGCTCGGAGTTTCAACGATCCTTCATTTCATGACTCGGCAACAACCGATCCTTCATGTACATGACTCGGCAACAACCGATCCTTCATGTTTGTTTATGCATAGTATATTTTTATATACTTGTTCTCATAACCTTCCCCGGTTATCGAAGTGATCCATTTAAGAAGCCTATCTGAATATCTGTTACTGATATTCATCTGACATCCTGCATCTTAAATTAAGTGATAAGGACAACGCAACCAGCAATTGCGATACTTTGGCCAAAGATTTTCACATGCTTTGCATGATCATATTCCTGAATGTGATACACATCTACGGAATACGTCCTTCACTTCACTTCACCTGTTATCTAGAATGGTCTTTCCTGGTTCCTACCAGTCCTCATCGTTCAAGTTCCGTTTAAAACCTTCGATTCCAGCTAGTAATATGAACGGGTATAGGAAGGCACTCCTGGTAACTAAAGATACGCAGACATACGGTGTCGTTACCCCACGACTCCGTGTGTCTGATTATCTTTAGTATTCCGGAGTCACTCCGTATACCAGATCATACCCTATCTCCACCCCAGCTAAGATCTACACATTCAGCCTATGTATTCTAAATGTTTTAATTCGGGAGGGCATTGCTATATGTCAGCTGCAACATTGTGTCGTCATGAAGACCCCGTCTTCATGAAGACACCTTGCTGTAGCTGGCGTATGCCAATGTCCTGCAGAATCCTCCCATCGAGAATACACATCCTGCCCAAGTGACTTAGCCACGAGTTAATAGTTTAAGCAATTTTCAGCATCCACGCTGATCCCTTGATCCTCGTTCCGTTGCAGTTGTATATAACTAAGAGGGACTAAACTGTCCATTAGTTTGCCAAGTATCGTCTCCTTCGTATTGAAGGGCTACATTTCCTTACTTGGTTCATTTCTTAATCATTGGATTAAGCAGCCCGTACCAACGGACGTAATAAGTTTAACCTATTAAACTTAGCCAAGATGTTTCCAACTGCAACTAATTTCAGAATATTAACTTATTAGACGTCATCCAAATGAGGTCTAATCTTCGAGAAATGAATTCATTTGTTCCCCTTAACGTTATATAGTTAAGGATCATTAGTTATGGATATATTTATTCTATATCCTTTATTCTGAATTTTATCAAACGGGATCATTAATGGGGTTCGAAAATGAAGTTCGAATACTCCCAATTTAAATTGATATTCCTTAGCTCCTAAGCTAATCCTGAATACCTTCTGATTATGAAATCATATTCTTCTTAATCCTTTTAATGTCAATTAAAAATTCATCTTTACCCAAGTATGAACTAATTGCATTGTTCAACTTAAAAGTTGTATTTAAGTAAGAATAGATATCAGTTTCAATTCAACATCCATCCAAGGATAATGAAACAATTCCAACTCAGGAAATAACATCATATTTCCAATTTAAACAACAATATCAACTGATATAATTATTGAAAATATCACACTTGTAACTGTATTCAATATTGTAAGTCATAATTTGTACATTTGCCAATCCAGCTGATTGGGTATAGCTTTTACAAAGCATCCATACAGCTCATGGACAGAAGAATACATCTTCTTCATTCACAATTCCTCAAAGAGGAATGAAAGCAACAATTACAAGTTATTTTACATCTAATCAAGAGGCATCAGAAGACAGCCAAGTCTTCATTCTAATCAAATTCCATCTGCAAAATGAATTGCACGGGTCAGTTCAATGAACTGAGCACATTAAGCACTTATCCTTAAAATAAGATGCTTCAACAAATTGTTTCAATAAAAGAACCCTGCTTTTATGAAACAACAACAAAACATCAATCTCGAAAGGCACAAAAGAAAGATCAGCATAAGCACTGAACTATCAAAAAAATATCATCACAATCAGCCAAGGGACTGCTGTCCCGTTTCCACATAATCAATGCAAATATCAATTTACAATATTTGTCAAGTTAGGAATACAAGTAGTTTGCTGCCTATATAGCATACAGTTATCCTTTCCACGCCTTTCATTAATAACCAATGCAAAGGATGAAACTAACTGAATATAAATCCATTACTTTCCCTTCCGTTCATGAAGCATGTTAAATTTAAAGCATTCAAGTCCAAACAAGAAAGCGAACAGCAATGCATATAGTAGCTCCCGTCCAAACACTATAAAATTCATCATTCACGAATTCCAGATTTCCAACTGAATGAAAGAAGAAAGATCATTTTTCTACAACATTCATTCATATCTCTATTTCTTTCCACATGACTGTCCTAACAGTGAAATCCATACGAAAGACAAATCAAAATAACAGTTCAGAGTGAAACTTACAAAATCCACTCGGAATTCACTTTCCGGGAGCATGAATAATTTCATAAATAATCAGCTTTAAACGAAGACAGGAAAGAATTCACCATTCATATCCATACTTCATTGGGATCAGACTCCTTTAAGGATCCAAAACATATTAGTACAACATTAGGTACATCCGAGATCAAACAATATAAGGTTACATACCATATAATTGCCATAATAAAGAAAATCGTATTTCTTCCGCTGCATACTTAAACAGAAACAGTATTTCAATCATGCAGTCAATTATTTACATAATGATCTAATTCTAGTGACGTTCCCCGTTCAGAATAACATTTATTCATCACTGTTACCTACAGCAATCCATTATTCTCATGACGATGAATTTCATCAGGATAAAACAGCAGCAAAGAAAAGAATTCATTCCCTTTTCATTTCACTAAGAAACACCATTTGCTCAGAATGAAACCGAACACCTAGTCCGTGTTCATCTTAAACAAGACAACTCATTATAAGGATTACAGGACAGTCTTTCGTATTAAAAACAACTCTCAAGCCTGTACCGTTCAATCCAATACCACAAAGTCATATTCAACTGTCCATACCTCTATAAGAGCAAACCCGAACCAGGTGTTAATTGTATGAGCTCGGTACAGCCAGAGCAACTCGAAAGACAAATTAGATCCCAATTTTTTTTTCCATATGTTTCCACAAAAATCAATTCAAGTTCGAATTCTCCAGATAGTTCAACCAGCAGACAGGCATCAACCATAGGACGCAATGAAATCCATTTTTTTTTTTTTTCATTACAGTATATAGAAATACAATCATTTTTTTTTTGCATAGAATTCAATCAAGTGGAAACTGTGTCAACAGTCCGTATAAGAAGACCAACAGCATTCATATAATCACAGTGAAACCACCTTATTCTTTCAACAAGTAGAAACGAAATCCATAGATAACTTTAAGAAGGAAAAACAGTTATCTTATTCCCTATTTCACGAATACCCAATACGTATTCGCTTAGTTCCTACTCAAGAAAAGGTACAGCAATGATATTATTGCCTAAACTTCCTATGGTCCGAGTTCAATTACTCACAGTAACCCGAATGCCACTTCCATCCAAAATCCAAACAGTACAAGAAGAAGGGTCTACTTTCTTAAAGAAAATTTCAATAAGAACTACTTCATCAACCATTATTCCCTTCCTTTCAGTTTATTAACAATAAACGGTTGTTCATTAGTGGAAACAACTCATAAAAAGAAAGTGTACAGTCACAAGACACACACACACACACACACACACACACACACACACACACATATATATATATATTCAAGGGATTTCCCAATACGGTCAAACGTCCAGCACACAGGAAGATACATCATTCGAAATTTACAAGACAATAAAACTCAACAGTCAAGACAATATTTCCATATTGTTTTCAAATGACAGCAAGATCCAATGAAACCCATTTCATAGAAATATACACGGCTGTATCTTCATTTTTCCCTTTTTGTTTACATGCAAGGACAATTCCCCATATAGCAGCAAGAAAAGATTGCACTTAAAGAGACAATTTCGCCACAAGGGCGATTGCACAGCCTATTCCAATTTCGAACAACACGAACAGTGAAAGGAATATCCACATTCCAACCCATTTATACAGTCAACAATCAAGACTGAAAATCATTTCCAACATGATTCGAGCAAGAACAAATCAAGGCAGAGCAACCAGAATCAAATCTCATTAACATTTCCCAAAGAAAAGAAGCAAGAACCAATAAAATCCATTTCCAAATCAATTCAACAACAATCATGCGATCCCAACCCAAGAGCAGGGTTGTTTTAATGAAACATTTAATCAAAGCAAAGATTTTAAAGAGAAGGGCTTAACGTGCCTGAAACCTCTTTTCCAGAGCTCGAAGAAAATGTTGTTTGCCGTGTTTTTCCTTCCACAGCAACAACACAAACTCTCCAACACTTCCTTCCTTCTTCAGGCTTAACAACAGCCTCCAAATCTCCACAAAAATGTCAAATGCCAAGAGCTGATTCGACCAAACCAGACCAAGAACCAAATGCAGAGCAACTTCACAAAAGGCTCGAACCAACAAAAATGAAAATCAATTTTTTCCTCATGCTGTTTCCAAGGCGAGCTGGTCGCGAGGACCAAAAACCATTAATGCAATAAAGGCTTGGCCTTTTTTCCTTATTTTCCACGCCACCGCCACTTGGGTTGGCGAGTTTTAAATTTCAAAATTTCCATGCAAACTGAATTTAGCCATAACTCCAAATAGATACCTCTATTTCCTACCTGCCCCGCCAAAACTGGCGCCGTCCACGAAGGGACAGTTCATTTAACTCCAATGAATGCCTCCTTCCCATCCTTATCCCTTTCTTCCCAAGGGTCTGCGTACCCCTTAGTTTAGGATTAGTTTAGGTTACATAAATCATTCGACCTAGGTCTTAGTTCAACCTTAGGTTTTAGAACTTAGGTTTATTTTCCCTTTTTTTTTTTTTTTTTGTAATTTAAAAATCCACTTAGGATAGTAGTGTAGGATGTATGTTAGGTCTTAGGGTTAGTTTAGGTTTAATTCACACTAACCATTAACACTAACAACTTCCTTCCAGCCCCTTACTAACATTCGCGTTAACGCAGAGCAGGACGTTCCGTCCTTTAGATTACATGCCAAGGCCACCCGTGTCCAGGCGTTTCTCACCCCACGAGGTCCCAAATTCGACAGTACAGGGTTCAAAAATCGAACCCCTGTCGTTGGCATTTTCGTGCTAGCTATTCACACCTGTAATCAGGCGTTGCACGCTCATAATAATCCTAGTCCAGTTCAAGTGTGAATTAACATAGAAAACACAAGAGGACCCCAGCATACTTGAATCAATAGAATTGATTCAGGGTATGCTGTCAATCAGCAATAAGAGCAAGCAAGTATACGACAATCTGTCGTCACATCAGCAAACACACAAGTACAATATTTGCCGTCCCATGCAATAAATCACAGTATGCAAGAATCCAAATTAGCAACACATTCTCTTAAGATCAAAACATATCTTAACATGTTTGCTTTCATTCCAAGAGCTATAACAGTATGTAAAACATTCACCAAGTTAACATACAAAATCAGAGTGTTACAAAACCTGGGGAGTTTTGACAGCTTGACTTTGAATATACTTAGTCAATCTTATCAGCTGTTCGGGGCTTGACTGAAGATACTTAGCTTCAAACATTTGGATCTTGGTCTTTTTAGCATGGTCAATTATGTCAAATGTGGCAAAGGGTTGTGTTTGTGAAGGAATGAGTCCCTCACTTCGTGATGGTAGGGTAGGATTACTAGTCTTTACGTGAATAGAAGAAGGCTAATTTGGAGGAGAAATGGGGGGAAAATATTTCCTTGTAAAAGACTTAACAGGGAGTTGAGTAGGAAGAGGATTACCTCTTTTAGCAATAGTTGGAGGTGTGTTTGACATGGCCTTCTCCTTCTGCACATGGGCAGCGACCTCTGCTTCTTTTCCTTCTGAGCGGGTAAAAACAACATATGATTGTCCACTTGCATATCCTTGGGTACCCTCCTCTTCATCAGATTCTTCCTCCTCAAATTCCATATACCCGATAGTAGAGTCACCAGTCGGCTCACCGACGTCTTGATCATCTTCACCTTGAGACAAAGGTTCTTCATAATCTTGTTCCTCTTCTTCAATTTGGCTAAGGCATTGACCGAAGGAGCCTCAAGCGCCAACCACGGAGCAGTTGTGGGTAAGCACGACCTTTGTGGAACATTTTTGGAAACAAAATTCCTCCATGGAATATCCCGGTATGAGGAACTGGGGGAAGCTTGGGCTAACTGCTTCTTTAATTCAAGCAATTCGTTTGCCATCTTTTGAATTGCTGGATCAGACGAAGTAGTGGGCGAAGGGCCTGAATATTTAGGCTTAGAGGATTCCCTTTTCAATTTACCAGATATTATCAAATTATCTTCAATTCAGATGACAACGGCCTGGGTGAGAATCAAGGTAGCCACTTGTTCTTGTAAGAGAAAGAAACTTTCGAGCTCATAGCATTCACGAAGAAACACTTCTGATTTTCTGGTGTTGGAAGCATGGCAACAGGGACAGGGTTGATTAATGCATTAAACCTGGCGATAAAATCGTGCATGGTCTCATTGGCCTCCTTCTTCAGGTGAGTGGTCTATGATAACAATGTAAATGCATCTTCCGAAGGCTTGTACCTGTCTTCAAAAGCATCCCGCACGGTGGCCCAACTGGTAATAGATCCGGCCGGAAAATGCTGAAACCATTCTACTGCGGGCCCTTGTAAGGTCTCCAAAAAGAGGTGAACTGACACATCTTCGTGGGTCACATTGAGGATACTGCATGACATGATGAATGCAGATATGTGTGAATCCATGCTTTGGTTCCCGCTCCCGTCAAATTTAGGAAAATTCTTTCGGTTTCCATGAGGGAGCACGTGAACAGGATGTGGCAAATCCAGGGAGCCCATAGCATTTCCCCATGGTAGCGCCATCTGGAAAAAGAACACAGGCTGGAAACACAGTTCCATTGAGTAGCAAGGCACTACAAAGGGTTGTGGAGGCTCCTTGTGAAAACCAGTTCTTTCGTGGAGGTGAGGCACTTCTGGCTGACCGATCAGCTGAACTTAGTGATGAAAAGCGCACTGGTGTTATACTAAAGTTGTGCCTTTGAAGCAGATCAAAAGTAGGATCGACTTCTCCACGAGCTCGCTTGCTACGGGTAAATGGCTCACCTACCAGCGTACCTTCCAGATCTATGGTGTTGTGGCGAAGATTTAAAATTTCTTTTTGGTTGTACTTGCTGATTTTCTGGTTTTTCTGACAAAAACCAGCAGCATGTACTTTTCTGAATATTTAAAATTATCCCCTTCTGAAAACCGATTGTGGTTTAATGACAAAGAACAATGAGGATAAAATGACAGAGAAGATTAGTAAGCTGATTTTTGGATCTAAAGTTGACTTTTTCAAAGAGTTTGAAAATTTTGGTAAACAGTCAAAAACTCAGATCTACGGAAAAATACATATTTTTATAAAAACTCAGCGAACTAAAGGTCTCCAACTAGGCCAGATCTATGGATCTTTGAAGAAAATTTTCGATTTAGAGCACTTTTGCAAAATTTTGGATTTTTGACAAAAAGTTAGAGTTTGCAAACAGATAGTGATTTTTCAAATTTTTACTGATTTTTAAACATACCACTATCATAGATCTAATAGATTTGTTCGTTCCCTAGTGGAGTTGCCAAAAACTGTTGGCTCGAAAATCTATCGCTTGGGTAGATTTATGGATAGACGAGGTAACAATGTGTAGGGCATAGCCCCTCTTTGAGTCAGCAAAGAGAAATTGGTTTATTGCTATTCTACCAGCAAGAATCTGTGTAAGTATCACAATATTCTACCTTCGGAGGTTTGGGATCTCATCCCAGTAGGGTTATTTCCGACTGCGGAAAGAAAGGAATGAAAGAGAGGATGAAGAAAGATCAGATTTGAAGAAAGAAAAAAAATGAATTCCAAAGTAGAAAGGTCAGAGGGTTTATGTTTTGGGATTGGTAATAAACAGAGCCAAACCTACTTGCATAAACAAACAAAGCAATACTGATGAATAAATGACAATAAAATAGAAGCAGATCCAACAGAATAAACACACAGATCTGACATAAGAAAGATCTAATGCAAATAACACATGTATTCAGCACAAAGTCTAAATATTGTATTAATATTTCCTTCTATTACAAAAAGCTCAAAGTATTTTCTTCTCACTTTTATTTTTTATCTGAAAGATATCCACCATTCAAATACAACAAGTATTTGAGTATTTATAGAAGAAGGAGAAGAAGGAAGGCAAAAAGGAACCAACCACCTATTTACATAAAATATACAAAATATCTACAAAAATATCTCAAAGTCATGTTGACTTTTGACAACTTGATGGATGACATCATCCCATGGTGCAACATGGATGATGTCATCATTTGTGCCAACATACTTTAGACATTTTACAAAAAGAAAGTCGAAGGAGAGAGAGAAGAAGAGAAAGAATTCATTCATCGTCGTCATCCTACAGCTGAAAGGGGGTATCCTGCTTCTGCTACTGCTCAGGTGACGAGATGTGGAATTGGGCACGGTATTCCATGAACTTGCTGATCATGGGCTGTAGTTGGTTCCCCCAAGAAATTTTCTGCCCTTAGATAGGTAAACGTAGGGAATTGAGTGAACAGGGCCCCCCACTTCTCAGTAGCTGCTGCTATGCTCTTGGTCGTTCGACCGTGAGTCATATTCGACCTCAACAGGTAGATGATGAAGTAAAAGAATGCATCGTTGATCTTTGTGAATTGGGGGATGCTATTTTCTAGCTTCAGCTCTTGATAGTATTCATAGATTTTAACTTGGGGCCAAACCCCACACAGCATCAGAGTTGGATAGTCCCTTTCTGAAGCTGCAGCATAGACCACGTAGGAGTTCATATAGAACCTCCCCATTGTGTTGAGTTGTGTAGCTGCTCAGAGATTGTGCTGCTTATAATTTCTGCCCATTCAAAGCATTGATCGGGCACATTTTTGTTCATTGTTTCAAGGTACCACAACATCCACTTGTGAAAATAATGGGTGTCAGGAAGCCCGACAACTCTGCTTAGGAACGTAATTGTGTCGCTGAGTTCCTCTGAAAAGTCACTGCGATGAATGACTTGTGGCCACCGAGTCACTACTTTTTTGTTCTTGAGATAAACTTCATTCATCAGCTACATGCACTGATATTCATTTTCATCCCAGGCCTTGATGCAATCTTGTTGGCTGACGGCCACAAAGTGCCGGTGATGAGGAATACCGAGCATTATCTCAAAGTGGCGGGCAGTGAGGTTAATTATAACCTCACCCTTCTCACCATGGACACATCTTGTGTCTTTGTTGTAGCATCGGGCTACCACCATCATAAATTCATTATTTACGACACTAACTGGGATCCCACCAGCAAGGTGCAGGGCACTGCCTATCATCTTGTCCATCCATGGACTTCTTATGACCCTTTGGGTTCTGACCCAGCTCTGAGTCTCTGATGTCTAGGTCACACCCTGCTTGGGATTCGGGCATTCTGACCCTCTGATACTTATACTTCATTTCTTCTTCTGTGAGCTTAGCCGTGCCTTTAGATTTGATAGGTTTCTTGCTTGATGTTGACATATATTCTTCTGAACTTAGTTGCTGATCTGCAAGAATAAGAAGTGAAACCCAATTGAAGAAAGCCATGTCAGCTATCTGATTTTCCATTGAAATGTTGACAGAAGAAAGAGTTAGCAATTTAAAGGTCTCAGGGCGCAAGGCACATGAATGCTACAGGTTACAAGGCTAAATAGTAAGGTGCATAGGAAAGGGTTGTTGCAGGGGTAAATCGGTGCCAAAGGGAACAGGATGCGCTAGAAGCACATATAATTTTCATGTTGCATGGAACTTTGGTGCGTCAAAGGTGCATATAAGGTTTGTGTAACATATGCTTTTTTTGCGCTTAAGGTAACTTGGCGCGGCGCATGAAAGGTTTGCATGACATGCTGTTGTTGTAATGATGGATGTGCTTGCACCGTTTAAAGCTTTGCACTTGGCGTGGATAATTTCTATGTTGCACACATGCAAGGTGCGCCATAGGGCACAAGTTTTAGCGATGCAAAAAATGAATTTGGTGCATCATGAGGGGGTGCGAGGAAAGTGTTTGTAACAAACTAAGGTAGTGCACCTTGAGGGCACAACTTTTCACGATGCGGCAGGTAGGGAATGTGCGCCATTTGTGCGGCTACTCTTTGTGTAACAGGGGTGATAGATGCACCATTGGCGTAACTATTCTTCATGTTGTAGGGTGTGCCAATGCACCAAAGGAGAAGAAAAATACAGTTGTTTTCAAGCATCAGTTCTCTCTCTAAGGGGTTTCTATGTGGTTAAGCCTCCTTTTGTAGGATCGTTTGGGGTGATAGAAATGGCTTTAAATAAAGGGTTCCAAGCTAATATTTCAGGATAGAGATTCCTCTACCAGTGGATCTGGAAAGAGGGGGAAGATCATGTGGAAAGAAAGCAGGGGGGAAAGTTCATGATTTCATTCTTTTCAATCCAATTCATACCCACAAGTAGCCAAAAACGACAAACACGAAGCACAAAAGAAAGAGTACCTCTTACCCAGATATTTATAATGAAGAAATGTGCAAACGGGTCCACAAAGTAATTCGAAAGTGACAGGGTTGGTGCGCAGACAGGTACAGAGAAAATCACGTGATTTGCGTTGGTGATAATGATAGCGCAGACACACCTATTTATAGGCGAGGAAGCAATAAATGTGCCACCAAATTTTCAAGTGGCGCACCAAAAGAGCTATCGACACAAGAAAACATGCGCCCTATGGTGCACCAAAACGCTTGCCAACACGATAATATGTGCGTCAATGGTGCACTGAAATTGGTGTCGATAGAGGAATATGTGTGCCCTTTGCGCACCAAAAAGGGGCGCAACAAAAGATATGTTGACAGGAAGGCGCACTCACCTTTGCGCATGTAGGAAAGACTCAACATAGAGAGGTGCACCAAAACACTTGTTGACACAAGAAAACATGCGCTAAAGGCTTTAAAGGGGGCGCATGAACATTTGATGTTTCATTTTCATTATATGCACCCGCCCAAAAAAGACCAAAAATGGCTAAGTTCGGAAAATTAGATTTCCCGGAAAGGGATTTTGCAACGTTCCGAACGCAAGAAATCCCTGACGAGGGATCGGAAAAAAACTTTCAGTAGGGTTATCTGTAAAATTGCCCTTGCCAATTTTATGAGATAACAGGTTGATGTGCCAGTTACTTTCTTCTTCCCCTTGTCTTTTTGAGTACGAGTGGTAATGCTAATCATGTTAATATAAGGGGAGGTTGATGGAGAGGGTGTGTCATGGAAGGTATAGTGACAAGAGGCACAAAACCCTAGTGGTGGGTACAACCCTTGTGAGATGAGTAAGGTACATTTAAATTTGGGTGGTGGTTTGGCCAACTATCTTATGTGAACCATGTTAATTTCAAATCTCGGGGATGGATCTAAGAGTTGTGGGGGTGGATATTTTGGTCGCTGAGTAGGCAATGAGGGAAGAACTATGGAAATTTATGTTGGCAAAATGGGGTCCTCATCAAGAAGATCATCATCACCAAAGTTTTCTTCAAGAGGACACAACTGGACAAGAGCGGCTTTTAAAACCTTATAGTTCTCTACATTGTGTCCTGACACACGATGGTAGGCAAAAATTTTGGTTTTGTCAAACCCTTTTAGTTTGGGTTTGAGTGGGACGTAAGGTCTAAGGGGTGGTAATGTGATGATAGAAGTTTCAAGGAGGTTGGTTAGGATTTTAGCGTAGGACCCTGCTAATGGATCACAATGGGAGGTGAATGTGGGTTTGGGTACATGTGTAGCTGACTATGTAGGAAGAGTATTTACAAGAGGGGGAGTGGGTTGGGCTACTAGTTTGGTGTGTGGTGTGGTCTTAGGTGTTGGTCATATCTACTTGGGTAGGGGCATGGTAGATGAACTGGTAATAGAATGTGTGGTTGGTTTAACTACCTTATTAGAGGGTAGTAGATATTTGGCTTTAGGTTGCACCTTTTTGGGTAAAGGTGATATAGGCGCACAAGATGTAGAGGGAAAAGTGGATGGTGGAAGAGGGAAGGTTACCTATGGGGGTAACTGAGGTGTTTTGGAGGTAGGAGGCATGAGTGTAAGAGAAGGAAGTGTTGTGGGTAGTGAATAAGTTATTGATGGTATTGGAGGTATGGGTCATAAAAAAGTTACAGCTGAGGGTGAAGGTAGTGTGGGGCGCTTGGGTATATTAGAGGTCTGTGATGGGGAAATGGGTTGCTGCGTTCTTGGTTTAGTGGTGGATGAGGGTTTCTTATCCAGGGTCAAAGGGTGAGGTCCTAGGTTAGATGGAAAGGGTGAAGGTGATAAGGGTGTGGTTGGAAAGGTTGGGGTATGAGATCTAGGAGATTGTCTCTTCTATTTAGGGGCTGGGTTAAGTTTTGTGTTAGCTTTGGAAGACGTAGGTAAATCTAATTTGATGGGTGGATGAGTAAGGCTAGCTGTTGGTATGAACCCTAAGGTAGTGATAGGTTTAAGAAAAGAAGATGATGTAGGTGTGGGTTTGGGTGAAGATGCATGTTGGGTTATGGGTAGAGGTGTGAGTTGAGCCATGAGTGGTGTCATGGGATATTTTGCAATAGATGTGTTTTTGTTCAGTTTGGTCAGCTGAAACACTTTTGGATAGATAGTGGAGGTGTCAGTGAGTGACAACTGCATTTGTGTTGAAATAGGAAGTAGAAGACGTCCCAAAAGTAAGGCTCT
Organism: Taxus chinensis; assembly: GCA_019776745.2. Taxonomy (NCBI): domain Eukaryota; kingdom Viridiplantae; phylum Streptophyta; class Pinopsida; order Cupressales; family Taxaceae; genus Taxus; species Taxus chinensis. Next base: position 534,394,785 of record CM034154.1, read on the forward strand.
ATTGACATAATCCAGGCAATCAGCCAAGTGTGAGAATGGTACTATTGTAAGCAAAGATGACTTGGACTGAGTGGTAATTCCCGTAAAATGTGTTTGAGATATCAGGAAATGGCTAGCCTCAGACTCTGTGGGTAAGAGCACCGAAAGAAGATCAACGTGATCTTGAAGGTCTAATGGTGAATGGCCATCTGCAAGTGGTGGTACTTCTATAATATCCTCTATGGGTAGAGAAGAGGACGGTCCAGCCAAAGTGGACTCTCCTTACATTGGTGTAGGTGGTGAACCTGCATCTTCTATGAGTAGGAGAGGTGCCACTGAAAATTGCCCAAACGTTTGAGGGGTCAAAGGCAGTGTGATGATTATAGGCTCTTTCATAGGTGAATGAGAAGATGAAGGGGATTCCTCTATGGGTAGAGGAGTAGATGAAATAGGTTCTGGTGTAGGTATGGGAGTGTGGGCTAAGATTTCATCTATAGAAGGAATATGAGGCAATTGGGAAGCAACTGGTGCATCATTGAAAATAGTGTGGACCTCACGGATAGTACTATCATTGTTTGAGGTAGCACCCACTTTGTTTGAAGATGGGGCATGATTAGGGAATGGATTCTTGAAGATGTGTAGGGTTTGGTTAGCAGGTGAATTCAGGCTATCCAAGACTAAGTCTCCATTGTCTATCATTTCTTAAATGATATTTTTGAATGTAATGTAATTATTGTCATTATGACCTTTGACCCGATGATAGTTACAAAATTCATGTTCCTTATACCATGTAGGCATGGGTCACTCAGGGTTGAAACAAGTATGTGGTTTTATGGGTAGAAGGGTAATGACATGTACCTTAACAAGCTTTTCCAAAATGGAGGAATAAGATTCTCCCAGGGAATTGTAATTTTGTTGTTCTCGTCTGAACTGGAAAGCTTGGATAGGAGAAAGATTAGAAGGGGATTTGGCTAGGTTTGATTGATGAGGGGGACAATATTTGAGAACTACGGTATTCACAAACTCTTTGGGCTTTAAATAGTTGTTTTGAGGTTTTGAAGACAAAGAAGTATCATTTGATTCGAACGTAATGTTCTTATTACGAAGTTGAATCTTATTTTCTTCGATAGCACAAATTTCCAATTTCTGTGCCATGGTGAATGCCTCGTGAAAAGTGTAATTTTTTTTACACCTATAGGGTGGGTGAGTTGTGTCTAGCACATACCCAAGTAAATAGTTCTATAATCTCAGTTTGAGGTAATTGGAATGTGAGCTGGTTTATGAGGCTGCGTCATCGAGTGATGAAGTTAGCAATAGACTCGTTGTCATATTGTTGTGTGGAATAAAGATCAGTCATGGTAACTTTCTTAACAATGTTGATGGAGAATTGATCTAGGAAGGCTTGGGATACTTAATTGAATGAGTAAATGGAGTTTCTTAGTAGTCCAATATACCAGTCTAATGTAGGTCCTGTCAGGGACATTGTGAAATTCCTCAAAAGTAAAGCATCGTCGTGGCAATCAGGTAACACCCATGTTTAAAGGACCACAATTTTTGTTGTGGATATTATTTGCTATTGAAGTGGTTGAATTTTGACATCTCCCAATGAATGGGGTATGGTCGAATGGGAATGGATGGGTGAATAGGCTCATTAAAAATTTCATCATAGGTGAGGGAATTACGTGAGCTGGAAATTGATGCTTCTAGTGTTTGCATCTTTTCCATCATCAACTTGATGAGGTCATTAGTAGGTTGTGATGGGGGGACACCTCCTACGGTGTAAGGAGGTGAATATTGAACTTGATAGGGAGGTTGTGAATAAGGAACCGACATAGAAGGAACATATCCAGAATGGGTGATAGATGAGATAGGGGTTGTTGATAGTAGGTGTATGTAGGTGGGATGGTTGTTGTGACTCTAGTAGCGATTGGGGGAAATGTTTGAGGGATGGAGAGGAAGATATTTTGGAATGGATTAGGGGTCACCTACACCACAAGTGGTTATGTTGCAATGGGTATTTGTGAGACAATGGATGTGGATTGTTCTATGATATGGGTGGTGGATGAGGGGACAACAGATATGACAGGTGCGAGGGAAATTGCTGATGTGGTGGTCATGGTGGGTATGGGTCATAGCTATGAAACTACTAGGGTGAAGTAGGTGAGGGTAATGCAGTAGCAGGAACAAGGGCATGAGAGATTTATACCAACAGTCTTATATCAATTGACTAGAGGAGTCTTAGGTGGAAGAGTGGGAAAGGTATAACTGTAAGGCCATGGGATTCTGATCAAGGATTTGTGCAAACTCCTTGTCATCGGTAGCAATGGTGGTAGGTAATATTGGATCCATGGGTGATAGGAAAGAAGGTGGTGAAGGAATAAGTGAGAGTGGTTGAAGACTAGCGTGGAATATGAGGGCATTATTCTTGCTGTGAATCAACACCATGTGAACAAGTGCTGACCTGGTAAGACTGTATTCTGTAGATGACACAGAAAATAGTAAAGAACAAAGAATAATGGGGTCTGGGAGGTGAATCTAGTTAATGTAAAGATTTTGAAAAATTAAACATAGGAAACCAATGACGGTCAGGTTGATCGGTGATAGTTCTAGGAAAACTGATGATGGTCAGGATGACCAGTGATGGTTAGGAAAACACTAATGATGGTTTCTGAAACTGATACCTGTCAGTTTGGAAGAAACTAATCTGAAAAAAATGAAGTGGGAATGTTGTATTTGTACTGGTGAAATTGTGTATGACAAAAAATATCAATAAGGGAGAAATATGATGATGCCCTGAGGGCTAGAAATAGAACAAAAGTAGTAATGAAAGCTTTTCTAGGTAAAGTAAATAGAAAGCTAGAAACTAACACCAGTTAGGGTTTAACTGACGATGGTCAGATGTGAACCAGTGAAGGTCACTAGACTTACATCAGTGACAGTGAAATTAGAAAGAAATAAAGAAATTTGGTTTTGTGAATTAAATTAAGTGAAGAATCAAACCCATAAGCCTGAGAATGAGAAGATGAGGCCCTAACACACTCAGACAAAGTTATAATACTCCAACTATGATGGTGGAGTGTGCAAGGAAGAAGAAAAATGGGGATTCGTAGTCTCACACCTCAAAACACAAGTAAAGAAGAACGCTAAGAAAAAATGTGATCCTAATAATAATTTTCTTATGTTTGTTTGGATTATGCTATTTAGGACTGACTGTGTGTATTTAGAACAATTTTTTTTGGTTGGGAAGGCATCATATGAAGAAGGATATCTAAAAGGAGAGGTTTTAGGTATGTTATGGTGGGGGTGGGCCGTCCTCTGAGATGATAAATCGATAGAGGCGACGAGTTGGGGAGTACCTGCCAACCAGATCATGTGATCACTGACAGATGTTCCCGAGTAAGATGTTGTTTAAGAAAGATGTGTATATTTGATTTTGTACAAGTTTGGTAAGATAGAGAGAGAGAGAAAAGTGTGATTTCTATGATTCTTTATGTCAACCATCAGCTGGGCATGACTTCCAGCATATAGGTTGCCCTCAGTTTTAATGTGAGCTAATAATGCAACAAATTAGAATGTAATGCAAGTGTTTTAAACCCAAATCAAAGTGTGATATTCGATGTAGAAAGAGATGAACAAGAAGAGGTATGCTATTTCACTAATGCAATGCAAAAGAAAGGAAGATGTGTTCTTTTTAAAGCACCAAAAACATGATTTTTTTTAGAAAATAGAAATAAGGAGAATGATTCCAAGGAATAAAAATTAATGTGGAAGCTTTTTTAAGGGAAACAAACACACAAATTTCACCTATGAATGAATAAATGCAAAATAACCCTTGATGGTTCCCATCGGGTGTGCCAAAATGTTTCACCATTTTCTTATGCAGGAATGTGGTTGGAGGGGATGTAGGCTTTGATTTTTAGGATTTAGTCAGGTCTTAGTTAGTTATGGCAACATAATAAGAATAGACTTAGGGTGAAGTGGCTAGGTGAAGTGTATAGGTGAGGTGGATAGGTGGGAATTATCTTAATTAGGATAATTAAATAATAAATATTATGAGGACATAGATTAATTAATTAAATTAATATTAGTGTGGGGTGTTAGGGGCCATGGTTATGTGAGTGTGTTCAAGTTGATTATTTAACGAAGGGTTAAGGAGCGTGTGACCCAATTTTGGTGTCTACAATTAATAGGATTAGATCTATAATTTTTATTAGAAGCTAATCTATTATTAGTGAACTTGCATGCTCTTGTAGTTGTCTTGTAACACATGCATGGCTATTTCTAGAATGTGGGCTATTTTTGGAGAGTGCATGGGTGGTGAAGGGAAAGTACCCAACCCCTATATATATGTATGATTCACATTGTATGGATATATCGTGAATGAATATGAGGTTATGTTGTTGTTTTTGTTTATGTGCATAATCTTATGGAGTTAATATTGATGTATACAGTTACTCTTCCTTATTGTGATTAATAGAATGGATTTCTATGGATGGATTTTTATTATTGATGTCTCTATACTAGATCTTGCATGGTAATAATATTATTAATTCTTGTTTAGCTTTTTTTGCACATGGTTATGATTCGTTACTTATATACTTAGATTTGGTTCCTCTGGTTTATCTATTTCTATTATGAGATATATCTTCACACATGCTAACTCCTTGACAAAGAAGGCATTAAAAGAGTCATTTGGAACCTTTGCATGCTTTAGGTGAGCATTTAGCTTCTAGCTGGGTGAGGTGATAGCGTGCCTAGGATATTGGTAAAGAAATAGTGACTACATAATGGAACCAAAATTTTCCTCGAAAAGTCCTCAATAGTTCACCATGACCCCATCCTAACCATTATTTTCTTCTAGGAATTCTTATAGCCCCATTTATTACTACCTTCACTATGGACCCTCTGCTTCTCAACCATATTGACCAATAGATCTCATTCCATCCCCATCATATCTTATCATCCTTTCTTCATCTGACATGACCATGCCTATCCAACCTGTTGACATTCGTGTCTCTCTTGTATCAGATCTTCCCATCTAATTGCCACCATCTTATCATGGTATTGCTTCCCCACATAATGCATCTCCCCAACCAATCCAATCTTAACCATCTGATATCTTTAGAAAACCCATTCCTAATCCACTACAAGAAATTTCATCTTCACCTTCTACACCATATCAATGTAATCCCTTTTCAATCCACACCATACACAATACATCTTCGCCCACATTTATTTCACCTCCCTCATCATCTACCCCTATCTAATATATTGTGCCTAGTGCCCCTTCAAGAGCTATCCTCAAATCAATTATTCCCACAATCACCTTATCTACCTCCTTAACCTCCACCACTTCTCTTTCATCTACATCTAGTCCCACTCTTACCACATTCATGTTGGCCTTGACTACACCCAATTCATTTTCCACACAAATCATATTCAGACCATTGACCACATCTCTTCCAAGCATGTTTATCACTACCCTTATATCTGATACATCCACAAACCCACCCATGTATACCTTGACATCCTTATCTCATATTTCTTTTCCCATGCCCACATCATCCATTTCATCCCAATCTTTTACTCCTAATTCCCCAATATCTACCATTCTCACTTCTACATCCCCCATCACATATTCTTAATCCACATGCACATCCATAATTCCTCTTGAAACACCTGAGACAAATGCAAAAGGCATTCCTAATTCTTCCACACAAACCCTAATTTCTACATACTCCCATTCACAATCTATATCACCTCTCTCTCACATAGACCTCATCAATTAGATCATCCAGATACCCCTTTCTATTTATATATCCATAATTACTCTTATTATTGATTTGATAACCACATCTACCCCATCTAATCTATTAGATTCTACTCCCCCATCCACATCTATTCCAACTTTTCCCATCATACCATCCTTAAAACGTATACCGGTTCCTCTTCATGTGCTTCTAGCTGTACCTACTGCATAGACCATCATGACCGCATCTCCATTATCTCCCTCTTCTTCTACACCACCTTAATCATTTGAAAAATATCATAGGGAAATTCAAATTGGAGCCAACATAAGTGACCCTCCTACCTCGTCCACACAACCAAACATCCCTATATCTAGCTAACCTTCACTATACTTAGAGTCCATAATGTGGAATTTACTTCCTCCATCAGCCACCACACCATCATAAAACCCTCTAGTAGAGACAAATGTCATTCCTTGCAAGGGTTCTTCCTTGCCATCTAAATAAAACCCCTTGGTACCTTCCCTCAAAGGTCACTTTCATGGCCTTACAATAATATCAACATTCCTCCAATCAAGACCAAATCTACATCATCCATTCTGGGACCACCTCCTCCATCACGATTAATCAGCCAATCTAAATCCAAACCATCTGATTCCCTCCTAGGACCAACTCCCTCATTGAGAACACCTTCACCTACCAATCAGTCCAAGCCTAAACCATCTACCTCTACATCTTCTTCTAGACCACCCAGACCTTGGAGCAATCAACCTTCATCCTCTACATCTACACCATATCATAGGACCTCTCTTAATGTATACATAGAATCATATGCAGATCTTCTCCAACATCTACTTCAGAATTATGCCATCACACTTCCTCCCATTAGATTCTTTGATCCAAACCATCCAAATCCGTTGTGGTTTAATTATCATCACATTTGCACCTATCATTATACTCTGGGTCATGACACTAAGCATTGTAAATCCCTTCATACTATCTTCCATGATCTTATTTAGTGAGAGGACTGCCTTGATGAGTCTACTTCTCCATATACTACTTCATCCATAACCATTCTGAATCCTTTTACAACATCTCCATCCATTCAACCTCCTGGGTCTCTTCACCTGTCCACATCATCTTCTATAACTCTTCCTGACAACGGTCTCCCCTATTCATCAATATTGTTTGTCTTGCTACACCAACTCTATGATCTATTATTATTAGAAGGTGAGAAGTTAGGATTAGGAGGATGAGTACTTAACTGAGAATAAAAAATTTCTATAAACAGGTCTTGGGAGATAATCCTTCTTCTAAAAGTTCCACTTCCTTCTGGTGACTGATCCAAGAATTCCAAAGGTGTCTGTTTTGCTTCTTGTCTAATAGGTGATAATGGTGCTTCCAATTCCTAGTCAACTTCCTTATTTGAACTAGAGGATGCTGATTATTCTTGTTCAGATATTTTTGGGAGAAATCTACCCTTTGAGTCTCTTGGTCTACTCATAAATTTTATGATAACGTAGGGAAGATTTTAAATTACTAGATGTATGATTGTTGCTCTTGTTGACACCTAATTATACAATTCTAACTAGTGGGTCACCAACAATGACACCAAAAATGATGGGTGTCTTTATTCCCTTCATTTAATCAACTCTTAGTTGATGTCATATTCAAACTAGGGGTGTTTATGAAGCTATATGCAACAAGAAGAATCCTAGTGATATAGTAATTGAATTTAGGTATTTGTTATTTTATTTTTTGGGATTTTTTTGCAATGCCCTTAGGATTCCATGGCCAAATCCTTATTATATCTATGATAAAAGAAACTTTCTCAAATAAACACTAATTATTAGAATAAATTTCTGGAAATAAACACACATTGCAAAATGAAATAAATTGCTGGAAATAAACACACGTTATAGAAGTAAACACACTTTCTTGGAAATAAACACACGTTATAGAAGTAAACACACTTTCTTTGAAATAAACACACATTACAAAACTAAATACACTTACTTGGAAATAAACACACTGTTGAAAATGCTGTGAAAATGCTTTCAAGGAAATAAGAGTCTAGTCTATAACACATGTAGTGACAAGTAAATAACATAGTTCAACTAAAGAATCAAAAGCATTTACAGAATTAACAGATCTATATGATTTTCTTAGAAATATAAATACCAATAAAACAAGGATCCTAGTTCTTGGAGGAGTGGGCCATTGCTCCACCTTGAATTAGGATTTGAAAAAGTATGATTCTCTCAAAATGAAGTGGCTATTTTATTACTAAAATGTTCTGTCTTACAAAACTTCACTGTACCTCTATCATATCTATATATATATTCTTTTTTATCTCTCTGTCTAGCTGTATATATGTGTATTAAATCTATCTACATGTCTTTATGTATATTTCATCATCCAAATATGAATTTACAACCATAGTTGTTCTACCAATTCAAATGGAACTGAATAGTGCCCAAAATAGATGTGGAATTTAGAAACCTTGCTGGACGTACAACTGTCTGATAAGTTATCTCTAGATCTGGAGTATGAAGAATAGCTGCTCCAGATTGGAGGGTCCATTGATTTCTCTATCATTAGATGTTGTCAAAATAAACAGATTCCCATTGATTCCATAATTAATTGTGAAATTTCCGGAGCTATACACAATAGTTTCGGAACTAAGTGCTGGAGTTTCAGAACTAAGTGATAGAGTTCAAGAACTTAGTCTAAAGGTGTTGGAACTAAGTGATAGATCTCCTTAGTTGTGTGATGGAGTTTTATAACTAAGTTTGGAGGTTCTGGAAGTAAGCTGTATTGAATCCAATGCTCCCAAAACGTACTGATTACTTCACACTTTGTTCTTATGACTGATTGTGACCTATTTTATTACAAAAAATTAATTTCCACACACTTTATAAGGAATTACAGAATTTTTTATATGTTATAATTAAATCTAACAAAATATGGAAAATTACATCCTAAGTTATACTTGATCAAACAAAAGTAAGAAAATGTAGTCAAACTTGATAAAAAGGAGAGTAAAATAAGATCATTTATTGCACATTAACGAGACATATTTTTTCCTTATCATCTCCCCCATACTTACTTGTTTGTAAGTCCCCTTACAAAATTTACTCTTCAAATCTTGGGTTGTGAATTCTGCATTCCAATTGACTACTCAGGTCAAATGGTTGAAACTGAATATCCCAATGTGTTAGTTTAGAAGTGGGATCTTAAGGCTCTTTTTTTTTCCATGGATACATGGGGGTGAGAAGGAGAGGAGGCCTTTTTCTTATTCCCATCCATATGCCCCTACATTTTTCATTGACCTGAGGGATTAGTGTACCCAAAACTTTAGGTCTTTTTAGATTCCATATTAAGTTTGTGAGAGATATAACTTCTCTTATTCTCAATGCGAATATAAGAAACTCCCATCTTTAGAAAAATCCATCATAAATATATTCAAAGTTTTCCTCCTCATAAGAGGTGAAGACATCAATACTTCTTTGTAAACTAGCAAGATAATGTTCCTTGAACCGACTATCAAAGGCATGGGATCTGAAATGTATAACAAAGGTAGATGGCTTCCCATAGTGGGACCTCATGTAGATTCCAGATGAACGAGATTTTAATATATGTTTAGAATCCCTCTCTTTCCATGCAATCTGATTTTGAAGTACAAAAACAAATGCATTCAGCTGGCTTTCCCCTACATGCAAATTAATCATGAAGCCTATATTCTTTTCCAACATAAAATTACAGAGATAGAGTTCACAAAGAATATTTTTCTACTCTACACTGGATGAGGAATATGATACCATGAACTCAAATTCATCTTTTATTTCATGTGGAAGGGCACATGCAATTCTTGATATCTGTCAGCAAATAAATTGTTCTTCCAGAAAGACGTTGTATGTAGAAGAAGGTCTCCTGCATGTGAGTAATTTTTCACTCATTATACAAACCATTTGTATCTTTACTAGACATTTAAATTTGTCTTCTTCCTCTTTGTAAATTTTTTCTTCGCATTCCTTCCTTTCCTTCTTCTCCTCTTCCATCTTGCTTCTTAGTTCCTCATTTGATGTTTTAAATTCATTAAGTTCCCTGTTGGTATCATCCGATAACTGCTTAAGTGGCTAGTAAGTCAATTCAATTTGCACAACCTGATTCATTAAAGATATCTTTGACATATCATTCTGTTTACTAGCTAATTGACAATATTTCTCTTTTTCCACCATTTTTTTAACCAATGTCAATTATCTAGTCCTATCTGTGAGCTGAGATTTTAGTTTCTTAATGAGCATTTCCCTCTATTCCAAATTGAGTTTGAGGAAATTTAATTCTTCATCTTTCTCCCTGATGATAAGTTCTGATCTAGACAAGAATAAAGTCTATTTTAAGTGCTATTTTTCCTCTTTTTATGAAATTTCCTTGGGAAATGAGCATTTCTTTTCTACCAAAGTGGATTTCCCTTTTCATTGCCAAGATGCCAATTCCTCTTCTTCATGTGACTATACTTCTAATTCACTCATCTCTTGAAAGTATTGTTCTTCAAATCTCTCCTCATTTTTCCACCTCAATTTGACTTGGTTGAGGAGGAGTCATTGCCATAATACCAAAAATATTAGTAGCTTCTTTCTCCAAACCATCATGTTCTTCAATATCGTTTAGAGTTTCTCTAGACCTCTTATGAACTCTTCTTATTTGAGGAGCTTCAAAATGTCCTAAAGTGGGTTTCCTCCTAGAGCTTCTTATGATTTTCACTTCATGATCAAATTAGGTGAATTGTCACTATTAGAGATAGTTATTAGTTCTTCTATTATTGCTACAGAGGAAGGGGTTTCTTTTGAAGGCACAGTCGGTTTTGCAGTTTTAATCATTCTTTTAGATCTCCTCCTATTCGGTACATTAACCCCTCCTATTTCCTTATTTTTCTCTTTAGGGTGATAAATCTCCAAAATAATTTTAGGGGAGAAAGGGGTTGGTATTCCGCTCTTGATAATATCAGGGCTTTGTTTGAATTTGTTAAGTAACTTTTCCCATGTTTATTCTCCATTTTTCTTTGAAAGAAAATGGTGCTGACAGACCAGATGGACTAATTCATGATGTCTAATTTTTCCAACTCCCCAAGAAAACCTTTGAGCCATTGTATGGATGGAGTCAAAAAGGAAACCTGGAAGGTTTACTATATATTCTAGTTTTGCAGCCCCATACCTAATATATATTAGCATCTTAAGGACCTCTATTCCCACAGTCCCAAATTGGCCATCATAGGTTAGGTACTTAACTACCCAAAATGCTACCTTGTCAAAGGGTTTTGGCAATCTAACTCTTATAACCCCCTTTATGATTTTCATAGTGTTATAAATATATTGGGGTTTAGATTCCCCCTCTTGTACCAAGGTTTCCACTAGTTCTTTGAGGGTCCCTTTTATAGGATTAGGAGCATGTATAATCAGTACCCCCGATACATTACTCATTGTATTGATAGTAAAAGGAATTACAATGATTTTAACTTTAGTTCTGGATTCTTCTAAATTTACAATGAATTCCCTTATCAATTCTGTCATTGTACCTCAAGAAATTTTTTAGGAACTCCAGCCACCCTGCTCGTCCAAAAATGGCTATCACTTCTACATCCACAAGAAGTTACGTATCATCCTCTGGTTCTGAATTCTTTTTAGTTCCCATGGTTAAAGAGGATGATTCAAATTCTTCTTTCTTCAAATTCTAGAATCAACTACAGTCAACTAGTGGATTTAGCTACGGAACTATTGGGTTTAGCTACAAAACTGTTGTGTTTAGTTGCAGAATTCAAATACAATTCTTATGCTTCTTCCTTGAAGTTATTCTATAACTATTTCTCAACTTCATTTATTCCACCCAAATGATAGCTCATAAAAATACGTTTCCGCTTTCTTATTCCATCGATATCACCCTCATGATTACTTGCTTTTAATCATAATGTACAATAAATGACTCATCATACCCACTTATTGAATCAAGTCTAATCACACATGCGAACTTTTAATTTAACCTTGAATAATATCAAGATATAATTACCGTCCTTGCTGATGTAATCCCTCCATCTTGATGACTCATCATTCCTAAAAGTAAAAAAGGAAAAACGGTTAGAAAAGACATAGCTGGAATTCCAAAGAAATTTATTTTATTTTTCATTAGCCATTTATTGAAGAGACCAATTGACATTTCTGATTTTTAATTGGTCTTTTGAGATTTTTTTTAATTTTTGGGGAAGAGAACGCCATTTACTGGTTTTCATTCCTTCCCTTTTTCTTTTTTCTTATTTTCTTATTTTTTATTTTTGGGGAAGAGAACACCATTTTCTAGTTTTCTTTCTCTTCCCTTTATTTTGGATTCATGCATATGATTATTTGATCATTTTGGAAGAACTATGTTCTTCCATATGATCAAATTCTTTTTCTTCTTCAATCTTCTTCAAGAATTCATCCATAGTAGGAGGCTTCTTATAAAGTTTTAACATGTGTCCATTGACCAAAAGTTTCCTTCTACTTCCATCAATAGGAAGTAGTTGAATAGAACCATTTTCAAATATCTTCTCAATCTGATAGGGTCCTAACCATCTGGTTCTCAACTTTCCTTTGAATTACTGGTACTTGGAATCAATCTCTTATATTAAATTTCCTTTCCTTGATATGTGTATCTTTCCACTGATTCCTTTTGTCTTGGATTATCTCTGTCTGATGAAGTGCTTTCAATCTCATCTCATCCAATTCATTGATTTGTAGAATTCTTTCCTTTTGTGATGCATCCAATTCAATACCTAGTTTAGCTGCTATCCTCATTGTTTGCAGTTAAAATTCAATAGGTAACAAGGGATTTTTCCCATAGACTAACTCATATGGTGAGAACCCTATTTTAGTCTTTCAAGTTGTATTATAATCCCAGACAGCCTCAGGTAGCCTCTTTACCCAATCTCTTCTACCTGCTTCAACTGTTTTAGTAAGGATGTTTTCCAATTCTCTATTTGTTACTTCTGCTTATCCATTTGATTGTGGGTGATAGGGAGATGACTTCATATGATTGATATGATAGTACATTGTGAAGGCCTATATCATATTAAACATGAACTATGGCCCTTGATCTAAGACTATACTTCTTGGTGCACCAAACTTCATCATAATTCTATGCCAAAGAAAATCAACCACTGCTTCTTCAGTAGCATTTATTAAAGCATAGACCTATGCCCACTTTTTCACATAATCAGTACACACAATAATGTGCTCCTTTCCTTGTGAAGAGGACTAAGGGGACAAACAAAATCTAGCCCCAACCTTTCAAATGGTTCAATTACTACTTGAGGCTGTAGAGGAATTTCATTGGTGAAATTTTGTTGTCCCATCCTTTGACAAGGATCCCACCACTTGATGTATTTCTTCACATATTTATATAGAGATGGCTAATAATATCTAGTGCAAAGTATTTTGTTTGCTGTTCTTTTCACTAAAAAATGTCCTCCACTTGGTTCATTATGACATGCCTTGAGTATGTCAAAGATTTCATCTTCTCTCACACACCTGCGTAAAACCAAATCAGGACCACATTTAAATAACATTCTATCTAACCATTTAAATTGGGTGGTGGTTTTGATTAACTTCTTCATTTATTTCTTAGTAAAAGGAGGAAAATTCCCTGTTACAAGATAATTCACCATATCAACAAACCATTGTGTATCAATTGAAATAGAAAACAATTGTTCATCTGGAAAGTTGTCCTTAAATGGATCTTTCTCCCCCATAGTGGTTAATATTGCCAAGAAATCAGCTACCACATTATATTTTCCTAGATTATCCACAATGGTAATATAAAATTCTTGTAAAAATAATAACCATCTAATTATCCTACCTCCAACCACTAGTTTTTTCATTAAGTATCTAATTACGGAGTGATCTACATGTACAAATATTTTGTACCTTGTAATATAATGTCTGAGCTTACTAATTGCATAAATCATAGCAAGAAATTCTTTTTCACTGGTGGTGTAATATCTTTCAGTGGCAGTAATATTTTTGATAAGGTAGTAAATAGCATAATTTTTGTCCCAAAAATGCATCAATTGATTAATTTGAGGCATCTATTTGGATGTGAAATGGTTTCTTCCAATTAGGTCCTCTCAATATTGGGGCAGAGATTAATTTTTATTTAATTTCTTCAAAAGCATGTTGAAAATTTTCATCCCAACAAAATTCACAATCCTTAGTAAGTAAACTAAACATGGGGTATAAATTTTACTAAAATCCTTGATAAAATGCCTATATTATCCAACATGCCCTAAGAATGACTTGATATATGTGAGGGTTTGAGGAATAGGTAAGTCTAAAATAATCTTGATTTTGTTTTGGTCAACTTGAATTCCTCTTTTTGAAATGTGGTGTCCAAATACAATCCCCTCATCAACCATCATCAAACATTTCTCATGACTAAGAGACAAATGATGTTGCTCACATCTTGTTAATACTCTATCCAAATTCTTCAAAGCATCATCAAATGTGTCTCCATGCACAGTAAAGTCATCTGTGTAATACCTCTACAAAATCATTAGTTAGGTCTACAAAAGTTGCTAATACAACTCTTTGGAAGGTTACTCAAGCATTACATAGTCCAAATGGCAATAACATATAGGAAAATGTACCCCATGGAAAAGTAAAGGTAGTCTTTTTATTGATCCTCAACATCAAATTTGATGTGATTATATCCACTAAAGCCATCTAGGAAGGAAAATTTTTGTTTACCTGTAAGGTTGTCTAAAACTTGATCTATGAATGGTAAGGGAAAATAATCTCTTAGTGTGGCTTTGTTCAGCTCCCTATAATCAACACAAATTCTCCATTTTTCATTCTTTTTAGGCATAATTACAAGAGGATACAACCATTGATTATCTGAGATAGGGTAGATAAAACCTACTTGTAATAGTTTTTCAATTTCTTGCTTGACTATGTCCCTTAAGGATAAAATAATCCTTCTCTGAGGTTGTTTAATTGGTTTAATGTTTTCAGTATAGATGTGATGGGTAAAAATAATTGGATGGATTCCTTTCATGTCTTTATATTCCCAAGAAAAATCTCTAGTATGTTCTTTCATAACATCAAACAATTTAGTTTCTTCATCATTCTTCAACCAACAATTAATGTTCAAAATTTTACCTGGTTGAATCTCAATATATTTGGTTCCCATGTGTGATGAACTGATTTGTTTAAAGGGTTCCATTAGGGTGTTTAGTGGACATGAATGTTGTAATAACATATGATATATAGCAATATCTCCAAAATTTCCTTGAGAAAGAATACTGGAAAAAGGACAATAGGTAGAGTTATGATACTTATCTTGTTGTCGGTTAAAATCCTCATCACTACTACTTTCCAAAAATTCCTCACCATTTCCTAATATCTTTGATACTGAAGCTACTAATTCCATAGCTATTTATATGCCTGTCCAAGATAAATCTCATTCCTCTAGAGAAATTTTTTTTGCATTCGTAGGGAATTGCTGTTGGCGTGGTTCTAGAGATAAGTGCAAATATTCTGCAACTAAATATGATGGTTCTGGAACTAAGTCCATAGGTTCTAGAACTAAGTCCATAGGTTCAAGAACTAATTCTGTAGGTTTTGGAAATATCCCTAATTCAATGGTTGATTAATCATAGCTTACACCTCTTGTATGTGATCCTGCAACATTATCATAGCCAAAGAAGATAGATTTTTCTTATTAGTATCAGGATCATCAACCAATAATTGTTCTTGATTATCAATAAAATGTCATGTAGAAGGATGTAAGGAAATTTTCTTAGAATTCTTACCATTTGAGATAGTCATATCAATTGATCTGCAATCAATTAAGGAAACAATTGTAGCTAACCATGTTCTTCCTAAAATAGTGGGATAACCAAGTGTTTTACCTTTTGGTCGTAATATAAGGAAGTCCACTAGATATTCCCATGAATCCACCATAACTGCCACATCTTCAATAACTCCTGGTTTTGCTATAGACTAATCTACCATCTGTAATATGGTGCTAGTAGGTTGTATACCTATTAATGGTAATGTTTTCAAAGTGTCCAATGTCATCACATTTATAGCTTCTCCTAAATAAACCAAAACATATGTATATCTTTATTCCCTGTAGAGACAAAAATAACAGGGCTTCTAGGATCTCCATATTTGGGAAGTAAGAGTTTTCCTGCTAATAAATAAGCAAGTTTCCCATCTACTTTAATAGTCCTAGGGTACTCCTTCTTTCTTCCAGGTCTTGTTAAATATAGAATTTTGATTAACTTGTTTAAATTAGGAATGTCCTTGATTTCTTGCAACAATGGTATTTCAATATTTAATTTCCTTAATTCCAGCACCAACTTAGATTCCTTGGTCTCTATGACTTCTTTAAATTTCTCTAGAAATGGATTTTCAGTAGAGTTGTTATCTAGCTCCTTATCTTTTTCTTTTTCATCCTTCTTAGGAACAACTGAACTAGGGGTTTCAGTTTCTTCTGTCATTTCAGTAATTATAGAAAGTAGAATGATAATTATTTTGCTAGATCTAGTTTGAATATCCTCACAATCCATGGCATTAAGATCAACTAGTTTTTCTTGTTCTATCCTATAGACAAGATTTTTTTGTTTGTTTCACGGATTACCCACTAGTTATGCTATTATTTGTGTTTGAACCACATTTTCAGTCTATGAATTTTATTTTGGGGAACCCATTATGGCTTGTTGATTCTGATTGTGATATGTCTTCCCTTGAGTGTAGTTATTAGGGCTCTACCTAGGTTGTGACCAAGTATTCAGATTACCTTGACTAGACCATGGTTTTTGGTTTCCTTGAGCATACCAAGCTTTTCCTACCTAATCCTAGGGATTCCATGATTGTTGAGGGGCCCAAGGTGGTTGTCCCCAATTTTGTGGTATTATATGAGGCATCCATGACATTATCCAGGGATTAAGAACTGACCTTGGCATGAACTGCCCCTAACTAGGTTGTCTCTGGAAAAAGTTTGCTTCTTGTGTTGTGGATGGAGTGCTGGTTTGTTTCAGATGATTTTTTATAAATGGAAAAAGAGAACAAACATTAATCTCATGGTCCATCAATTCACAAATAAGACACATTTATGTTTGATCTAGAGGACAATCTTTTATTGCATGATTTTTCCTACATCTAGGACAATACATAGCTAATGGTTCAATTTTAGAATTTTCTTTACCTTGCAATCCATCCATGGTGGAGGTTAATTGAAGTAGAATGTATGTTTTAAAGTGTTCTAGTTCATCCATTAGTTTGTTCATATATTGATTCAAAATTTTCACTCTATTTCCTTTTCTATGTCCACCCCTTGTTCTTAAATAACTTCTACAAATGTCTTTAATATCATTCATTGTCAATTGATCAATGTTTCCACCTCCTATTAAATTAAGGGTTTCCATGGATTCATCATCCAGACCTTTAAGAAAAATGGTTTTGCTTAACTCTTCTTGAAGTACAAATCCACACCTTTTACTTATAAAGAGGAATATTTCCAAATAATCTTCCATATTCTCATCCTCCTACTGCTTGATTTTGAAAAATTATTCCTTCCTATTTCTCCCTCTACAGTAGTCTTGATATTTTTATAGAAAGGAATTTTCCAATCATTCCCTAGTAATAGAATTGGATGTTAATCCCATAAACCACCTCATTACTACCTCATTTAGAGTAGATGGAAACAAATTGAGCTTTTGATTATTTGTTTTGTAATCATAAGTCTAACACAATACTTTAATTTAAAAAAAATTGGTCAGGATCTTCTGATGACATCCCTCTAAATGTGCAGGTGAAATACTATTCATAGGTGTATCATCATCATTCCACTAAATTGGATAAGTAAAGGTCCTATTAGGTTCTCTTTCAGCTTCTCATGCCATTTCTGCAGTACTTTCTGGATTTTTCTCGCAATCAATGTGGTATGTGATCTGCTTTAGGGAAGATGAGAAGTCATGAGTAGGAGGTTGACTACTCAACTAAGAATTAAAATTTTCTCTAAACAGGTCTTGGGAGATAATCCTTCTTCTAAAATTTCCACTTCCTTCTGGTGACTGATCCAAGAATTCCAAAGGTGGAAGTTCTGCTTCTTGTCTAACATGAGACAATGGTGCTTCCAATTCTTGGTCAACTTCCTTATTTGAACTAGAGGATGCTGATAATTCTTGTTCAGATATTTTTGGGAGAAATATACCCTTTGAGTCTCTTGGTCTAATCATAAATTATATGATAATGTAGGGAATATTTTCAATTACTAGACGTATGATTGTCACTCTTGCTAATACCTAACTAGACAATTTTAACTAGTGGGTCCCCAACAAGGACACCAAAAATGATGGGTATCATTATTACCTTCATTTAATCAACTCTTACTTGATGTCATATTCAAACCAGGGGTGTGTCTAAAGCTATATGCAACAAGAAGAATCCTAGTGATATAGTAATTGACTTTAGGTATTTGTTATTTTATTTTTTGGGGGTTTTTTGCAGTGTCCTTAAGATTCCATGGCCAAATCCTTATTATATCTATGCTACAAGAAACTTGCTGAAATAAACACTCATTATTAGAATAAATTTCTGGAAATAAACACACATTGCAAAATGAAATAAGTTCTTGGAAATAAACACACGTTACAAAAGTAAACACACTTGCTTGGAAATAAACACACAATTGAAAATTCTGTGAAAATGCTTGCAAGGAAATAAGAGTCTAGTCTATAACATCTGCAATGACAAGTACATAAGAGAACTCATCTAAAGAACCAAAAGCATTTACAGAATTAACAGATATACATGATTTCCTTAGAAATATAAATACCAATAAAACAAGGATCCTGGTTTTTAGAGGAGTAGGCCCTTGCTCCATTTTAAATCATGATTTAAAAAAGTATGATTCTCTCAAAACGAAGTGGCCGTTTTATTACTGAAATGTTCTGTCTTAGAAAACTTCACTGTACATCTATCATATATATATTCTCTTTTCTCTATCTGTCTATCTCTATATATATGTATTAAATACACCTGTAGGTCTTTATGTATATTTCATCATCCAAAGATGCATTTACAACAATAGATGTTATATAGGTTCAAATGAAACTGAATAGTACCAAAAATATATGTCAAATTTAGAAACCTTGTTGGACTTATAGTTGTCTGATAATTTATCTTTGGATCTGGAGTATGAAGAATTGAAAATTTATTGATCTACTCTTGATTGGAAGGTCCATTGATTTCTTTATCATCGAATGTTGTCAAAATAAATAGATTCCCATTGATTCTGGAACTTTGGAAATTTTTTGGAGTCAAAGGTAACTATTCTAGAATTAACTATGAAAGTTTTGGAGATATGCACAATAGTTTCAGAACTAAGTGCTAGAGTTTTGGAACTAACAGATGGAGTTCCAGAACTAAGTCTAAAAGTTATAGAACTAAGTGATAGAGCTCCTTAGCTATGTGATGGAGTTATAAAACTAAGTTTGGAGGTTCTGGAACTAAGCTGTATTGAAGCCAATGCTCCCAAAATGTGATGATTTCTTCATGCTTCGTTCTTCAGACTGATTATGACCTGTTTTATTACAAAAATTGAATTTCCACACACTTTTTTTAGGAATTATAGAGTTTTTATATGTTAGAACTAAATTCAAAAAAATATGTACAATTACATCCTGACTTATACTAGATCAAACAAAAGTCACAAAATGCAGTCAAACTTGATAAAAAGGAGAGTAAAATAAGATCATTTATTGCACATTAACGAGACATATTTTTTCCTTATAGCCCTTCTTGGGGGAACTATATTTTGATTCAAATTCCACCTTTGTGGCCATACACTTCCCCTCTTGGGACATAATTTTTAACTTTTTTCCTTCGTGGCCATACTTTCCCCTTTGGGGCATATTATTTCATCACTCGCTTTTGCATTTTTCCTTCTCATCCATTTCTCGTGTCCCACTGGGAACTATAGTTTTCATCCTTGCCCATCATGGGTGCATACCTATTCTCTCGATTCCTCATGTATGAATGATTTCACACACTTTTCGTATATAGTTGCGCATAGTTTGATGTCTTTCCTATGACACATTGGTAATCCTGGCTTGCGTCCATATTGTAGTGGTTTTGTCACATTCATGTTTATGTAGAATGTTGTCATCCGTATCTATTGAGACCATAATTATCCTCTACTGATGTGATATCATAGTCACCACCATAGTTTTTATTATTAATTTGATTAATTTTGCATGGGACATATTGCCTTGGTTATGATTTAACCCATCTTTTCTTCATGCACCCTCCCTTTATCATCTACCTTTTTTTTCAAATGCTTCATTTATTTCCCTTGATATCATCGACCCCCCATTTGAGGGGGAGCTCATCATCTACCTTTCTTCTATCCCTCATCCAACTCTTATCATTTTTGTCTCCTAGCTTGCTAGCTCAAACAAATCAATAAAAAGGGGGAAATTGTAGACACCTAAATTTAGTATCTATACCTTTAATCACCCAAGTGTGCATATTTATTTAACCCATACCCTTTTATTGAATTTAAAACTCCACTCTGAATCACATTAATTAATTAAGGCCCATGAATTAAATAAATATTCAATTAATATATTACCTTTCCCTAACAAACCTTCTAATTAGGATGATTTTATCCTACACATAAATACCTTTACTTTTCTAGCTTTTATCCTATCTATTTTTATGCCCTAATTACCCATATAACATCCTCTTCCCATCTACATGATTTAAAGTATTGGTCCAATCCTTAAGAAAGCTAAAAATCATGCAAAAATCACAAAATCAATCCCATTGGGGAAACTTTCCCTATGGTCAACGGTGACCCAGCCCAATTGTCGTTGACCCTATAAAACTAAATCCTTTCTTTCCATTCTCAATTAGATGCATGTGAATTTTTGAGTTCTTTCATGACTTGTGAATTATTCCTTGTACCTGAGCATTCTTAAACAGTTATAAACCTCCTAGACATCTTTAGAATGTGCTTACATCACTCATGATCATTCTTCATGAGATTATCATCATCATTATATTGTTTTTATTTATATATGTCGTATTATCTTAGTATTGCATGTATTTAACATTTTTTAGGTTCAGATGAGCCTCAACAACACTAAGATATTCTTCAACAACCTTATTTTCCAACTTATTTGCTTACAGGTTTCCTTTTCCATTCATCCTCGGCTTTATCCAAACTTTTCTATAGTCACCGTTGACCTTGTCGGATCTCCTTTGACCTGCCCTGCCATCACTAAGTTATCTATCTAAAATCATTCTTTAGTGCTTAAATTTACTCTGCCATATTTCTCAATCTACCTAGACCATCATTTTGTTCCTCTATGCATCAAACTTATCCCACCTATACCATGGTCTCCATCAACTCGAGCCCAATTTACCAATCCCACCTCCTTTATTTCCATTTCCTGCTACTTTCTGGAGTTTTCAGCCTCTGTTTCTCTTCTGCATGCGACTTACAACATTCAAAGCCTCCTTTTTTACATCCATATCCTTTTAGGTCTACATATTCATCTCATATTCTAGATCTATCCTCTAAGGTCACTTTCGACCTACCTCTCCATAGTCTGGGTAATTGTCAACCCGAACCAGGTAATAGTCAGTTTACAGTTATTGTAATCTAATCAGATTTTATATCAATCTCTGTTATTTTCTCATATTCAATAATACTTATGTCTCTGAATTCTTTTTTTTTTGTTACATCCTTTATCTCACTTTATCTAAACAAATGAGTGTTAACATCTACTAAGGAAGTTAACACTTCTTGGGTCCACTTTATTGGGAAACCCCCGCATATCCCACCTAATCATTTTTATTTTAGTGGGTCATATTTGCAAGTTTATCTAGTTACATTAGGATTCCATCATCACTTTGCACCCGCATCCATTCATCCCATCTTGAGGTACTATAAACCCTCCATATTATGAATTTTCTAGTTTCTTTATTACGATATCATTTAATTCATAAGGAATGAAAATCTATAACAATTAGAGCACACCATGGTCATACACCTAGCCTTGATCTTAACAAGTCCCACAGGAATGGATTCCTTAATGGAATACACCACTAAAGTGTTATCAACAATCCTAGACTCCAAACTCAAACATTCCACCATTCTAACATTTTAACCTTTAGTTTTAGTAATAATGGAATGTACCCTAAGGGTTAGGATAGAAATATTATAACCAAATAAGACCCCAAGGACAACAAGCTTTGTTGACTTGGCCTACAATTTTTTTCCCATCTAAGCAACCTTCCCAACAATAAATTAC
Organism: Taxus chinensis; assembly: GCA_019776745.2. NCBI lineage: Eukaryota > Viridiplantae > Streptophyta > Pinopsida > Cupressales > Taxaceae > Taxus > Taxus chinensis. The sequence goes on from CM034154.1 coordinate 534,416,868, forward strand.
AGCTCAAACCATGAAGAATCCTAAAAACTTGAGGTAGGGTAACCTAACATACACCATGCAATCACAAAAAAACCCCAATAGTAAACTATGTGGAATGTAGAAAAATATTTTTGCATTCAGGGAAGGTTAACTCAAAATCATCTTCTCCTATTATAAAATAAATCCTCGAACATAAAGAAAAGTTAGAAGAGATGCAATCTAGTCATGTTGTTACAAAAACACCTAAACCAAACTTAGATATTCCCTTTCCATCTAGATTTTTGGAAAAACACAACACTATAGTCAGATCTGATTCAAGGATTAAGAAAATTAAGTATTGGAATCCCTTTGTTATAAGCTCTTAAGAAAATCCCAAAATTGAATAAAACCATCAAAGAGCTCTACTTTAAGACTCTTAGTACAAGAAAGAATCAACCTCAAATAATTCATGTTGATGGAAAACTAACTACCATATTGGAAGGTAATATGACCCCTCCCAAATATGGAGACCTTGGGAGTATAATTGTTATAGTTTGCATAGGATATGTACATATTTCAAATTTCCTAATTTACTTAGGATCAACTATTAATGTGATGACCATGGATACCCTGTCCACATTGTGTCTCCCTAAACCACAATAAACCTCAATAGTGTTACAAATGGTAGACCAGTCTTTAGCTAAGCCAAAAGGGATCATAGAAGATGTGACCATAACCATTGAGTCATGGGATTATTTGGTATATTTTATGGTCATTAAAACAAAGAATAATAAAATTGGATACTATTTGATCCTAGAATGGCGTTGGTTAGCCATTATTGCCATTTTTATTGATTGCAAGATATTAAATATGGTGATTACAAATGGAAATGATTTGAAGAAGTTGTCCATTTATCCATTTGTAAAACATTTTTCTATAGAAAATAAACAATGGTGGAAGGATGATATATATTAATAAGAAGATATGATTTAATCTCTGGCCATGGTCATAATTCAGTAAAATTTAGAAAAAATTCAAAATGGTGATCACGATTCCTGTGTTGGACTGTGTATAAGTCTTACGCTTCAATAAGAATATTTCATTATATTGACTATGAGTCCTGTGCTACAACGAGTTGAAACAATATATTACATGATCGATGAGAAAAATTAACCTATCATCTACCCTTTTTCACAAAAACATAGATTTGACTGAGTCTGTCTTTCACAATATAACTTCCATTCACATATTACTTCCCCATAAGTTCCCATTGAATTCATTATTGAGAGAGTACCCCGTTGTAAATTCTCTCTACCCAAAAACTAAGAAATTACACATTTTCCCAAGAAAAACACTGACATTCAATAGTTTGTTGACTAGTCAGGAAGTGAATACCCTATTTAAATTTTATGCTCTCATCCTCAAGCCTTTTCTTGGGAATTTAGTGACATGAATTGTATTCACCCCAATATTTTTACACACCAAATTTACACAACAGATTCTAGACCTAAGATAACCACAAAGAATGACAAACCATGCCTTGAGAGAAATTGTAAAAAATGGAGATTGAGAAATTCCTTAGGGTAGGATTCATTTATCCATTTTAATATATTCAGTGGGTTTCTCCATTACTAACATTTCCTAAAATGAATGGGAAATGGAGGGTCTGTGTGGATTATAGGGAATTAAACAAGGTAAATCATCGAGATTATTTTTGTTTTCCTTTAATTGATTAAGTCCTAGATAATCTATCTAGAAAAATATATTTATCATTCCTTTATGGGTTCAGTTGGTACATTCAAATAACTGTTAGAGTAGGTATTTACCTTAGCTCATGTTCACCTAGGTACTTTATTTACCTTTATTATATTTATCCACACCCACTTATGTGTGTGGATATTTCTTTTATCTTATTTAGATATTAGGAGATATTATCTAGTTGTTAGGTATAATTCTTTCCTTGATCTATGGTATTGACTAGATCCTTAATGTCTATCTCTCTCCTAAATCTATGGTCTTGACTAGTTCTTTGATGACTAGTTATTTCCTTGATTTATGGCTTGATCTACGGCCTTGAATGGTTCTTAGATTGTTATTCCTTGCATATTTAAGCAAGGCCCATTCTCAATGTATTGCATTGAGTTCCATAATAATATATGATATTGCTGCTCATTTGTTTGCAAAGGTTTTGTGTAAATTTATTATGGTGAATTGCTTTCATCTTATTAATCATGGTGTTTGATTGACATATGTGTTCTTGGCTTGTTACGATCTAGTTATCGTTCCTTTCATGGTATCAGAGATGGAGATTGTTGTTGACATCCGTCTGTAAGTTTTATTTTGTAAATAAATTATTTGTGTATTCATATATTTGAGATTTGGTCATATTTTGTTTCTACGTACATTTTTATGCAAAACAGAGGCTTCCATTGGACCCGAAAGGTGTGAAAACTCTAAGATCTACGATAAACTTGTCATTTTTGTGGTTTTTTTGTTGTCATAGAGAAGGACACTAGTTCACCTTAGGATTCATGCCCACCAGAAAAGAAATCATGGGATTATTTTTTTGGGTAAGTTGGATTTTTTGAGATTTGCACAAATCAATATTCTGTTACGGTGTATTTGTCTCGGTTTGTGTGCAAGAAGGTTTTCAAATCTTTCCTTTTTTGGCAGGGGTCCACGGATGATGTGCACGTTTTTACTATTTTGGAAAAATCCACATGTTGCTATTTTCGGCAATAAAGGTCACTGTCTACATAGGCCAGAAATAGTAATTTTTACCAGAAGTGGCAGTTGGATGTGACTTTCTCAAAAACACGCTACACACTCCAAAATAGCAAGTTATGCAAACACCCATTAAAATCCTTAGCCCTTGGTCATATGGTATGGTAATATGAGGGCTTACAGCTTGTGATTCCTACTAGTAGGTGCTTAACTTCAACCCCCTTTAATTTTATTAGTGTGGTGAAGGAAACAACAATTTATTTTGCTTCAGTGGCAACTAAAATAAATAACAGAGAAAAATATTAAAAAGCTTGTAACTTTTGGTCGGTAACTCAGTTTTGAGTGCCATTTTTTGCAAAAGTGCTTGTTTTTTCATGCTATTTCCATTAGAAATATTTATTTTGAGACTTACACTATAATTATAAAGTGGCAAATATGGAGAAGTGTTGTAATCAATTGTGGACGTAATTTCGGTTGAGTCCAACGTCCTAAATTTTTGGGAGTTACAGTTTGTACCTATCATGGGTTCTGAGAATGATATGATTTTCTTTGAAGTATGTAGACTTAAAGAGGATATTGTAAGATTTGTGGAAGAAAATAGATCTCTCAAGAAGTGAAATTCTCTTCTACAATCACTCATTCACGATAAGGATACAATAATACACTCCCTGCAGAACAAACTTGCTAGACTACAACATCACCATCATATTGTGGACAGTCATATCCATGATCCTAGTCCCCTTGTAGCTATTGCTCTTAAACTCATTGACATTGATCTGTCAGTCTTTGAGTCTATTCCTGCTCTTGATGCTTATACACCTATGAAGCTTGTTATTGCATGCTCTTCCACATTTGTGCCTATTACAGTACCACATGTTGTGTATCCTACTTTTGCTTAGCTGCATGGCTTTTTTAAGAAGCATACCACAGCATTCAGTTCTCGCATGCTCCATTCTATGGGTCTCACTAGTGGATTCATTGGCAGACATTCATAGGGTATTGTTTCCTCTATTCCACATGTTAAGTGGAATTCTCGTCATGACATTGGTTTCCGAGCAAATACTTCATTGGGATCACACATTGACAGAGCTCCTTTTTTTGTTCGCTCAACTCTTTCTGAGAATCATGAGCAACACATGAGTTCAGCACCTTCACTCAGGCTTGAGAAACCTGAGATTTCAGCTGTCAGACATGATCAACTTGACACACATTCTGATGTTCTTTTGCATGCACCCATTGTGCATTTTGCACCAAGTCATATGTAGGCATCTTCTTCATCCATTTGTGTTGATTTGGGGTGGATATCTGATCACTCTTGGAGGTGACATAGACATTCATCAAGAGGACTCTACAGGTGTGGCTCCTCCACCATTCAGCCTCTTGCTCCACTTTCTATACCTTCTGCATTGTGATACTTCTTGTTTTGAGCATTTTTCTTTAGCAGGTGTAGTGTATCTCTCTTGTTTGTTGAGAGATTTTGTATCTGTATTTTTGACAGTTTTGGCATGTTGACAGTATCTCTTGTGGGGGAGCTATTCTGGTGGAGCCCAGTGTTAGTTTGTCAGTGTTCGAGTAGTTGTTTTGATAACTCATACATATTTGTAGCACCACTCCACCCATTTAACAGTATGAGAGGGTGTGGTGTTGATCCTGCTTCTTCGGGTTTCGTGTCCTTGCCTTGTTACCTTAGATTTTCTTGGATCGTGACACTTTGGAGTTTGTGTCCTTGCCTTGTTGCTTTGGTTATTGTTCTTAGATCGTGGCACACCTATTTGCAGAAGTTGATTGAATTATGTTTGGTGTTATTTTTGCACTTTTGACATCACTCCATTGATAGTCTCCTTATATGGAGCTATTCTGGTGAAACCCAGTGTCAGTTGTTTTTGAGTTTTATGATCGAGTAGTGGATTTAGACCATAGTGCACACCAAAATTCTTCAGCATTGTATGAGTTTTTTGAACCGAAATTTTTGGGATGCCTTGGAGCGGGTCTTTACTCTCTTCACTTTGTTGTTACTAGTTTTGGGTACCTTGCGGTGTCCCTTTTTTCCCAGTTATTGTACATGAGTACCTCATTAGGCCTAGTTGTCGAGACTCATACTGTGGACATTCCACTTATATTTTTGCCCCTAGCTTCACTTGAGGGGGGGTGTTAGAGTAGGTATTTACCTTAGCTCATGTTCACCTAGGTACTTTATTTACCTTTATTATATTTATCCACACCCACTTATGTGTGTGGATATTTATTTTATCTTATTTAGATATTAGGAGATATTATCTAGTTGTTAGGTATATTTATTTCCTTGATCTATGGTATTGACTAGATCCTTGATGTCTAGTTCTCTCCTAAATCTATGGTCTTGACTAGTTCTTTGATGACTAGTTATTTCCTTGATTTATGGCTTGATCTATGGCCTTGACTGGTTCTTAGATTTTTATTCCTTTCCTATTTAAGCAAGGCCCATTCTCAATGTATTGCATTGAGTTCCATAATAATATATGATATTACTACTCATTTGTTTGCAAAGGTTTTGTGTAAAGTTATTTCAGTTAATTGCTTTCATCTTATTAATCGTGGTGTTTGATTAGCATCTATGTTCTTGGATTGGTATGATCTGGTTATCGTTCCTTTCAATAACAGTAGCACCGAAGGATCAAGATAAAACTATTTTTACCTTCCCACATGGAACATTTTCTTACAGGGTATTACCTTTTGGTTTATGTAATGCTCCTTCCACTTTCTAAAGAATCATGCTAGAAATATTTCTTGATCTCACTCTTGAATGTGTTGAGATCTACATGGATGAATTCACTATTTATGGGTCAAAATTATAAGAGTTAGTTGATAATATAGAAAAAATCCTCTCTAGGTGTGAGAAAGATTATTTATTCTTAAACCATAAAAAATGTTTATTCATGATGGAGAAAGGGATAATATTAGGCCATCATGTTTCAGCTAAAAGAATCAAGGTATATCCTAACAAGGTCAACATCATTGTAAAAATCCCATATCCCACAAATAAAATAGAGGTTATAAGATTTCTCAGACATGTTGGTTACTATAGAAGATTTATTTTAGATTTTAGTAAGATAGCTTCTCCATTGTTTTTTATTTTGAATGGATAAAAGCATGTCAAAAATCCTTTCGCATTATCAAGGATAAATTAACAAACACTCCAGTATTAAGAGGCCCAAATTGGAATCTTCCCTTTCATATAGAAACAAACACTTCTAATGAAGTAGTAGGGGTTGTACTTAGCCAACAAGATGAAGGAGAAGCCATGAATGTTATTTATTATATTAGTAATAAACTCTCCCCTAATGAAAGGAGTTACACCACCATAGAGAAGTAATTTATTACATTTTTTAATGCAATAAACAAGTTTAACCATTATATCATAGGATATGAAGTGATTGTTCATACTGAACACTCTATTATTGTAGATATCTATAATTTAGCTTGAGTTGCTTGGTCTACTCATAATTTTTATGATAATGTAGGGAATATTTTCAATTACTAGACGTATTATTATCGCTCTTGTTGACACCTAACTAGATAATTATAAGTAGTGCGTCCCCAACAAGGACACCAAAAATGATGGGTTTCGTTATTTCCTTCATTTAATAAACTCTTAGTTGATGTCATATTCAAACCAGGGGTGTGTCTAAAGCTATATACAACAAGAAGAACCTTAGTGATATAGTAATTGAATTTAGGTATTTTTTATTTTATTTTTTGGGGGTTTTTTGTAGTGTCCTTAGGATTCCATGGCCAAATCCTTATTATATCTATGCTATAAGAAACTTGCGGAAATAAACACTCATTATTGGAATAAATTGCCAGAAATAAACACACATTGCAAAATGAAATAAATTGTTGGAAATAAACACACGTTATAGAAGTAAACACACTTGCTTCGGAATAAACACACATTACAGAAGTAAACACACTTGATTGGAAATAAAAACACATTTGAAAATGCTGTGAAAATTATTGTAAGGAAATAAGAGTCTAGTCTATAACACCTGTGGTGAAAATTACATAAGAGAATTCAACTAAAGAATCAAAAGCATTTACAAAATTAATAGATCTACATGATTTCCTTAGAAATATAAATACCAATAAAACAATGATCCTAGTTCTTGGAGGAGTAGGCCCTTGCTCCAATTTGAATAAGGATTTGACAAATTATGATTATCTCAAAATGAAGTGTATATTTTATTACTGAAATGTTCTGTCTTACAAAACTTCACTGTATCTCTATCATATATATATATATATATTCTCTTTTCTCTCTTTGTCTATATATATATATATGTATTAAATCTATCTATAGGTATTTATGTATATTTCATCATCCAAAGATGCATTTACAACCATAGATGGTATATAGATTCAAATGGAACCGAATAGTACCAAAAATATATGTGGAATTTAGAAACCATGCTGGACTTATAGTTGTCTGATAAGTTATCTCCAGATTTGGAGTATGAAGAATTGACAATCTATTGATCTACTCTTGATTGGAAGGTCCATTGATTTCTCTATCATCAGATGTTATCAAAATAAATAGATTCCCATTGATTCTGGAACTTTGGAATTTTTTTGTAGCCAAAGGTAACTATTCTAGAATTAACTGTGAAAGTTCTAGAGCTATGCGCAATAGTTTCAGAACTAAGTGCTAGAGTTTCAGAACTAAGTAATGGAGTTTTAGAACTAAGTCTGAAGGTTCTAGAACTAAGTGATAGAGCTCCTTAACTATGTGATGGAGTTCTAGAACTAAGTTCGGAGGTTCTGGAACTAAGCTGTATTGAAGCCAATGCTCCCAAAACATGATGATTGCTTCATACTTCGTTCTTCAGACTGATTGCGACCTATTTTATTAAAAAATTGAATTTTCACACACTTTGTTAGGAATTATAGAGTTTTTAGAAATTATAATTAAATCCATCAAAAGATGTATAATTACATCCTAACTTATAATAGATCAAACAAAAGTCACAAAATGTAGTCAAACTTGATAAAAAGAGAGTAAAATAAGATCGTTTATTGCACATTAATGAGTCATATTTTTGCCTTATCAGCCTTCTTGGGGGAACTATATTTTGATTCAAAGTCCACCTTTGTGGCCATACACTTCCCCTCTTGGGGCATAATTTTTAACTTTTTTCCTTCGTGGCCATACTTTCCCCTTTGGGGCATATTATTTCATCACTCGCTTTTGCATTTTTCCTTCTCATCCATTTCTCGTGTCCCACCGAGAACTATAGTTTTCATCCTTGTCCATCATGGGTGCATACCTATTCTCTCGATTCCTCATGTATGAATGATTTCACACACTTTTCGTATATAGTTGCGCATAGTTTGATGTCTTTCCTATGACACATTGGTAATCCTGGCTTGCGTCCATACTGTAGTGGTTTTGTCACATTCATGTTTATGTAGAATGTTGTCATCCGTATCTATTGAGACCATAATTATCCTCTACTGATGTGATATCATAGTCACTGCCATATTTTTTATTGTTATTTTGATCATTTTTGTATGGGGCATATTGCCTTGGTTATGATTTTACCCGTCTTTTCTTCACCCACAATCCCTTTATCATCTACCTTTTTTTCAAATACTTCATCGATTTCCATTAACTTCATTGATCCCCTATTTGAGGGGGATCTCATCATCTACCTTTCTTCTATCCCTCATTCAACTCTTATCATTTTTTTCTCATGGCTTGCTAGCTCAAACAAATCAATAAAAAGGGGGAAATTATAGACACCTAAATTCAGTATCTATACCTTTAATCACCCAAGTGTGCATATTTATTTAACCCATCCCCTTTTATTTAATTTAAAACTCCCATCCGAATAACATTAATTAATTAAGGCCCATGAATTAATTAAATAATCAATTAATATATTACCTTTCCCTAACAAATCTTCTAATTAGGACGATTTTATCCTACACATAAATCCCCTTAATTTTCTATCTTTTATCCTATCTATTTTTATGCCCTAATTACCCATATAACATCCTCTTCTTGCCTACTTGCTTTAAAGCATTGGCCCAATCCTTAACAAAGTTAAAAATCATGCTAAAATCACAAAATCAATCCCATTGGGGAAACTTTCCCGTGGTCAACGGTGACTGAGCCCAATTGTTGTTGATCCTATAAAATTGAATCCTTTCTTTCCATTCTCAATTAGATGCATTTGAATTTTTGAGTTCTTTCGTGACTTGTGAATTCTTCCTTGTACCTAAGAGTTCCTGTAACAGTTACAAATATCCTAGAAATCTTTAAAATGTGCTTGTATCACTCATGATCATTATTCATGAGATTATCATCATCATTGTATTGTTTTTCTTTATCTATGTCGTATTATCTTAGTATTGCATGTATCTAACATTTTGCAGGTTCAGATGAGCCTCAACAACACTAAGATATTCTTCAACAACCTTCTTTTCAAACTTATTTGCTTGTAGGTTTCCTTTTCCATTCATCCTTGACTTTATCCAAAATTTTCTACAGTCGTCGTTGATCCTGTCAGATCTCCTTCAACCTTCCCTACCATTACTAAGTTATCTATCTCAAATCATTCTCTAGTGCTTACCTTTACTCTGCCATCCTTCTCAATCTACCCAGATCATCATTTTGTTCCTCTTTGCATCAAAATTATCCCACCTATACCACAGTCTATGTTGAATCGAGCCCAATTTGCCAATCCCACCTCCTTTATTTCCATTTCCTGCTACTTTATAGAGTTTTCAGCCTCTGTTTCTATTCTGCATATGACTTACAACATCCAAAGCCTCATTTTTTACATCCATATCCTTTTAGGTCTACATATTCATCTCATATTCCATATCTATCCTCTGAGGTTACTTTCGATCTACCTCTCCATAGTCTTGGTAATCGTCAACCCGGACCAGGTAACAGTGAGTTTATAGTTATTACAATCTAATCAGATTTTATATCAATCTCTGTCATTTTCTCATATTCAATAATACTTATGTCTCTGAATTCTTTTTTTATTACATCCTTTATCTCACTTTATCAAAACAAATGAGGATTAAGATCTGCTAAGGAATTTCACAGTTCTTGGGTCTGCTTTGTTTGGAAACCCCTACATATCCCACCTAATCATTTTTAGTTCAGTGGGTCATATTTACAGGTTTATCTAGTTACATCAGGAGTCCATCATCACTTTGCACCTGCATCCATTCATCCCATCTCAAGGTATTGTAAACCCTCCATATTATGAGTTTTCTAGTTCCTTTATTATTATATCATTTAACTCATAAGGAATGAAAATCTATAACAATTGGAGCACACCATGGTCATACCCCTAGGCTTGGTCTCAACAAGTCCCATAGGAATGGATTCCATAATGGAATACACCACTAAAGTATTATCAACAATCCTAGACTCCAAACTCAAACATTCCACTGTTCCAACAATTTAACCTTCAATTTTAGCAATAATGGAATTTACCCTAAGGGTTAGGGCAGCAATATTATAACCAAATAAGACCCCAAGGACAACAAGCTTTTTTTGACTTGGCCTACAAATTTTTTCCCATCTAAACAACCATGGAGAATCCTAAAAACTTGAGGCAGGGTAACCCAACATACACCATGCAATCACAAAAAAACTCCAATAGTAAACTATGTGAAATGTAGAAACATATTTTTGCATTCAGGGAAGGTTAACTCAAAATCATCTTCTCCTATTATGAAATAAATCCTTGAAGATAAAGAAAATTAAGAAGAGATGCAACCCAGTCATGTTGTTAAAGAAACACCTAAACAAAACTTATATATTCCCTTTCCATCTAGACTTTTGGAAAAACACAACTCTATAACTCATGGAAAACCAGAGTCAGATCTGATTCAAGGATTAAGAAAATTAAGTATTGGAATCCCTCTGTTATAATCTCTTAAGAAAATCCTAATATTAAATAAAACCATCAAAGATATTTTCTTTAAGACTCTTAGTACAAGAAATAATCAACCTAAAACAATCCATGTTGATGTAAAACCAACTACCATATTGGAAGGTAATATGACCCCTCCAAAATATGGAGACCTTGGGAGTCCAATTGTTATAGTTTGCATAGGATATGTACAAATTACAAATGTCCTAATTTACTTAGGATCAACTATTAATGTGATGACCATGGATACCTTATCCACATTGTGTCTCCCTTAACCACAATCAACCTCAATAGTGTTACAAATGGTAGACCAGTCTTTAGCTAAGCCAAAAGGGATCATAGAAGATGTGACCATAACCATGGAGTCATGGAATTATTTGGTATATTTTATGGTCATTAAAATGAAGAATAATAAAATTGGATACTATTCGATCCTAGGATGGCCTTGGTTAGCCACTATTTCCATTTTTATTGATTACAAGATATGAAATATGGTGATTACAAATGGACATGATTCGAAGATGTTTTCCATTTATCCAGCTATAAAACATTTTTCTATAGAAAATAAACAATGGTGGAATGATGATAGATATGAATAAGAATATATGGTTTAATCTCTGGCCATGATCATAATTTAGTAAAATTTAGAAAAAAATCAAAATGGTGATCACGATTCCTATGTTGGAATGTGTATAAGTCTTGTGCTTCAATAAGAATCTTTCACTATATTGACTATGAGTCCTGTGCTACAACGAGTTGAAATAACATATGACATGATGGATGAGAAAAATTAACCTATCATCTACCCTTTTTCACAAAACATAGATTTGACTGAGTCTGTCTTTCACAATATAACTTCAATTCACATACTATTTCCACATAAGTTCCCATTGAATTCATTATTGAGAGAGTATGCGGTTGTAAATTTTCTCTACCTAAAAACTAAGAAATTACACATTTTCCTAAGAAAAACACTAACAATCAATAGTTTGTTGACTAGTCAGGAAGTGAATACCATATTTAAAATTTTATGCTCTCATCCTCAATCCTTTTCTTGGGAATTTAGTGACATGAATGGTATTCACCCCAATATTTGTACACACCACATTTACACAACAGATTTTAGACTAGTAAGATAACCACAAAGAAGTACAAACCATGCCTTAAGAGAAATTGTAAAAAATGGAGATTGAGAAATTCCTTAGGGTAGGATTCATTTATCCATTTTTAGATATTTAGTGGGTTTCTCCATTACTGACATTTCCTAAAATGAATGGGAAATGGAGGGTCTATGTGGATTATAGGGATTTAAACAAGGTAACTCATCGATATTATTTTTGTTTTCCTTTAATTGATCATGTCCTAGATAATCTATCTAGAAAAATATATTTATCATTCTTGATGGGTTCAGTTGGTACATTCGAATAACAGTAGCACCAAAGGATCAATATAAAACTACTTTTACCTTCCCATGTGGAACATTTTCTTACAGGGTATTACCTTTTGCTTTTTGTAATGCTCCTTCCACTTTCTAAAGAATCATGTTAGCAATATTTTCTAATCTCACTCTTGAATGTGTTGAGATCTACATGGATGAATTCATTATTTATGGTCAAAATTATAAGAGGTAGTTGATAATCTAGAAAACATCCTCTCTAGGTGTGAGAAACATTACTTATTCTTAAACCATGAAAAATGTTTATTCATGATGGAGAAAGGGATAGTCTTGGGCCATCATGTTTCAGCTAAAAGAATCAAGGTAGTTTCTAACAAGGTCAACATCATTGTAAAACTCCCATTTTCCACAAATCAAATAGAGGTAATAATATTTCTTAGACATGTTGGTTACTATAGAAGATTTATTTTAGATTTCAGTGAGATAGATTTTGCATTGTGTTTTCTTTTAACAAAATACTTTGAATTTGAATGGATAAAAGCATGTCAAATATCCTTTGACATTATCAAGGAAAAATTAACAAATACTCTAGTATTAAGAGGCCCAAATTGGAATCTTCCCTTTCACATAAAAAAAATGCTTCTAATGAAGTAGTAGGGGTTGTACTTAGCCAACAAGATGAATGAGAAGCCATGAATGTTATTTACTATATTAGTAATAAAATCTTCCATAATGAAAGGAATTACACCACCATAGAGAAGTAATTTCTTGCATTTTTTAATGCAATAAACAAGCTTAACCATTATATCATGGGATATGAAGTGATTGTTCATACTACCACTCTATTATTGTAGACATCTATAATTTATCTTGAGCAATTTAAATACCTAAATTGAACTAATTATACCCTTTCTTGCAAATTAATGACATATCGCCAATATAGCATGTTGGTGCTCAATTATAATCTCACCCTTTTCGTTCAAAATTATCATTTCGCCTGGTCTGATGTACTTTATGTCTTCCTGTATGGATGCATGAATTTTTTTTCCTTCATTGAGGTATTGTTGTCAGTCCTTTCCTATGGTCATGGATCACGTTGAGTCATGGTATTATTTACAGTTTTCTTTCCATGGGGAATCTTTTTTTAGTTTGGGCGGGAATGATTGGTTTTCCACCTCGTTTATATTTTCCACGATCATGTATCCTTTGTAAATTTTGTCCCAACATCTGTGGATACATGTTCATCTCTAATTGGATGCGGCGTGGTGGGTCTATTTGATGAACGTGTCACTTTTTATTATATTTGGAAAATTCCTGAATTAGTCCCGGGGCTTGATGAATTCTAAATTCAATATTCACAACTATGAAGTGGAATGAGAAATTTTTTACGTCAGCCCCAAGAGGTGTACAATTTTGGTAAATCAAGTGGTTATGGGAAGGCGGGGATTTTTTATGTTTTGATACATTATGGCGAAAGGCATGAAAATATAAAATGAATGCCTAGGACCCATGAAAAGACACATGGCCATTGTTTATTATAAAGTGGGGAAGAAGGTCATCGAGGCAATTTGGAAATTTTGGCTTTGTTTTGAAATGGAGTAAAGTTGTAAAAGTAAGCCACTACCCTACTAACACCCAGGTAAAGCCACATGTTGAGCCTGCATCAAAAGTAGATAGGCGGGATAAAATGTCAAAAAATACACAATTTCTTTGAGCATCACAAAATATGAAAGATACCCCAAGGCCCGTTTCAGCTCATATCTGTTCCATGTGGATGGTTTAAATTTGAAGTTACAAAAAAGTAGAGTTAACGGATGTGATACAATGTATTTACTTCTACCATCATTAATGCTCCTACGTGAACCAAGGGCCTTAATGGATATAAATGCATTCATCCTTTATTGTTATTTTGATTGTCTCTTGTCATTTTTATTAGTGAAGTGTAATTGGAATTATTGTGGAGCTCAATTTGTGAACTTGAGAAGTGTTAAAGCTGTTGTTTTGAGTTAGAATTTCTTGGGTGCTTGTAGAAAATCGGTTAGAGCTTCAAACTCCTATGTATCTTTTATTTTCCATTGGAAAAATAGTTGAAGTAAAATTAGGGTTTTTGAAATGAAGACTATGCCATTTTCTTCTTCTATTATGTCGGGGTCATGAGTGACTCAGACAAGGTAACATAAATAGATTTGATGAGCGGCGACTTAAATGATTTTCATTAAAGATTAAATAGGTATCATTTGAGTGAATATTTAAAGGTAATTTGTGATAGTTGCATCACCTTAGCGGGTGTCATCCCACCCTTTGTTCAATGCCCATAACTAGTATGGTTTTGTGCCATGAATTATGACTCTGAGAAGAGGAAAGTGTTAGACATGAATGGGGATGTGGTGCTAACATTGACACCAGAAGCCATTAAGGTATTACTAAAATTACCTATAATTACTGAACCAATCAATATTGACATCAAACTAGCCTTATAGGACTATGAAACAAAGAAGAAGGATTATGCCAAAATGATAAACACACAATGGCTCCTTACAAAGAGGAGGGAATTGGTTAAAATCTCCAAAATGTTGGTTAGGGAAAAATTCGTTGAGGAGGTTGAGTATATCATTGTGCTTTTGAGTTGAATGGCAGGTTTGGAAACTACAAATGAGTTTAAAGAGTGGATGTCCAAATTTATATGGATTATTATTGAGAGAAAAGGAAATATTTGTTGGGCCACCTTTATTTCAGATGTAATCCATGATCATATGATTACTCTGGTAGCAAGGATTGAGATAGGGGAGATTGTAGAGTTAGAGTTCTATATGATGACATATCTGATTTATAATGTTGCAATGCACAGATATTTTCCAGCATTTTCACCATGCACTGATTTTAAAAAGTGCTCAATGCATGAAATTTTCCTTCAATTACAGTTAACTAGATGGAGTGGAAATGTCATATTGGTAAATGATGCTTTCTTTGCACCGATTATTTGCTTGTTCAAACCAAAATGTGGGTAATACAAAATGTCCAAGCATGCAAGGCAAGTGATTATGGAGTATGGGTGCTACTTCATTCAGTATAAGAGGTTCACTTATATCAGGGTTAGTGGTTTTGAGGGAAAACCTTTTAAATTGCCGAGGTATGTTAATGACAAGTTGTGTTTATGTGAATTGGTAAGGCAACTGGTGCCTGTGCACAATTTAATTTCTGAGAGGAAAAAAATAAATGTCAAATTCCCTATCAGAATTGGAAGGTATTTATGCCATTCCATTATAAATTCCAGACTAATTGGAGAAGAAATGAATGATTTGGCCATGGAGACATTTGAGGCTAGAGCCAATTATGACATTCAGTAGGTATTTAACAATGTTGCTAACACTTTTGAGCTTGAGCCTCACTTTTACGACTACTGGATGAATTGTAGGGACGAAGAAGAAGTACGGTTGAGGGATTTTTCAAGAATGAATCTATCACAAGTAGTAGACTTCAAAATTACAGTCATACCAGAGGGGGTTGTAGATGACTTACACATAGTGAATAAATTCTACATTGATAAGAAGATAGAAAGTCAACCTATAGCTCCCCCAGTTTGGAATGGAGAGGAGTCTGATGATCCCTACATGAGGATAACTGGTGTCATGAGGAGAATGGTAAATTGGTTGGTTCAGATGAATATTGACTTGTCAGTACAAAATACAAGAGTCTTAAATCATTTCCGAAATCTGGGAAACTTAAATGATGACATCCCACCTCTGAAGGAGGGCACTAATAAAATTGATCCATTAGGAGGAAAATCTCCTCTATTACCCTCAAAAAGGCCTACTGATGGGCTTATTGATGAATAGACATCAGCTACTAGTGAGACAAGTACTTCCGTGTCAGCCGTTAGGAAGAAAACTAAAAAAATGCTTTTAAAGTCCATGGAAAATGCCCCTATTACTCCTGTAGTGCCACTCCAAGAAAAGGGAAAGGGTCTAGCATCACATGTGGTTAGCCCAAATGTTGTCCTAAAGCCACATAATACTGAAAAGTTAATGAGTGCAGCCATTTCAAGTGGCCACATTCAACCCAGGCCACACAAAGATGAAAAGAGAGCACCACTAGAATTGAAGCAGTTTGAGTGGACACACAAGAAACCCAAAATTTTCCACCACCCAATCCTGGTAAGGGTAGGTGCCCATATAGAAAATAAGTTCAAACACAGGGATGGGGTATTTGATCCCCTAGAAGTGAAAAGAACTGATAACATCTAGAAGCAGCAAGATACATCATTGACAGGTATGGGGCAATCAAGTCCCATGATCCCTCATTCATTCTTCATGAAAAAAGAGGTGGAATGCATTCAGATCCTAGTTCCCTAGGGGAATACTACGGTTGATCCGGTGGTCAGTTTGTTTCTTACCCCAAGTATGAAAATTCTTGAAGCTCTACTTGTTAAATATATCAATCCACCACTAGTTGAAACAATGCATAAGGTTGTAAATGTACAAACTGAGGTGATTGATATAGATGTTGGTGAGGGATTATCCATGTTAGATGCAATCAGTTTGTCTGTTGATGAACCCTTATTAACACCAATGGTTAATATTGAAGCAAGTAAGGAATAAAAAAGAGATCCTCATGTACTACAAAATGAAGTAAGAGATTAGGAAGTGAATTTGTCTTCCCCAAAATGAATGGTTTTGGAAATGGATAAACCTAAGCTATTGGTGGAAAAAGGTGTTACTACTAAGTTATTGGTAGAAAATGTTGTGCCCATTAAGAGTGATGACCTTCTTCAAGAAGAAAAATTATCTTTTGAAGAAAAACTAAAAATGGCACAAGATATAATTATTGATGAGGAAATTGTTATTGGTGGAGAATCACCAACTTTCAATGGGAAATGTGGGTTCACTTCTAATAGAACAACCTGCCATAACATTTCCTGAGGTATCATTAGGGCATGAAAGTAGTAGTTTGGTAACTCAACTAGTTTTGGGAGTAGAGGAATCCATTTCCCAAACTTTGATACAAAAGGGTGAAGGGGAAGAAACTCATGCCACCATGTTTTCAACTGGAGAAACAATAAATGAGTTCCCTTTGAGTTTTGATGCAGATCAAGTTAAGGATGATCAACATGAAGTGCTAGATCAGGAAAGGAAGCATCTAGAGGAATTAATGGTATGGAGTGAAATTGACTTAGGGAAAATTGGGATAAGTGGTCAAGAAAAAATAGAATTATTGGTGCAATAGGAACAAGAGATGTCCAAATAAATAGTAGTTGTTCCTGAGAAACTCCAGCAAGGATCACATGAAACAAAAGTTTGAATAGGTTTGAAGAAGGGGTGGATCAGTGAATTAATTTCAAATGAAGAAGTGGCCCTTCCTATACAAGCAGTTGACCTTACTACTTTATCCTTTCGAAAAATAGTGAGAGCCCCAAAAAGGGCCATAACCATCACAAGGACTCTTACTGATTCATCGGGGGCAAGAACCCTAGAGATATCAACTCCTTTCGAGGGTAAGACAAGAAAAGACATAACCAATGATGATTACAACATTCAAATTATTCCCTTGGGAAAACCTTCAAGGGAACAACTAAAGCAAGGAGTATCTGAAGTAGTAAATGGTGTTTTACAAAAGGTGGATGAAGATGGGATGATAAAGAGAAAACTTAAGGAACAAATTAAGGCCTTAAGTTCATGTTTGCAACAACTGACAGGAGAAACTAGTCATGAACAAGTAGGTACTTATGTGAATACCCCTGAGGGAATGGATAAAGTAAATAGTGCTATCAAGAAGGTCCAAGCAGTGGATACTTGGGTTAAACAACTAACTGAGAACAAAAAGGAAGTTATCACAGAAGAAAGGACAAAATATGAGGACCTCAGAGGTCAATTAAATGAAATTGATGGAATAATTGAAGACTGTGACAACAAGATTTTTTACTTGGAGGGAACTCTCCCCATCGTTGACCGCATAACCTGGATTAGTGAGCAGCTAGTTGAGCAAGAAGGAATCATACCAATTAGATGTAAAGGGAGGTAATATGCCCTTAAAGATTTGATAAAAACCAAGTTAGATACCTTAAATGGAATCAAGAAGAGGCCTGAAATCAGAAGGAACTAGGTTGATGATCTACTTGATGCCATTGATCGAAGATTAGAAGACATGGCGGCGAACAAGTGAAAAAATAGCTATGAGGACTTAAGACTTGATTTCTTACTCAATTCATTTGAAAGTAATATCTAGACAGATGACTTCTCCCATGAAACTATTAAAATTATGATGGAGATTGAGAATAGGATTGAGGAATTAAAAGCCAGGATACTGGAATATAAACAGAAAATGGCTCAATGTTTGGACCTAATATCAAGACAAACATTGATTTTACAACATCACCTTGGACCTGACGAGGATGAAGGAAATGAATTATTCCAGAGGTATGATGCTTATGTGGACAGATTACTAGAATAGAAAGATGTAGAGGAAAAGGGTGAAGAGGAGGAGGATGTTGGCATAAAAGATGATGAACATGTTTAAGCACTTTATTCCTCATTTTGTATTTTCTTTTCATACTCCATTGAACTGATACTGTAAATTCCCCCATATTTCCTGATACATTAATGTAATTATTCCCTTCTGGAATTTAAAAACCATGTTTCTGATGTTTCAATTGTAAGTTAAAAAGAGGTCTAGTTTTCATAGTGTATTAGATTAAACTGTGTCATTACATTTGAATCTACTTGAACTATGACCCTTGTATCCCCCGAAGCTTTGAAGACATGGTGGTGAACAAAGTCCAAAAAGCAAGCTATGGGTTCTATAGACCCCATTTCTTATTCCATGAAAAAAAGAGATGCACATATACCACCATGTCTGGACTTAATATCAATGACAAACATTGATTGAGAATCACCTAAGCATCTATTTGGACCTTACAAGTTCGAGCTCAGCAGGGGAATTATTCCAAAGTTATGATGCTTCCTCACCCCCTGTAGCCAAATTACCACTCCGAGCCCAGATGCCTGTGTATGAAGACAATGATGTCTTCACAAAAGATGTGAACATGTTGATACACTTTCCTCCTCATGTCCATCAAAGTCTCCTTCAGTAATCCATTGAAACTGCCCATAATCTCCTACATAGCTTAGTATTCTTAGATACATTAGATGTAATATGCCAATCCAAGAGGTCTAGATCCACCTGAAAAAAGGCTAGTTTTCCCCTTAGAATGCTTGAATCATGAAGGCCTGAACTTGAAGGAACTGAGGTTGAATCTACTTGATGCCATTGGATCGAAGATTAGAAGACATGGTGTTTGGAATGAAGGAGGGGAAGATACTACATGTTGGTTAAGACTTGATGAACTTATGTCAAGGCTTGAAAATTATATCCAGACATCTGAACATTTCCTTGAGAAAGGTGGGTTTTATGGGAAGAAGATTGTCATGAGGATTGAAATATGGCCATTTTTAATGCAATATGAAGCAGAAAATTGCATCAATGTCTACATGCAGATCTAAGTCGAGTTGATTTCTAGGGAAACCCTTTGGGGAATAGATCAAAGAAAAATAGAAATAGTGGTGTAACCTGAAAAAGAGATGTCCAAGAAAATAGTAGTTTTTACCACTTGATGACACTCCAGCAATGTTCACCTCTTGCCAGAATGATGCAAATGTTGGAACAAATTACGAAAAGGGCAAGATGCATCAAGAAAAGGGTAATTATAAAGGAAGAAGTTGGCACTTCCTATGATGAAGCATGTGTTGACACTTTCTTACTTTTGTCTATTTTCTGCTTTCAGAGCTCACAGTGTTCAGAACTGATATTGTAACTTTACTGATCCATCAAGGGCTACATTAGATGATAATTACTCCCCGAGATTAAAGACATTGATAGACATAACCAAGTTGATGATACCTTCAGATTATTTTCTTAGAAAACCTTCCTGATACATCTAAAGCAAGGAGTATCTGAAAGTAGTTGGTGTTCTACAAAAGGTGGATGAAGCCATGGGATCGAAACAAAGACAATTAAGGTCCAAAAGTAAAAAAAAACAACTGACAGGACAAACTAGTCTTGAACAAGTAGGTACTTATGTGAATACTCCAGACAGGGAATGGATAAAGTAGATAGTATTGTCAAGAACATCTGAGTAGTGGATACGTGGGTTAAACAAATAATTGAGAATGGAAAGGAAGTTATCACAGAAGCAAGGAAAACATATGAGGACCTCAGAGGTTGATTAAATGAAATTGATGGAATAATTGAAGACTGTGATAATGATATTTTTTACTCGGAGGGAACTCTCCCCAAGGTTTACCACATAACCTAGCTTAGTGAGGAGCTATTTGAGCAAGAAGGCATCATACCAATAAGATGAAAATGTAGTCAATATTCCCTTGAAGAATTGATAAAAATCAGCTTAGATACCTAAAATGGAATCAAGAAGAAGCTTGAAGTCAGAAGGAACTGGGTTGATGATCTAATTGATGCCATTCGTTGAAGATTGGAAGACATGGTGGTGGAACAAGTACAAAAAGAGCTATGGGTACTTAAGACTTGATTTATTACTCAATTCCTTTGAAAGTAATATCCAGAAAGATGACTTATCCCATGAAACTGTTAAATTTATGATGAAGATTGAGAATAGGATTGAGGAATTGAAAGCCAGGCCACTGGAATATAAACAGAAAATGGCTCAATGTCTGGACTTAATATCAAGACAAACATTGATTTTCCAGCATCACCTTGGACCTGACGAGGATGAAGTAAATGAATTATTCCAAGAGGTATGATGCTTATGTGGCTAGATTACCAGAAGATCAAGATACAAAGGAAAAGGGTGAAGAGGAGGAGGATGTTGGCATAAAATATGATGAACATGTTTAAGCACTTTCTTCCTCATTTTGTATTTTCTTTTCATACTCCATTGAACTAATATTGTGAATTGATATTTCTGATACATTAAATGTAATTATCTCTCTGAAATTTTATTGTTTCTTTGTTTCAATTGTAAGTTAAAAAGATGTAGTAGTTCATAGTGGATTAGATTAAAATTTAATATACAATTGAAATATATATGTGAACTATTGACATCCTTGTATTTCTTGTAATGTTGAACAAAGAAAAAACAAGATAGGGTTCTATAGGGGCCCTTACCCATGACAAAAAGAGATGTACATACATCAGAAATCAAAACAATGAAAGGAGAATAACACCTAAGTATTCTTTAGTCCTACTTCATAATTTCCCCTCAGCAGGGGATGTTTATTCAAAAGTTTTTTCTTCCTCAATACAAACTCATCCAAGTCCTGTGTTGTTTGTATGAAGACAATTGACCCTGCCAGGTCCCTGGACATCCCCATGTCCATCAAAGACTCCAAAGTCATCCTAAGGTGGCCCATAATTTCCTCAAGCTCAATTCTCTTTTGGTCAGATGATACCCAATCCAAGAGGTCCAGACCACCTGAAAAGAAGGTTGTTTTCCCCTTCCCCTTGTGAAGGGTCAACTTGCCAGGATTACTTTAAAGAGGGATGTTTGGAGTGACAAGAGGGGAAGATACTGCATGGTGGTGACTGGATGAAATGTGAGGCTTGGAACTAGTTCCTGCTTCCCATTTCTTGGAGAAAGGTGGGTTTTCCATGGGAGAAGGAATTGGATGAGGTCCTTGAAATTCCCGCTCAGAACGAGGGGCACAATGCATCAAACATGTGGATAGCCAAGTTTCAAACCTTCCTCTACTATCCTGAGTTGAAGAAAGTGTTGCCCTTGAGTGGTGAGCAGAAATAGATTGGTCTTCTTCTCCATCCGAGATGATGACTGGAGACTGAGTTTGTGTTTCTCCCTTCCTCTTGCCCGAAGGTAGTGTTGTTGCCGGACCTGGTGGTAGAGGCACATTTTCTTGCTATTTATTTTCCAAGGAATGAATCCTCTTCTCCAACTCATTCACTTTGTTGGAAATGGCAGGCACCGTATCAATGGAGGTTTTGTCATACAATATGTATGATTCCTTAGGAATTTATTTTGATGCAAATTCCTTGTTGCATAAGAAGGGGCATTGAAAACTTGTTTTCCCAGAGACCTAAGGCCTCCTCTTGACCCAATATATTTTCAAATCCTTAGGTGTTTTCATATGCTCCCATCTAAAAAGATGGAAATACATGACTTGGAAAGATGTGAATACAAGATTGATTATGATCAGCTTGGTTAAAAGCACTAAGCGGACTCGTTGATATGTCAGAGTTCCTTTTGTGTCTCCTGTGCATTCTACTTCAAACAAGGCCCTAAAAAAGCCTTGTTTGGGATACTCAGATCAAAGATTTGATTAAGATCTTCCAAAGATATTTCTTTTCAAGCTGTGTGCCACAAGTTTCTTTGCCATTTTTCTGGTAAAGATTCTGCTATACCCAAAATTAGGAAAGAGATACATAATTGCAAGAGGGTAGGGTTGAGCTTTATAGCCCGAAGGTGACACATATATTTGGTATGGAAAAATCTTTCCCCTGAGATGAGAATGATCTTGCTTAGTTCACACAAGGGAGAATTAAAAACTGAAGGAAAGTATAGATGAACATACTTGGTAAATTATGATGATTTGACAAACATCATGTATGGCATTTAAACCAGTAAGATGTGAAGTGAAGTGCACTGAGCCCAAGAAGGATTTCAAGAAATGAGCGTAAGTGTGTGTCATGTCAAAAAGCATATGGAGATGCTTAGTGATCAATATGAAATGATTGTTAATCAAAATCAAAAAGGAACGTTTCAAATAACCTACCAAAAGTGAAGACCAGACATCCCAGTTAGAAACTGGTAGAATACATCAAAAAGACTCATGTTTTGTACACCTGGAAGTACGGGATGAAGTTCATAAATATCATTTTCTAGAACATTTTTGTAACGAACAAAGTATTCCTTGGAATATTCTTATTTTTTGGGGGAAAAGATTTGAAGTAAAGCGAGTGATATAAAAGTATGAAAAGGCCATGCCAAAAACGGGGGGTTAATTTTTCTGAAATTTAGTTAGAGAGAAAAAAGGAGAGAAGACATTTTCTGGGATTTTTTTTTGAGAAGCCGGTTATTTCTTGTGTGCCTTTCAAAATTGATCATGTTAAGATGGTTGGAGATGTAAAGCCATTGAAAAAACTTTAAGATTATAAAAAAACTTTCCCTTGTTGATCAAATTTGAGAAACCTTGAGTAATTCATGTTAACCATGAACTATGTTATGTCTATTGTCATCTTGAGATATTTTCAAATAGTTATCTATGTGCCTATTGTAGTCTTACATTAGGAATCTGTTTTGTGCCACAGTAGTAGCACTTCCAAATGAGTTATGGATCTTCCGTCAGTAAGGCAATACTCATCTAGTGTGAATGCTATCAACATTGAGTGCTAGCTGCAAGGTATGGGACCTTACTAGGTGCATGAAAATACTCTAGATTCTACTTGCATGCTTAGCTCTCTTTGTTCAGGTGTCCCCTTGCAATCTTTGTAGATGTTCCAACCCAAAATTCTTACTCTAAGGTTGTCTAAGGTGAATAAATGGTTGAGACCGACGACAAGGTTCTGAAAATAAAACTGGCGTCAATTTAGGTCTGACCAGTGATACACCATTAAGGAGTGTTGATTCTCCTAGGTTTACTAAAAATAGACATAGATCTTTCTAAGATTCTTGGGCCAAGCATGAAATTTTTTGTCCAAGATACAGAACGGAATCTTCAGAAGGAAACTAACCAACGCAAGAGATGTGGTTAGAGAAATCAATCATAGAACATTGTATTGTTAGGGTTCCAGAATTGATACAATACATTGTAGCTAACATTAAGGCAAGGTAAGACTGTAGTTACAATCTCCACGTTAGGTCTATGGAAACATGCCTTCAGAATCCAGGTACTAAGGAGAAATGAGGTGGTTGGATGAGGTGTCTAGGTGAGGTGTAACCCTTAGGTCAATTAAGGTAGCCAAAACTAATGAATATTATGAGGGTGGGTATGTAATTTAATTAAATTAAGGTTATTAATGTGGGGTGAAAGGGGCCCATGGTTAGGACTGCAACCACCGTTTAAGTTGGTTATCTGATTAGAGGCCTAAAAAATGATGGGATTGCACACAAAATCCCAGGTTCTCTGACAGCCCTAACAAAGGCCTCGTACATAGGGATACTTAGAGGTCGAAGATCTTAATTCAGATCTTGGTGGAAGAGATTTATTTTCTAAGTTGTGTGTCATGCCAGTGTCTTTTGCCTATTTTTCTGGTCCCACAAGATATCTATCTAAACCTACAAAATTGAACCCTCCATTGTGTAGATGATTTCACCAAATATACAATAATTGCAAGAAGGGTAGGGTCTGAGCTTTAGAGCTAAACATCATGTATGGACACTCTAAAGATTTAGGGTAAGATGTGAAGTGAAGTGCGCTCGAGGCTTTAAGAAGGATTCCCCTCTTTTGAAATCGAGCATAAGTGTGTGTCATGTCAAAAGGCACCATGCCCCACCAGTCCACTACCATGTGCCACTCTTTGAATGGTAGATAGGATGATTGTTACTCAAACCTCACTTTTCCAGAAGGGAATGTTTGCATTGGGATAACCTACCAACTTTGCTCTGAAGACTCAGACTGTCCCAGTGACATGTGTCACTTCATCATTGGAATACATCAAAAAGCACTTCCAATGTTTCCTTTGTACACCTGAGCAGTATGGGATGAAGTATTGCTAAATATCATTTTCTATGCCCCCAACATTCATTGATAACGATAGGAAAAGTGGCATTCCTCCTATAATATTCATTGTATTTTGGGGGGGAACAGCTTTGAAGTAACCCCCGAGTGACCCTATGGCAAAAGTATGTAACTTGCCTTTGCTCCTCCGACCCATGCTACCAAAAAGACTACGTTTTTCCGACCTTATTTAGTCAGTGAGATAAAAAAGGAGCCATAAGATTTTCCCTGAGCAGAAGCCATTGATTCCTTAGGAAAAGTTTTCAACTGACCCCGCCGACCAGTTATTCTACCCTACCACATGTGCGCTTTCAAAATTGATCGCATGCCTTCCAAGATGGAAAATTTCCCTCAAAAAATTGTATAAGCCATAACTTGATGAAACTTTGAGGAGTTAGTAGGACAAACTTTCCCTTGTCTGATCAAATTTGAGGAAAAATCCTATCTTATGGAGCCATTTCCAAATTTTTTTGAGTACCTAAATCATGCCAAATATGTCAATGTCTATTGTCAGATCTTGAGATATTTTCAAGGAGGATTTATCCAAATGTAAACTTGTTGCTTAGTCTTACATTACAGAATCCTCTTGAAAGCACACAAAACCTCATCCTCATTACAAGTATTGTGGCATTTATCAATTACATTATGAAGAGAGATTTCATTTCATGATGCAATAACTGATTTAAATTCACTTTTTACTTTCATTTCAGTGATACTGATTATTTGTCAGTTTATGAGTGTATCATGAGTGTGATATAACAGAGGTTTTTCTAAAGTTTAATTGAGTCTTTAATACGAGTTATCTTGTGTTAAAACCTTGAAGAATGTTTGAAGCTAGTGTGTCTTTAAGCCTTCATAAATACACAATTTTCTAGTTGAAGGTTTGTCTTGACTATTTAAAGTTATTTATCTTTTTGCCTTGTGGATCTGTTAACATTTGTTTAAACTTCTTAGGTATTTGGTATAATCAACTTTATCCTATGCTTAACTTCCCAACCATAAAATACTATAAATCTGAGTAGATGAATCCATACAGGAACTACCCATGTTTACACTTTCTGTTCTATAAATGCTAAGGGAATTCATCGATTTACCCATCCCTTACCTCAATATGCAGGAGTGATTCAGGTTTTAACCAATTCCTTTAGTAACCTAGATTTTGTTTAGAAGGTTTCTTCATCCTCTAAAGTGACAACTCATGAGATTTAGACTACGCTTGTATTGACCATAACTTCTCAAGATCTCCTCTTAATTTTTTGAAAGGAAATAAAAATAAAATAAATCTACAGATGTATATCCACCAATATGGGTTATAAAATGGGTCCTCTAACCCTGGTTTAAGGTACAACCTAAAGTAGTCAGGGTAGGTCAAACCCTATACACGGTGTTGTCCATTTCTTCCAGGACTGAGTGAATGAAGCGTCAAATAAATAATTCCTTGACTACAAAACAACTCACACTCTGATTTATCTATCTCCAAGCATCTTGCTCAAACTACGGTGGTGCTCAGTCACAAAAGGAGAATCAATTTGGTTACCAAAAATGATCTGACATTATTTCTGGGGAGTATTTCTACAAATGCATACACATACCAACCCTGGTAATGTTTCTTACATGATTTAAGTATAAATACATTTTTTAAACATCATCCTTTGTTAAGATTTGTAAGATTTGTGCAAGATCACAAGTTCATTGTGTAATATTTCTAGTTTCTAGAAGTAATTGTACTAAATTTACATCAATAGTGATAAATGTGGGTAAAGGTAGGTCATATCTACTAAGGTTTGTAGAAATCAAGTATTGATAGACATTTGACAAAATACTTATAGTGCATTCACACATCTAAGGTGAGAATCCTTAGTGGTGACTCCGAATTGGTTTAAAATTTTGATGATTACCAGTGTCTTAACCTATTTCAAGTGAAATTTTTCATTAACATTTGTAAAGCTAGAGAGAAGAAGGTATTTATTCACTAGGGATCCTACTAGAAAGTTATTTCTAGAACTATGAAAAGAAAATTTAGAAGGAAAACAAGTCTGGAAAGTGGTTGGAAATCAAGAATCAAGAAAGGAGATATTAGTTTTGAAAGGTGATCAACCTGTGGTTGAAGATTACCCTACGTCTTCAAGTGATTCTGAACCAAGTATTCCTCATGTAAATTTAAATTCCTTGACTGGAGAGGGTCCATCATTTGTTTCTGAAAAGCGTGCCTCTCAGTTTTTCCCTATTTCTTCCAAGTTTGATAGGGTTTTTTAAGAAACTAAGTCATTAGAGGATACTTTGAGAGTTATACTCCTGTGCTCCAAATACCCCTCATCACTTATCATTTTGATTCTCCTACATTATCATCTCCTCAAGGCAATATGGCTCATCCTCTACCTAGACCTCCTTTTGTTGTCAATACTTTTGGACCAATAAATTTTAGAGGTATGGTTGGATATCCTAATATGGCGCCACAAGATGTCAGAAATAGGTTGCCAAAATTTCAAGGGAATAACGCCATCACTGGTGACTAACATTTAAGACTCTTTGTTAATATGATGGAAGGTTTTGAAATTGAGTTTGAAGACATGTATATTAAACTATTCATTCATACTCTTGAAGAGGATGCACATGATTGGTACAAATATTTACTAGATAATTCAATAGACTTAAGGACCGAGATGAAAAATACATTTAGACTGCAATATGGGGATGAGACTGATCCTAGATTCCTTCTATCTAAGTTTGAAAATATAAAGAAGAATCCAAATGAATATGTCCAAGATTTCAATACTAGGTTAAAAAAACCTTGAATAGGTTACCTATAATCCTAAGGCCAAGTGATGAGTCCTGTTTGATAAAATATTCTGACGCTTTTGATAAAAACAATTGCTTATTACTTGAGAGATAAGAACCCGAGAACATTGAGGTAGGATTTCCCCATGGCCTTACAAATAGAAAATAACATCAAGGTAGTTAGAAAGCCTCCTAAGAGAGAGGGTTTCAAGTTAATCAATCTTGAGAGGCCTTAGTCAAACAAAGCTGTAGATCTGGAAGAGGTTGTGAAGACTTTGGTCAGAGTGGTTAAAGAGATATCATACAAACTAGCCAGTGCAGGAAAAGGGATAGGAGAGAGTTCCCAGGGTCAGCACAAGCCACACGGTCAAGAGAGATTTAGACATCATCCTATAGGTGATCAAATATCATATGACAAATGGAAAGGGCCCATGCGATCAGGAAATAAACTACCTCAACCCAGGGAAAATATATTGGTTCTTGATCCTTTGACTACTAGGATTGCTACCATAGAAGAGGCCAATGTTATTGAGTAGTGTGATAGGTGTTTCTTACCACAATCCCCATGTGATGTAGATAAGGAAGTTGAGGAAACAAATGATGATGAGGTGTATGGTGATGTGTGTATGATGGATTTCCCTAAGAACTCACAACAAGGGGTAACATCAACTGAATTGATAAGTGCCAAAACTGTTAAAAATTTCCAGGATTGTGTTCACTAGGTATTACCTCTTCCTCCTATTAATACTTTTGAAATTGATATGGTAAAAGCATTTGATTTTCCTAATCATGATTTTGAATACTTAAGGGCCTTGATGATTAAAAATTATGATGGAGGAATCCATTCCAAAGAGGACAAGCAACTGTTGATGAACACACTAGTTTCTTAGGAGAAAAATATAAAAATAGAAGTAAGGTTGTCAAAGGGGGAGGGCCACAAACCAAGCCCAAAATTCCAGTTCTTACCAATATCTTGAAGGAAATCCCTAAGAAAAATACATTTGGGAAAGGCCTACCTACCCCAAATAAAACCTATACTCCTGTCCATGCCCAGACTATGAAAAATCCTATACTATCAAATGAAACTATGAATCTTCCTCCTAATACTGTCCTACCCAAATATATTCCTTATGACATAGCCCAAATCTGGAGTCAGATCAAGGTTACTATTCCCATTGTTGAATTACTCAGGATCCCTAAGCATAGGAAAAGGGCATTCAAAAATTTGGGATTTGAGGAAGAAAAGATTACCCAGGGAAAAAAGTGTAAACAATATAGAGATTTTTCCTATTATTGAAGAATTAGAAGTACCAAAAGCATTGAAGGAACTAGGTGAATCACCTGAGGTATATTTGGGTACGTCTCTGGTTTAATATCAACTTGATGTGGATCCATTCTATACCACTTTAATTATTCAGGATAGGATGGTACATAACTATATTTTTTATTCAGGAGCCTCATGTAATGTAATGCCTCTTGAGGTAATGAACAAGTTAAATATCAAAGTAACAACAAATTTTGGGAAATGTACTACTATGGATTTAAGAGAAGTGCCAATAATTAGATATGTCAAAGGATTGGTAGTGCAACTAGCAGCTTATCTAGGAAAATGTGTAACTATGAATGTAGTTATTGTGGACTGTCCTGTTAAGTGGGGAATGTTATTGTCCATAAATGGGCATCTAGTGTACATGGAAGCGTACAAATGGACATGTCATTTAAAAACATACCAATTGATGGAAAATTGATGAATTTTTATGGTGAGAAGAAAATGTTACACCTCATTGAGGACCCTAACAATGCTTCTTATGAAATATTATACACAGACGTTGATGTTGATAAATTTTTGGGTTACGCTGAGTAGGTTGGTTTTCCCTAGACTCTGAAGTTTGATGGGGCTTGTTCTATATCTGGTAAAGGTACTGGTGTTGTCTTGATATATCCAAGCCATGAGGAGTTTAAATTTTCTTTTAAACTTAATTTTGAGTGCAAAAATAATATTGCAGAGTACGAAGGACTAATCTTGGGTTTAAGGATTGCTTGGAAGTATGGTGTCAGAGATATTATTGTTAAAGGGGATTTAGAGTTGATGGTCATGTTAGTGCCCATTTTGATCCTCTACCATTTTTCCATGTTTCCCCTTTGCTCTTTGTGCTCTGAAACATTTTTTCCTCATGAAATCGATGATGTGAAGTTTTAGCTCCATTCTTGTGCATTGGATTGTTTACAAACTCATTACCTTGCCCTAATTTTCTAAGGAGAAGTGCATTTTTTTCCCTGTTTCTAAGAAAAAATGGCTTTGGATCTTCCCATCCTTTTAATTTGATGAAAAATAACTCATACCTGTGTTTAAATGCTTTGAGCTGTTCATTTTTCCTCCATTTTGCCCCATTTTGAATAAATCTCCAGGTTTTCCATGGTCGTGCCCTAAATTGTTCCAAATCCATGGGCTTTGCAGTTTTTCTATTTTTTCCCAATCATGGATGCTTGAAAATGATTGATTTATGCTTGTTTTCCTTTGAAAATCTATCCCCATGGTCATAAATTGCTTTGAATCACTTTCCATTTGTCCTTTTTTTGAAAATTTCCTCACCCACGAAGGAAAAATCGATTTTGGGCATCCCTGGAATTTTTTGTGTTTTGACGGTCAGACGAGCATCATTTGCCCGTCAAATTTATCTTCAACATTATAGGGAATTACTGGCAATTTCTGTGTTGTTTGATGGGCATACAGGTGTCCTTTGCTAGTAAAATTTTAGCTCAAACATCTTCTCATACATGGCCATTTTTGGTTGGACAAGATTCAGTGGATCTGCTTGAAAAACTTAACGTTTTTTGTGTTTTGGAAAAATTTGCAAGTTGCCCCCATAGCTCCATAGACCCCAAAGGAGGTACATGTGTTAGAATTAGGGTGAAGGTGGACGGGTGGGTCTCTTTGTACCTTAAGGAATTTTGGAAAAAAGAGACACGTGGCATCTTCAGAGCACAGGACCTCAGCGAATTAGAGGTGGACACATGTCATGTTTTCATCAAATGCAGGATGGAAGGCTGGCGGAGGACGTAGAATTTTTTTTGCTTTTTGGTGAATGGGAACAAAAGTTGTGAAAAGGGGCATGGGTCTACTAGGTCATTCAGGAGTGGACACGTGGCAGGGTCAAAGGCGGAACTTCAGGCCTTGAGGGAAACTTGAGAATTTTTCCCATTTTGGGAAAAGGAGTTAAAGTGGTAATTTGAAGCATGGCTCTGCAATGAATCAGAGGGAGACACATGTCAAAAGCAAATGGTAGAGGGGAGTGTGGGCCGTCAATGAGTTTTGAGAACTTTGAAATTTTGTGAAGGAGGTATGAAGCAAAAAAGGGAGTTATGGCCCTGCAGCGAAGTAGCGATTGCCATGTGTCAATGACAAAAGCAGAGATGTGGGCCTGTGGAATTTTTTTGGAAAAAATTATTTTTTCCCAAAAAAGTTGGAAATGTGTAGAATCAAACTGCGATTCTGATGGGACCCACCTTGGGACACATGTCAACTCTAAATCTCAAGCACAGAGGGGCAAAGAAAAATGTCAATTTTTTACATTTTTCCAAAAGTGTTGAAAAGTCAAAAAATGATCCCAAACCCATTTCCAATTACTTTTTGACACTTGGAGGGCTTAGATTGAAGGGAGAAAGGAAGATCAATGGTAACTGTGCATTTTTTAGTTTAGCCGCCATTTTTGCATCAATTTTCACTAATTTTTTGGCGAATTCATGTCATTTTTTCCTTCAAGGATCAATGGAATCAATTTGAAAATTTAATTTGCAGATTTGAGGTATGTTTAAAATGAAATTTTGTTCAGGCTCGAGCAAAAACGTGAAATATTAGATTTAAAAGTTGTAGAGTCAAATGTTGGAGGGATATGGATGAAATAATGAAAGGAAGGGGGTTTGCATGCTTTGAAGATGAAAAATGTGCCTCCACAATGGATAATGATGTGAATTTTGTAATGATTCACCTTTTTTGAGGCACCTGACAAATTTTTGAACATTTTTTTGTTAGATGTCCCTTTCTGCAAGTCATGAGTGAATTTGTAACAAACTAAGATGCCATAGGATATTATTTTCTTGGTAAAGAAGGATCAAATGTAATAGAGAGATATATAATGCATGTTTTGATACATGCAAAAGGTCAGGAAATTGAAAATCATGAGAAAATTTTGAGAAAATATCATCTTCAGACAAACCCTCCAAAAAACTTGGTTAATGTCTTCTGTGTTAGATCTTCATTCATGTTGAGTTGGTTACAAGTGTATAACCATCATAAAGCTCTGAGATTGTTCTTGAAACTCTCTCCTGCTGATGAATCTAATAAGATTTTGAATTAATCTATGTTATTTTAGGCAATATGATGTTTGTTATCATGTTTAAATGTCTGCAAATAGTTTTCCTTGTTCTTGTTGCAATCTTGCATTGAAATTTTTAGGAATCACACAGATCTCATCCTTATTGATTGTTTAGTGGCATTTACAATTTCATTTGTTAGAATAGCTTTCATTTGGCATTGAAAAAAAGCAATTTAAAATCACTTCACCTTTATTTGTTGATAGAGATTGCTTGTAAGCCTTTGGGGTACCCTAGGCGTGATTTGATCAGAGATTTTGATGTTTAATTGAGTCCTTTAACTCAAGATTTTGTGTTGAGGTCTCCAAGATTGTGTGAAGAGTGCAAACCTGGGCCACCATTTGTGTATCTCTTTTGGTTGAAAGAACATCTTGACTATTTTGAAGTATTTTATCTGATAGTTGTTCAAATGTTGTAAGGGTTGTCAAAGATCTAGCATAGTCAAGTTTGTCTTGTCAATATCCAGCCAAAAATCATTCTAAACAACTAATCCTACCCCATACTACCCCTATTTTTACTTGTATACCCACAGAAGATCAAAATCCCTTTGCTAAAGTATGCAGAATAGATCAGGATTTCAAAATGTCTTCAGTAACCCTTGCCTTGCATTGAGAGTATCTCCATAATCTAGAAGTGACAACTTATGAAAGTCAGATTTGGAGTGTTGATCATATTTTACCAATGTCCCTTCATACTATTTGCATAAATTGAGGGATATCTTCATATCCTTCACCATTTGAGGGTTACCAGATAGGTCCTCTTACCTTGGTTGAAAGGCACAACCTAAAATAGTTAGAAAAAGATCAAGTCCTATTTGAGTGCTATCCATCTCTCCATAAATTTCAGTGTCAGTTAGATCACATCCCTAACTACCAAAATGACATACATAACGATCTATCTGTCTTCAAGCTTCATGACATATCTTTAATGCTACTCAGATTGAAAAGGAGAACAAATTTGGGTACTGTACGTACCCAAAATTGTAGTGTACTGCAGTGCCAGAACAACGTAACACGTGCCTCAATGATGATACAAGTCTCTTCGCAAGGTGTTCGAGATCCATAAAATCTCCCCAAGTGTGCATTAACATCCCGCATGCCCTGCTTAGCCCTTGCATGCTTTGTTTTTCTCTTTTCCCCTCTTTTCTTGGCCTTTTGCTCTTCAGTTACGAAACCAACACCCTGCCTGGGCGGCGGTCTCGTGACCGCCGCCCTAAGCAGGGTGGCGGTCCTGTAACTGCCACTCTACTCAGGGCAGCGGTCCTTTACACATTTTCTAGAATGCTCTTTTAACATGACTCACGTAAATTTTAATGTTTACCAGCTTTTTTTCACTGCAATGAGCTTGCATTAATGATTCTGGTTCCCTGGAATAGTGTTTTGCCAATGTTTATAGTTTAAGAGATCAATTTGGTTTTTACCTTGGGTAAATGCAAATGCTATAAATAGTTGGCTTGTGCTCAAGCAAATGGTCCCTCAAATTTTCCTCTAAATTTCTCATTGCAATAGATTAGTCTTTCATTTTTCTTAGGATTGTTAGTTTCATTCATTGCATACCTAGTTAGTTTTGTTTTACTGTTAGAAAGCCACATATCCATCTTGTGCAAGTGCTATTGATATTTCATCCAATCCATTGGAGTAGAATAGTTTGTTTTCAATAGGAAGCCATTAAAGTTGTAGGTTTCATTCTTCAAGCAGGATAGTTTCAGGTTCTGGATGTTTTATGTTGCATGACTCGCAATAAATCCCGCTAGGAATTACATAAGCCAAGCTCTGTACTCTTGTGTTATCTCTCTACTACTCACATTGTATTCAGTCTGTATCTTAAGCTACCTTTTTCCCAATATATACTTCTATTGATACTAGCATTACACGCTTTTCTAGATCCACATGAACATGAAGGAATGAGGAGATCACACTGAGGGGACAAGATCACACACACCATCGGATTCGCCACTGTTCTGCAAAATCTAGGTTCTAGCTTTCAAAGTTCTAATTAGAATCATATCAAATAGAGTAGTTAATTACTTTATTTTAGTCAATTTTACTTTTGATATTGTCAGGGAAGTTGTGGGGATTGATAGTTTCTGAGAGACTATGATTCATTCCTCACTTCTAAGGTAGGATCGAGAGTCTTGCTAATAGACTAGATCTATTATTTCATTATTTAGAATAGGTTCACAGTTGCACAAAAAAATAGCTATACTCGGTTATCTTGTTTGCTTTAATTTGTTATTTTAGTTGTCAAATCTAGATATATTAGATAGTTGTTCTTTAAATTCCATTCCGTAGATAGATATATCAGATTTAGGAATATAGATAGACGTATCTTTCACAATTAGTTTATTCTGTCATTGGTTAGATTTATATAACTTTCTTTTGTATGACAATCATGGGACTGAGAGAGCCCAGAGAATATGTGTTCAAGCCAATAATGCCCCAACCCTATCTCATCACATAAATAGCTAATATAGATCAGAATCTTAGGATCCAAGTCTTCCGAACAATAGTAAACTTATAACAAATCAGTTTCCAACTGCACGGGTTAAACATAGAAGACAACCAAGCACACACGTTTTGGTCAAATCAACCAAACTATAGATTACCCTAGATTCATATCTGCATGACTGTGGAAGGGTTTGAAAGAGAGCAGACCTTTGGTTATGATCCTTTGGTCCCACAACCAAATGCAGGAGACACTCTCATAGATATAGATACCAGCTTCAGAATTCAGGTTACACAAACGCCTGTAAGATATTATGAGAAGATCACACAATTATTAATTCTAAATATAGAAGCTGAGAAATCATACGATTACTGGATACTAGGGGTTAGAGACTGAATCTGCACATTACCATAGTTGGACCAAAAAAAATATGAATCTACGGTTGTGACCCACAAATCTCATAGCCTAACGAGTCTATAGGTGAATCAGACATAGATGCTGGCCTACGTATATTAGTATTCAAATCTACTCCTCTTCCACCTATCATCATCGAATATTTATCCTTATTAGACATAG
This sequence comes from Taxus chinensis, assembly GCA_019776745.2. Classification (NCBI taxonomy): domain Eukaryota; kingdom Viridiplantae; phylum Streptophyta; class Pinopsida; order Cupressales; family Taxaceae; genus Taxus; species Taxus chinensis. The sequence goes on from CM034154.1 coordinate 534,451,748, forward strand.
CAGCTAACAAAGCTAAGGAGTTCTAGACTAGGCCAGAAAATCTACCATAGAGTTAGTTATATTTACCATCCACCCTATGACCTTATCTGGAAACATACATGAAACTATCTCAGGTCATTTTCCATGTATTCCACAACCCATAGATTGAATCACGCCAGAGCTTGATATTGATTGGATCCTTTGAGCAGTCATCCTTGTTGATTTATCTATCACACTAGTTCAGGTTAGGAGGGCCTTCTTTGCCTTAGATTCACAATTTCCCCTAGTGTGCGTCGAAGACTTCAGATTTCCTAACTAGTTTATCTACATCCCACGCATATTCCATCCCCACCGAATATCTCGACACGACCTCGAGAGGTCGGGTGCGAGGAAAATTTATTTGTAGATTCCCACGCTCGCTTGTCACTTTTCCATTGTACAAAATTGGTGAACCTGAAGTGAAACTTTCTACTTTCTAGTCTGGAGTCAGATTTCTAATGGTTCTTTTAATTTAAAACAACTCTTTCATCTTTACTACCTCATTAGCTTTCACCATCACCTTCGCTCCTTCCCATTATTCTTCGAGTATTCATATACCCCCCAAATATGTCAGGATTCGATGCATATGGTAGGCCTCTCTTAGGACTTGAGGCATATTACACTCAACTGAATAGACAATCATCACCCTTTCTCTCAGTATGGGGTGACAACTACTCAACTAACCAGTTTTCAACACAAACTCCAAGGGTCAGATATAGCTCACCTTTCCAAATAGAGGAGTTGGATCAGCTTGCTCAAACACAACAAACAAAGCCTTCAGGCTCAAACAATATGATGTTCACAGGAGAATCTGGTTTGTTGCCTTAGATACTACTTAAACCACAAATTAGCAGACAATCAGACCCATACCTAGGTTTAGATGATGAACGTTCAGTACATTATACCAGGAATGAACAACATCCTCAAAGTATGTACCCACCTATAGGAGGTTTACAAACACAACCTGAGGTTTCTTTCCAAGAAAATACCTTCATACCGCTACATACAGGAAATGCCCTCAGGAAAACTTGGCAGGGCAACGATCAATTCATATCAGGATATCACATGCCTATACAACACCATTATATACAACAAACGCCGCTAAGGAAAAATACCATGACTTCACCAAATGAAGTCATTTCAACGTTAGTAGAAAAAGTGAGGGGGCTAGAACTTACTCAAGCAAATCACCATTCTCAACTCATGCAGGCAGATAATTCCAACCCTAGCCAAATAGACCTCCTCATAGGAATAGGCACGTTAGGCATGACTCCTTAGTATTCACAACAAACGCCAATTAGAACCACCATTTCTAACACCGTTCCATTACCTCCCAGTCTAGTACAAAATAATCCATTCTTGGACAATACCCCTTCATACTTAAACATGTATTCAAAATCACCACAAGGGGATATATTCTCCTCTCCTGATATTTTTACTCAACCACAGGGGTTCCCTTATGCTCCTACCAATGCATATGCAATGCCATGTCAACAACCCATTCCACCACCGCTCCCTCAATAGGAACCATCAATGGTTGAAATATATGCAATAGGGACTTACTCAGAATATTTGAAAGAGCCCTTATATTTCACCATACGAAGCATCATGCTTCCAAGACCTCTTCCCAATTTTCCCAAGTACAAAGGTGAGGGAGATCTAAATGCACATATCAAGGCTTACGCTATAGCTATTCAAGAATTACTCCCTTGGGATGGGGTTGTTGCTAAAATATTTCCCAAAACCTTGGAAGGCATCGCCGTCGATTGGTATTATAGAATACCTGAGGCTTCCATCCATTCATTCAAGTAACTCGTTTCAGATTTCATCAAGGCCTTTGACATGAACAAACTATTAAGGAAAGGAATCAGGGAATTCTTGCACATTAAACAAGAACACAATGAATATGTCTCCCATTTCATCCAGAGGTGGCATACAGTTCTTTATTCTTTGGCAAATGCTTCAAATATGGATCAGATGGAACTATGTGATTTATTTCTTCATTCTCTCAACAGAGAGGTGAAGGAAGAAGTCCAGAAGTTCCCACTAAGAACTTACGATGAAGTACTTGAGAGCGCTCTCCGAATAGATCAAACGGAAATTGATAGTGGTTAAAAAACATATGGAGCAAACGGGAGGTTAATCACCTCCAACTAAAACACTACAACTTATCCTAATATCACGAATGTCAATCAAGGACCTAAAATCCTTAATAAAAATCACGGAGTGACAACAGATGGAGTAACTGATCAGGTTAGAAATTTAAATGTTGTGAATACTCCACCACAAATAAACAACCAACAAAACAACAATTTCACTCCAATGATCAATACAGTGGATTTTAATCATCCACAACAACAAAAACAACAACAACAACAGTGAAACCCTACACAGGACCCAAACCAAAACTCAACTAGGCATCAAAACCACAATACAAACCAAAGACAACAAACATTTTTTTTTAATCCTAATAGGCAACAGTTTGATCAGAGTTTTGGGCCACAATATACACCAAGCCAACAAACTAGGAATTACAATCCTAACTTGTATTGTGGTTTCCACATAGTTTGGGGCCATGACACTAGAACGTGTCATGAATACAATAAATTCATGTAATGTTTTCCAGATGAACAAAGACAACTTTTTATAGATATGTTCTTGGCAGATCCTACGTCACCAGCGCCAAATACTTTTACAGGGGCAGTTTCCCCTCAAAATGCACCCCTCAAGATCTTCAATGATCCACTCCCAAATCACAACGACAACAAGTTAAAATCAAATGGAACAAATAAGGGTTTGATTAGAGGAAACAATTATCATGAAGCCTCAACTTCACTGAATCCATTAATTACGCCACAAATAGGAAGACAGCCACGACCCAAGCTGGTCGGTTTAGTGGAGTTAGATGCTGAACTACCCATAGAAGTTGTAACAAGGACACAATAATACTCCTCTCAGCTAAGTCCAAGTTACCCACTAGAGACAGACAATATCCAACAAGTATTAATAAATCCCATGGGTGCTTATGATTTAATTAATGATCTAACAAAAACCTTCTCTCACATCTCCTTTTTGGATTTATTAAAGAACTCCCCTACTCACAAGGCTACTCTTTTAGAGGCATTAGGCTTAGGTCATTTAATTGACATCACTCCACCTCCCAAAACATAGGTAAACCATGTAGACTTTGATATCCATCCTCCGGGGCAGCCGGATAGGGATGTCGAATTCATATTTGAAATAAACAAAATGCCAACAGATGCTGAGATCGCACGCCGAGGTGATCCAACCTTACACTTACAAGTGTGGGTTTATAACAATTATGTGAAATGTGCGATGGTTGACTATGGGGAAATAGTTAATATAGTCCCCTTCTCTTTCCTTCAAAAGCTAGGGTATGGAGAAACTAATTGTTCCACGACTCGAAATACACTAAGATGCTATGATAACCTTAAAGCCACTTTAATTGGAACTATAATACTACTAGTCACCTTAGGACCCAAAAAAATCCTGACTGAGTTTTATATTATAGATCAGGAAACTAATTATAATATGATTCTCGGCCGACCATGGATACACCGTATGAAGGCTATCCCTTCTACGTTATTTCAAGAAGTAAGATTCTTGCATTTAGGAAAGGTGTTCGTGGCCAAAGGTGATCCAAAACCATTTGATATACACCTGGCTAACTTAAAGAGAAGACCAGGCATGCACTCAGAGATTTAACTCCCAACAAACCAACTTAATAAACCCACTGATGCGAAACCAGAAGAAAATTTGGTGCCTACAACAGATCTTGAAACTATAAGCCTAGTCAAAACAATCCCAGCCCTCAAAGATGAGGCTAACATTGTAGAAATAGTATCATTAGGAACTACTACAAAAATTGTCGAATTACTAGAACAGGATTTACCAATGTTCCTACCATTTGATTCTGTGGGCATGGGATCTACCCTAGGTGTTGGCTCTCTTCTAGTAGTGGATCTTTACATGATAGAGGTAGAGAACATTAACACAACAAGTGCCCCATCATTTATATTCCCAGATAAGTATTGGACTCTCCATTTTGATGGAGCTAAATGTCGTTACAGAGCTGGGGTAGGTGTAATCCTTACCTCTCCCAAGGGAAAAGTCCTACCATTTGCCTTTAAGCTAAAATTTGAATGCACAAACAATGGCGCTGAGTATGAATCCCTCCTCCTGGGCCTCATCCTAGCTAAAAGAATCGGTATTGATAACATCAGAGTGTTATGAGACTCACAATTGGTAGCAAACCAAGTCTCTGAAGTATATGAAACCAGAGCTGAGAACTTACAGCTCTACAAAATAGCTGTATTGAATTTAAGAAAGGAATTTGACTTCATATCAATTGAAGCAATCCCACACGAACAAAATCTTCTCGCCGATTCAATAACAACCTCATCATCATGCTTTACTCCAAACAGTAAGTTAAAGGATACCCGTTTCATGGTATCCCTTCATGATGAATCATTGATAAAAACAATGTCAAATCCTCTTTTAAATAGAAATGAAAACAAATCTACTATCTTAGACCACATCGATAGTGATACAACCACTCTTGATTTCTTAAACGCATATGCGGCATTACATCTCGCCCATCACGTAATAGATTTGTCTTTAATTCCACATTCATCTTCTTAATTCGGGAATCCCAGACAGAACTTCCCCCAAAAAAGGAACTCAGCATATACACAGTCAGGAATGAAGATGATCTAGAACTACCTCCAGCCCCGCCTGATTTTGAAGAAGGTAACACTTCTTTAATCGAAGAAACAATTGATATTAACATCAGAACGGAAGATGAACCAAGGATATTGAAGTTAGGATCCTCGTTAACTCCATCAAAAGTAGAAATACACACTCGGATCCTCAAGGAACATTAGATGGCTTTTGCATTTAATTATAAAGAAATGATAGGGGTTGCACCACACATTGTGGTGCACAACCTCGTCACTAAATCAGATGTAAAACCGATTAAAAAAAAATCAAGACCAATGAAACCCAAGGTAACTCTCATGGTAAAAGAGGAGGTAATAAAGCTCCTCCAAGTAGGATTCATCAAACCAGTCGATTAATCTCAGTGGGTATCTAATATCATTTCAGTTCTAAAAAATAATGGAAAGATACACATCTGTATAGACTTCTGAGACATTAACAAGGCATGTCCTAAAGACGACTTCCCATTACCATCCATAGACGTCATTGTTGATGCAACAACTGGATTTGATATTTTATCTCTCATGGATGGATTCTTGGGATACAATCAAATCATAATATCCAAACAAGATCAAGCTAAAACCATGTTTATAAATCCTTGGGTAACCTATTGTTATGATGTTATGCCATTTGGTCTCAAGAACGTTGGCGCTACATACCCGTGGCCTATGAGGTATATATTTCATGATCTTATTCATAAAATTGTGGAATCATACGTAGATGACTTGTTGGCCAAGACCAAGAAGCGTTGTGACCATCTGGAAGTGCTTTGCATCATTCTTTCACATCTGATAGAATACGGAGTCACGCTAAATCTAGAAAAATGTGGCTTTGGTGTGACATGAGGGAAGCTCCTAGGTTACATTATATCATCACGTAGGATCAATATTGACCCAACCAAAATTAAGGATATTCTCGAAATGGTCCCACCTTCGGATGAATCTGGAATAAGATCATTTCTTAGAAAACTTGGTGCAATCTGGAGATTCATCCCGGACTTAAGTTTTGCCATTCATCCAATCAACAATCTGCTCAAGAAAGATTATAGCATTGATTGGACTGAAGACTGCAATGAAGCTTTCGATGCAGTTAAGCATTTCTTGTTATCACCACCTATGCTAATGCCACCTAAGCTAGATCACCTGTTAATTTTATGTTTGCGAGCCACCAATGTCTCGCTAGCCTGTATGCTGGCTCAAGAAGATGATGATAATAGAGAACGTGTAATCTATTTCATTAGCTGGACATTGCTCAACTATGAAACACGCTACATGCAAGCAGAATGGGAATGCCTTGCCATAGTCTTTGCAACAAAACGCTTAAGACATTACATGTTAAATCAAGAAGCAAAGGTCATTGTAAAGACAGAGCATTTACGAAATTTCCTCACGCAGGGGTCCTTGTCTAAAAAGGCTGGACGCTTTATAACCTTACTGGGTGAATTTGAATTAACATTCGTAAATCAGAAATCTGTTAAAGGACAAATCATCGTGGATTGGTTAGCTGATAATCCATTAGATGGAGGTGATCTAGTAGATCTGGACTTTCCAGATGAGTGCGTATACTACATCAAAACCTAACCTTCTATCTCTGAGTGTCCTTGATACACTGATATCATTAATTATATCATGGACTATACATATCCAAAAGGTGCTACACCATAATGAAGAAGGTGGTTACGCATTATCGTAGCTAAATACGTCATCATAGAACAAGTGCTCTATCGAAAATTGTTCGATGGAATGCTTCTAAGATGTGTCGACACAGAAGAATCCAAGAAGATTCTCCACGAATCTCACAGTGGAAGGTGTGGAGGCCACTTCGGTGGCCATGCCACCGCTCATAAAATACATCGAATGGGCTATTTATGGCCCACTCTAGAGCACGACGCAGTAGAGTTTGTACGAAGGTGTCATAAATGCCAAGAATTCTCCCACGAGATTCACATGCCAGCACAAGCTCTACAACCAATCGCTACTCCGTGGCCCTTTTCCACATGGGGCCTAGATTTGATAGGGAAGTTCTCTCCCTTGTCTACAGACGGCCATAATTTTATAATCATAGCCATTGAATATTTTACCAAGTGGGTAGATGCTATGCCTCTTACTACTGTACTCGGGTTCTGTAATCACCAAGTTCATTTTGAACCAAATCATTTACAAGTACGGTGTCCCGCAAATCATTATCTCAGATAACAAGACTTCTTTTAAGAATGATGAAGTTCATGAATTGTGTAATAAATTTAAAATAAGCCATCATACAGCCTCCTTGTATTACCCTCAAGCCAATGGATAGGCTGAGGCGACGAACAAAACATTAAAAGCCATTATCCTTAAAACGGTGAAAGAAAATAAACGAGATTGGCATTTGAAGTTATACCCAGCCTTATGGGCCCACCGAACCTCAATAAGGACACCAACATAAGTGAATCCTTTCTCGCTAGTATTTGGGGTAGAAGCAGTTCTCCCGTTGGAGGTTGAAATGCCCAGTCTCCATATTTCATTACAAGGGATCCTGGATGAAGACGCTTATAGAGAAGTACGTCTCTCCCAACTAGAAAGCCTAGATGAAGCTAGGTTAGATGCTGAACAATGGCACATAATCTATGCTGACTGGATGTGCCGGCAGTATAACAAAAAGGTCTACGAATGTGATATATATGAAGGTGATCTAGTTCTAAGGCTAGACAACCAGATCAACGTGAAGACCGGCGAAGGAAGGAATTTCTGGCCCAAATGGTTGGGCCCTATACTGAGTCATGAAGGACTATGGAAATGGTGCATATCTCCTATCTATGCTAGAAGGTGAGGAATTTGGTGAAACAATCAATTCCCTACACCTCAACTGATTCTATGCGTAAGCAACTAGTACTACTTGTATAATTATATCTACATTGCATCTTCATATAGTTAGGATCATTTTGTCTGCTTGTTTCATACAAAATTGTGATTAAGGAATTTGTTCTCAAAGTAATTCATTACAAACTCATGATGTTGTTGGCATAAACACTCTAATCATACTTCTCTATTTCCATGATATCATCAAACTATTTTGGAATCATTTCATCAAATAAAGTTAGATATGACAAGGTCTTAATGGTAACCATGCCAATATCTGTAGGTTTATTCTCACTTTTGGTTTCTTCTTAGGATGGGTGTCTTGCCTATCATCTATTCTTGAAGCTTCATGGTGTCACATCTATCCCGTATGTATATCTCTTTGGAAATAAGAACACACTAACATTTTTCTCAAGTAAACAAGTCAAATATAGATCAAATATCAAATTTTAATTTTACACATTTCCTTGCCCCACCAACCTTTGGTGATGAGCTTGCATCTCTTACTAGTGACGTAGGGTTGGGAAGGGATAGAAATGCCCTTACGTGCCTATGCCTTGCCCATGGTGATAAACCCACGCTTCTTATTAGTAGCATGGGGAAAAGTGTAGGGGGTCCTCTTGACAAACAAATGCAAAAGGTCATAAAAAAACAATTCAAATATTGAAGTCTTGAGTCAAAAACAAATAAATCAGATGTCCAAAATTCTAAGAGAGTTCAAAATCCTAAAACCCAGATTTTGTCTACCATGTGGCCATATGGATATAAGTATAGATAAACCACAAAGCAAGTTACATCCCGCACTATGAAGTCACTCAGGTGGAGTAGGCTGGTAGCATCCTAATCTGGTTCCACCAAGGCTTTTTCTATCTTTCATCACTATCATTTCAACATATTTCATAACTTGTGCCCTTTCGAGCTCTCGATGATGAGCCCTCGCAGCTTACTAGTTGCATGGGGTTAGGAGTGGGGAAAGTCTATCTACTCATCATATTGGCTTATCTTCATCACTTTGCCAAAGCAAATATGAAGTATCTAGAATTGCTTACAGAAACTAAGATTCAACATCGCATTGTATCTACATTATCATATATCAGCATCATGAAATACAAAAAGAAAGTAAACACTTGCATCATTTATTCTCCATTTCATACATTCTAAAGAGCATATAAGCATGAAATAATAATTTACATGAGGAAATGGAAACGCAAGTAAGCCATAAATTCCAAAAGTCTGATCCAAAAAGAATATAAATATATAAATGATCAAAATTTCTATACAATGCCATCATGTGCTAAGCATAGTCAAAATGCTCAAAGATCCCGGGATATACAAAAAAAAACATAGGAGAGCCACGTGGCTTCTCAATCCCTATGAGACCCCTCTGAAGGCGCACGCCCACACCTAGGACTCTGGCTATGCCGGCACTCTGAGTGCACAGAGGGCTCAGGATCCCGAGGGGCAGCCGCAGTCTCGCCACAAGAATGACTCCTCATCTGGCGCTCGGCTGTCCTATACCCCACTAGCTCCGTGCAGAGAGTTGATACCATCCTGGCCACATGCCAGACAGGGGCAAAAACATCGGTGTGTCTACCATCCGTTGAGGGCTCCCCTTCATCCACAGACAACTCTGCGTTGGTCCTCTCCATGGGGATCATCAAGGTATCTGTGCATACCTTGTGAATAAGGTCTCGTCACTCATCGGCGGTCTTTGTAAACAAAGGAGAAAGAAAATTAGAAATAAAACAAGAGATAAAATACAAGATAAAACAAGAGGAGAAATAGTAACTAAGGCAATCCTAATTAAAAACAAACATTAAAAGGAAGGATGGTAACTTACTTGGATCACCAGGCCTCCAGGACGGATCTTTATGGTCAACACCTGCCATAGATGCCGCCACTAATTGAGGTGCTCCCCTCATGGCTGGAGCAACCTAGAATCCTGTAACGGACTCATCCTCCCCACCATGGCCCTAGGAGAGTGGCTCCTCTAAAACCAGAGTAACTCTCTCTGCACTCTACTCGGCCCTCTTTGCCTGCATGATATCCTGAGTGTCATGCCACTCAGGATCACTGTCCTCCTCAGTCTCCTCCTCTGTCTCTCCCCCTGTGAACTCCTCAGACTCAGAGTCTATGTTGATGGGATCATTGTTGCTATGGGTAGGACCCGCAAAAATCTGAAGCAAGGGTGCCTAAGGTGCATCGGCTCTCCCTTAGGCACGTACTACCCTCCTGGCCGCAATAGGAACGCCAGGAGTAACAACTGTCCAACCTCGGCCTCTTGAATTGACCTGTATACTGGCACTACTGGGGGAAGCATGCCCATGTAGGGTAGGCCAAACTACTGAGGAACTCAGCCAAAGGGGTGTGTCTCCACTTGCCCCACTCTGTCAATAAGCTGCCCTATGGTGGAGCAGGAGATCAAAGTAAGAGCCTCCTCACCCCATATACTTGCCATGGTCTGATATGGTGTGGCCTCTATGTCACCGATGGTTGGAGAAGTAATTGGATGATGAGGTGCTTTGAGAACCGACATATCTGTCCATCTAGATGCCCTCACAGCTTTGGGATCTATCACCTCTACACCTCTACCATAAGGAATGAAGTGCTCATAAACCCAACTCATGACCAGGGTCGGGTGGCTCAAAGACTGTCCCTATAAACGGACTACCCTGTACAAGTCATGGTAGGTAGTCCTAAGTATGTCTGCTCCCTAGGTCTGAATCCGGCCATCGCCCTTGATCTGTGCAATGATGGGGGACTAGTAGTATAGTAATGTGTCTCCTCCCTTGTCTCTGATCAATCTTGAGGCAAGGATCCCCATAATAGCTTGGCGAATCAAGGGGATGGGAAAAATAGAAATAGATCGAACTTTGACCCCCTTTTTTGAACCCGTGGAGATGACTGCCTCTCCCATGTAAGAAGCCCACTGTGCTATCTGGGCCCGTGAACCTGTTGTCTCGAGGGTGAGTCGTCTCCCGATGATCAAGACCCCTAAGATATAGTAAACATCATCTAGTGTGATAGTCCACTCACCTCAGACCCCTGGTAATCGAAAGGTGTTCCGATCAGCATCCCAGTAGGAAAATAAGTCATAGAGTATGTGACTAGATGGTGCAACATGGGGGACCCGTGATATATGTAGTATACCAGCCCTCTGGAGAGTTTCCTGCTTGTCCTATGAAAGGGCGTCTAACACTGCTGGGAGCCAGTCACACTCCCTCTCTTATTTCCACCGAATGTACTCCTCTCTCGCCTGCATACACCCAAAAACACACAAAACAAAGCAAGTTAGCATCCAAGTGACATTAGAAAAATCATGAAAACACATAGAAATGCTAAAAATGTAAAAACAATCTCAAACAGGTGTTCTTTTGACATTCTGTGAAAAAATGCCACCCTGAGCGGGGCGGCGGTTTCGTAACTGCCGCCTTAAGGGTGGCAGTCTTGTAACCACTGCCCTGAACAGGGCGGTGGTCATGTAACCGCCACCCTGGGCAGGGCGGTAGTCGTGTCCCGAAAACCCACATGGGTTTTATAACTTAAACCTAACATTATTGAAAATGACCCCCCCACGATAAAGATTTTAACATTTTAAAAATTTGAAGATAAAAACGATAAATTGAGGAAAACTAACCTATGATCTCGCGGGTCGATAATCTGCTCACGGAGGTATGATCACTATCTCGTCATGAACGTTTTGACTCTACTCTCGTAAGAAACTGTCACCGTGGTTCCCAGAGCTCAGAATCAATCAAATCAACATGCACAAATGAATAGGAAAATGGGCCCACTTTCATATATATAGCAACCTGACTTGTTTTAAAATACTTTTTTTTCGCAGGTTTGGAGCACCGACGGAGGTAAGTTCTTACCCCCACATAAATGGTACGTCTTCATTTCCCATTATTTTAGCGTTTATTTTCCGATCTATCTTGTCTATCTGCACTTGAGTTCTCTTTTCATTTTGCAGGGAGTGGGAATTTTGGATGGCATCATTTCGACACACGGACGTATCAGGTATAACTTCCAACTTCCCATTTCAGGACCGGCATACTCGGACCCACCGTTTTATGCCTCTTCATGGCTAAAACGCTTCTATGAGGGGGCAATATGTACGTACCCAAAATTGTAGGGTATTGCACTGCCAGAACAACATAACACGTGCCCCAATGATGATACAAGTCTCCTCGCAAGGTGTTCAGGATCTGAAAAAGGTCCCCAAGTGTATGTTAACATCCTGTATGCCCCACTTAGCCCCTGTGTGCTTTGTTTTTCTCTTTTCCCCTCTTTTCTTGGCCTTTTACTCTTCAGTTACGAAACCACCGCCCTACCTGGGCAGTGGTCTCGTGACCGCCGCCCTAAGCAGGGTGGTGGTCCTGTAACCGCCACCCTGCTCAAGGTGGCGGTCCTTTACACATTTTCTAGAATGCTCTTTTAACATGACTCACATAAATTTCAACATTTACCAGCTTTTTTTCACTGCCATGAGCTTGCATCAATGATTCTGGTTCCCTGGAATAGTGTTTTTCCATTGTTTATAGTTTAAGAGATCAATTTGGTTTTTACCTTGGGTAAATGCAAATGCTATAAATAGTTGGCTTGTGCTCAAGAAAATGGCCCCTCAAATTTGCCTTTGAATTTCTCATTGCAATAGATTAGTCTTTCATTTTACTTAGGATTGTTAGTTTCATTCATTGCATGCCTAGGTAGTTTTGTTTTGCTGTTAGAAAGCCACATATCCATCTTGTGCAAGTGCTGTTGATATTTCATCCAATCCATTGGAGTAGAATAGTTTGTTTTCAATAGGAAGACATTAAAGTTACAGGTTTTGTTCTTCAAGTAGGATAGTTTCAGGTTCTGGATGATTTATGTTGCATGACTCGTAATAAATCCCACTAGGAATTACATAAGCCAAACTCTGTACTCTTGCGCTATCTCTCTCCTACTCGCATTATATTCAGTCTGCATCCTAAGCTACCTTTGTCCCAATATCTACTTCTGTTGATGCTAACATTACATGATTTTCTAGATCCAGGTGAACATGAAGGAATGAGGAGATCACACTGAGGGGACAAGATCACACACACCATCAGATTCGCCACTGTTATGCAAAATCTAGGTTCTAGCTTTCAAAGTTCTAATTAGAATCATATCAAATAGAGTAGTTAATTACTTTATTTTAGTCAATTTTACTTTCGATATTGCCAGGGAAGCTGTGGGGATTGATAGTTTCTGAGATACTATGATTCATTCCTCACTTTTGAGGTAGGATCGAGAGTCTTGAAAATAGACTAGATCAATTATTTCATTATTTAGAATAGGTTCACAGTTACATAGACAAATAGCTATAGTCGGTTATCTTGTTTGTTTTAATTTGTTATTTTAGCTATCAATTCTAGATATATTAGATAGTTGTTCTTTAAATTCCATTCCGTAGATAGATATATCAGATTTAGGAATATACATAGACATATCTTTCACAATTAGTTTATTCTGTCATTGGTTAGATTTATATAACTTTCTTTTGTATGACAATCACGAGACCTAGAGAGCCCAAAGAATATGTGTTCGAGCCAATCGTGCCCCAACCCAATCTCATCATAGCAATAAATGATATATATTAGAATATTAGGATCCAAGTCTTCCGAACAATGATAAACTTACAACAAATCAGTTTCCAACTGCACGGGTTAAACATAGAAGATGACCAAGCACACACATTTTGGTGAAATCAACCAAACTACAGATTACCCTAGATTCATATCCGTATGATTGTGGAAGGGTTTGAAAGAGAGAAAATCTTTGGTTATGATCCTTTGGTCCCATAGCCAGACGTAGGAGACACTCTCGCAGATATAGATACCAGCTTAAGAATTCAAGTTGTAGAAACACCTGTAAGATATTCTAAGAAGATCGTATAATTATTAATTCTGAATATAGAAGCTGAGAAAGCATACGATTGCTGGATACTAGGGGTTAGAGACTAAATCCACACATGACCATAGTAGGACCACAACAAATACGAATCTGCGGTTGTGACCCACAAGTCTCACAACCTAACGAGTCTATAGGTGAATCAGACATAGATGCTGGCCTACGTATATTAGTATCCAGATCTACTCCACTTCCACCTATAATCATCGAATAGTTATCCTTGTTAGACATAGCAGCTAACAAATCCAAGGAGTTCTGAACTAGGCGAGAAAATCACCCATAGAGTCAGTTATATTTACCAGCCACCCTATGACCTTATCTGGAAACACACACGAAACTATCTCATGTCATTTTCCACGTATTCCACAACCCATAAACTGAATCATGCCAGAGCTCAATATTAATTAGAGCCTTCAAGCATCCTTACTGATCAATCTATCACACCAGTTCAGGTTAGGAGGGCCTTCTTTGCCTTAGATTTGCAATTTCCGCTAGTGCGCGTCAAAGACATTGCCTAACTAGTTTATTTGCATCCCACACATATTCCATCCCCACCGGTAGTCTCGGCACGCACTCGGGAGGTCGGGTGCAAGGAAAAGTTATTTGTATATTCCCATGCTCCCTTGTCACTTTTCCATTGTACAGGTACCAACAGGTCAAACAAGTTAGAAAGTTGTATGCAACAAAAAATCAAAGAATGAAGCAGTATAAGCATGTAGTTTGGGATTTAATTGAAATGTTTGATTCTTTCAATATAATACACCAAGATAGGAAATAAAATACTGTAGTAGAAAAATTGGTAGTTTTGGGATCAAGGTTTGAGAAATGTACATTATCCCCCTATTGTGAATATGATATTGAAATATTGACTAGGTCGTCTATCCCTGATAATATCAAGCATTGGCAAGTTTCTAAAGATGATGCCTAGGTCCAAAGGTTTTTGTAAAATAAAGGAGAATTTACCAATCAAAGTATGGACTGGGAACCAATGGTTTGTGAAAGTGAAGGAAAAGAGACCCTATTTGGTAAAGACATTATTTAATTGAAAACCAATACTATTCCTAGAGGTTTGGCTACACTGGAATCAAATTTTGATAATGTTGACCACATTTTTAACAGACACATATCAGTCTAAAGAGATGTTGAAGAAAATAACCTAGGCATAATGGATAAACCTAGGAAAATATGGTTAGGTAGCAACTTGGATAGAGAGGAAAAGTAAGCATATTTCTAGTTGTTGAAAAAGTACCAGGACTACTTGGCATGGTCATATTCAAAATTGAAAGCATATATGGAAGACCTTTTTTAGCACAAGATACCCCTAGAGGCTAATGCCAAGACATTTAAGAAAAAGAAAAGACCAATTAATCTAATCCTTTCCCTAAAAATGGAAGAAGAGTTGAAAAATTTAAGGGATGGAGGAATCATACAACCTACAAGGTACTCTTCATGGGTGGAAAACTTGGTACCTATTTGAAAGAAGAACATAGAAATAAGATTGTGTGTCAAATTTAGAAATTTAAATAAAGCATCAATTAAGGACAACTATCCCTTTCCAAATATGGATAACATGTTGCAATTGGTTACAGGTTTAGAGTTGTTATCTAATTTAGATGGTTTTTCTAGGTATAACCAAGTGGTTATGAAGCAATCAGAGAGAATCAAAACTACTTTCACTACTCCATGGGGTGCCTATGTGTACATGAGAATGACGTTTGTCTTGATGAATGCTAGAGACATGTTTCAAAGAGAAATGGTAGTAGCATTCTCAGGATATATAAACAGCTTCATTACTATGTATTAGGATGATGTGATAGTTTTTTCAAGGAAGAGAAGTGATCACCTGCAACATTTAGAAAAGATGTTGTTAAGATGCAGGGAATATGGTATCTCACTGAACCCTAAGAAATGTCATTTTGGGGTTTAAAAGGATAAGTTTCTTAGACATATTATATCAAAAGAAGGGGTCATGATTGATCCTGAGAGAGTGGAATCCATTAACAAAGTTCCTATTCCAAGAACCAAAAAGGGAATTCAATCCTTTTTCAAGCAGATAAATTTTATTAGGATATTTATTTCCAAATTTGCTGAATTAACTATCCAAATCACTAGTATGTTGAAAAAGGATTAGAGTATCAAATAGGAAGAACCAGCTATTCAAGCCTTTACTGGGATCAAGGAAGCATTGAAAAATTTCCTTTTTTTAGCAACTCCTAGTTACAAAAAGGCCTTCCATATGTTTTCCTTTGCTTCTGAGAATACCATTTCATATTTTCTATTATAGAAGGATGATGAAGGATCTAAAAGGCCAATTGATTTCTTTAGTAAATCATTACAAGGGGAAGAGTTGAGGTATACTATCATGGAGAAACATGCCTTTTCTTTAGTCAGAGCCACAAAAAACTTTAGGCCATATATTCTAAGTTCTAAAGTCATAGCTTATGTCCCTTATAGTATGGTCAAGGATATCCTGTCATAAATGGAAATTTCCAATAAGAGATGCCAATGGGAAAATAAGTTACAGGAATATGACATGGATATATAAACTAAAAAATTAGTTAGAGGTTTGGGATTGACAAAGCTAATGACAGAAAGCAATCTACAAGCAGTTGAGATAAATGAGGTTGATGAAGAAAGGCTGAGTATTCTTGAGAAGTTAATAAATTTTGACTAGTATAGGGATATTATTTTTAATCTCAGACATCTGTAATGCCCTGAGTATATAAGAAAAAATAAAAAGAGAGTACTTAGATTGGTTTCCTAAAAATATATCATCACTAATTATGGGTTGTCTTGGAAAAACCCCGAGGGAGTTCTCTTAAGGTGTATCACTGAGGATGAAGCCCTGAAATTAATTGCTGACTTCCATGGAGGATTTTGTGGGGGACATTTTACTAGAAGAGTAACAATCCATAAGATCTTAAGGTCTAGTTGGAGGTGGCCAACACTTTTTAAGGATAAAACTGTATTGGTAAGAAAATGTGAGAGCTGTCAATGTTTCTCAGGAAGGTTGAAAGCTTCATGATCCCTCCCATTGCAGCCTGTATCAATTAAATCCCCTTTTAAGTAGTGGGGGATGGACTTCATTGGGGAGATTTCAGATTTTTCAAATGCCAACCATAAATGGATATTGGTAGCCACTGACTACTTCACCAAATGGGTAGAGGCAATCCCCACTAAGAACCATCGAGAGAAAACCCTTCTTACTAGCATCCATTGGGGTAACACACCACAACTCTTGCAATATGTTTTGCCATCCAGAATGCAACCTTGCATCTCATAATTTGATATATTGGCACTTAAGGATGAGGTGCAAGAGAGAGTCCCCTCCAACATCCTCACACAATGGGCACTTACTCACTAAGGCAAGATCCACAAACCCAATTCTAATTACACAACTACTAAGGAAAAAACCTCCCACCCTGACATTGAGGAGCCAATCAGGAGGACTTTGGAATTAAATAAACAAAAGTGAATACACTTGAGTAGTTCAAGTTTACATTTCTTCCAACTTGTCCTGCAAAAAAATCTTAGAGAATCTTGAAAAGCCCTAAATTTATATCTCCCAAGGCTCTCCTCAAACCTCTTCATGCACTAGAAGGTTATTTCTAGCCCTAGGTATATTCTTCTTGAGGCCACTTTATTGTCCCTGTGAATCTAAGTCCATATTTCACCCACCCTGTTGGGTTATGATTAACAAGATCAGTGCTACACCCTTAATCTTATATCTTGACATTAGATGTGTATGGCCGACTTGTGGCTATCATAACTATTCTTATCAAAATGTTATATCTCTTTCATATATTTTATAATCATTAGTGGGTCGGCCTTGGTGATGGCCATAACATAGGAATAATATATATGAGGAGTTAGAAAATGTAGTAGTTGATCATTATATTGAGCACTTGAGTCTTATTGTATGAATTTGAGAGGCATTCCCCCTAAAATATTTAGATGGAGAAATGCTTGAGTTGCTTATTAATGGAAGAAACATTTCTTTTGATTGATTTATCAGAATTAACAGTTACACATACGTGCATATGATCATTTCTCTACACTATTCTTTGGTGTTCTATTGAAATTTTTTTACCAAGTTACGACACATTCCAAGTAAGGTGAAAAATTTAAAATTTTTGCTCTATTTTGCAAAATTTATCTTGATTTTAGGGGTTTTCATAAATCACTCTATAGGCTGCAAATTCGAGAATTTTTCCAATTTATTTACATTTTCAAATAGAGGATAAAATATTAGTTTGCTTAAGTATTTTCTTTGAATTTTTACATATTTTTGTCAAATTTATCTCAAAACCCCAAACCCTAAATTTTGGCCTTGATCCCTAAACTCTACTATTCTTGAGCATCATGGTGGGGCCTTCCACAAGAATCAAAAATCAATCTTGTCACTCTAAGTAAAACCCTAGAAAAGGATGTGGAAATAGTTGAGGAGTTGGAGTAACTATTCTATCATATGCAAAGTGTTATCCATCCTTTCTCATGGTCATAAGGTAAGCCTATGAATCCTACAATTTATCCTCAGTGATCATCATGGGTTTACAAGGGTTTACCTCGGTGGATCATAAGGTAAGCCAATTTGAGTATGATCAGTGAATCCTACAATTTGAGATGGCCAATAAAGGACATTTTCAATCAGTGATTGGATGATATCATGCAGAAAATTAGTAAAAAAATCTAAAGGTTTTTCATCACCTTCCAAATCAACCTCAACACAATCATACTCAGATCAACCAAGGCGGATCTTCAAGTCAAAGTAGTGGACAACCTAGCCATGGTGAATCTTATAGCCATCCCAATCCAAATCCAAATACTCTATAGGCCCGAAACATGATGTCGAAAGTGGAAACTGTTTAAGTTTGATGGAAAGGATCTACTCAATTGCATTAACCAAATGGATAATTTCTTTCATCTACATCAGATCCCATCGTGACAAAAGGTGACGATGGCATCCTTGTACCTTGAACCTGACCAATTTGTTTGGTATCGATGGTTATGTTCTCAAAGGAGGAAGAATGGTCTCGATATCGCATGAACATTTTGGCCTTTACAATGAAATTGCAATTCAGATACCCTACTAATGTGTCCAGCCATGTGAGCTCAATTAGAAAGTTCCCAAAATGCAATAAAGTTCTAATGTGTCAGAGAATTACTTCATCAATTAGTAAAGTTACAACAAATTGGGATCAGTCAAGGATGTATGTTCATCGGTTCTAAAACATATCCTTGCATGTGGAGAATATTACGGAAGGGAATTTAAATGACCTATTTCTTGAGGGTCTTAAGGAACACATTCAACATGAGGTACGCATGTTTAATCCACCTAAGGTTTATGATTCTATTATCATGGTGCGTAAGGCAGATGGAAAATTTTCTTTCCAATAGGAGGTAGACTTTCACTAACATCAAATACCATATCACCCCAACACCATCATTCCCTCTGCCAATTCAACTATCACCTCAACAAATTGAAGAAAAGAGATCAAAAGGGTTATGTTTTAACTCTGACAGAAAATATGGACTAAGACATAAATCTATTGAAAATGATTTTTTCTACATTGAGGGGCCCAATGAAGAAAAAGAGAAGAAATAAGATCTGAGGAAGAGGTCTTTTGTTACGGGTCAGAGGAGGAGTTAGGTACCCATCCCCAACCATGATTGATGAGTGCAATTTCAATGATCTCATTCATGTAAAAGTATTAGGAACCCCCAAACCCTCAAAGTGGTTGGATTCTTTAAAAAAAAGAGGGTAACAAGGTTAATTGAGCTTGGGAAGTACTCACAACTTCGTCAATCATAAGTTGGCGGTGCGCTTGAATTGTTTTATCTTATCCAGCTCCTAAATGTCAAGATAATGATGTGTTGATGGGGGTATTGTTAGTATGTTCAAGAAATTCCATAACATTAAACTCACCATGGGAGATTACTTGCTAAATAGCCCTATATATGTCATTGTCATGGTGTTAGGAATTAGAGAACAAATATGCAAAAACAATTCCTCAAATCACAGCAGTAGGAAACTATATACCCAGAAGTATACATGTGGAAATGTTGAATAGCATAAATATCATAATGCATTTTAAGTTGACATAGAAATGATTTAGACATGGTTCTACCCAATGTGGGATGTTTAAAGAACTGATGCTCACATTTATATGGATCATTATTGAGTAAAACCAGGACTTTAAATCTCACCAGTCTGGTCTCTCAGTTATGAACTCATAATAGAATTCCAAAGATGCTAAACCAAATCTAAACCACAATTGACACCCAATTGTTTAACCTTGATCACCTCTTGATCACTAAGACTCAAGACCTCTTGAACACACAATATATCTTCAAGATACCCTAACACCTCTATTTATAGGATTACAATTCTTTAAGAAGTCCCTCAATTTCAGTTAAGCCGACCCTGGAAGTTTGGAAAGTCATGACCTTTCATCTTCCCACGGCTGGATTCAAAGAAGACTATCGTGACCTTTCATCTTCACATGGTATGGAAAATAAATGGTCATGGACCTTTCATACTTCCCAATTCGAACTCCACACTTCAATCAGGGTTAGTGATTTGAGGGAAGACCAAAAAATAGGCTCCACACCCACACAATCTGTGTTTTGTGAGACTATGGTTACTGAGAAAAGTTCTTGTGCAACAAGTTCATTGATGGTACCATGAAAACAAATTTCAAATTTCCTTTCATAATTGGAAGGTTCATGAACACAACTTCAACTTCTCCCTTGTAGACTGCCTTGGTCATCATATCCATAGGATTCTGACTAGTATGAATCTTTTCCAACTTCAACTTATCTTCTTCCAAAGCCACCCTGATGAAATGATATCTCAGTTAAATGTGCTTCGTCCTAGAGTGAAAAGCGGAGTTCTTCACTAAATGAATAGACACTTTGAATGTGGTTACCCATTGTGTAGTCTCCTAACTTCTTGTTTATGACCCAAATCATCTCCTTTCTTGCCTCTGTGGCAGCAACATACTCAGCCTCTATGGTTGACAAAGCCACAACCTTTTGTAACCGTGAAATCCAACTCATCGATGTATCAACTGTAAATACATAACCTGGCGTGCTCCTCTTGCTGTCCAAATATCCTACCATGTTTGAATCTACATGGCCACGCAATGTAGTGTCCAATCCACCGAAACACAATGTTGCTCCCATGGTCCCTCTCAATTACTCGAAGGATCCATCTTTACTGCCTGCCAATGCTCTCTACCTGGATCACTCATAAACCTGCTCACTGGTCCCACTGCATGGGCAATGTCAGGCCTAGTGCATACCATAGCATACATCAAGCTACCAACCACTGATGAGTACGGTACCCTGGACATCTCCAATTTTATCCTCCTTAGCTCTTGGGACTCTGCTCCTTTGATAATTTAAAGTGACCTACCAAAGGGGTACTAACCAGTTTAGCATCCTGCATACTAAACCTTTCCAAGACCTTCTTTATGTACTCTTCTTGAGATAACACTAGCTTCCTCTCTTTCATGTTCTAAGTTATTCTCATACCAAGGATTTGTTTTACTGCCCCCAAATCCTTCATAGCAAAGGAGTCACCTAGTTGCTTCTTGAGTACCTTTATTTCCTGCATGTTCTCTCCTGTAACAAGCATATCATCCACATACATGCACATAATAATATAACCACCATCAAGACTCAGACCATTGCATGTACATCAAGAAACTTCTAGATGTATATGCAATGGTATGAGTGACACCTGGAATAACCTTGCTCATGCATAAAACTGTCAAACTTCTTGTACCACTGTCATGGGGATTGTTTTAGGCCATACAAGCTCTTCTGCATTTTACACACTAACCTCTCCTTCCCTTTGACATCATAACCCTGTGGCTGTTGGATATACAATTCCTCCTCGAACTCACCATGAAGGAATGCAGTCTTTACATCCAACTGCTCTAAGTGCAAGTCTTCTACTACTACTAAACCAAGAACAGTGCTAATAGAAGTCATTTTAACAACAGGAGAAAAAATTTCATCAAAGTCTATACCTTTCTTCTGTGCAAATCCCTTGACCACCAACCGGGCCTTGTATCTTTTCATGTCTCCATCTTCCTCTTTGATTTTATACATCCTCTTGTTCTGTAATACTCTCTTTCCCTCTGTTAGCTCCACTAGATCCCAAGTTTGATTTTCCATAAGAGATCTATGTTCTTCATCAATTTCTTGTTCCCACTTCTTCCTGGCATCCACCTGCACTACTTCCTCAAAGCACTCTCGCTCTCCACTGTCAGTGAGCAATAAATAATTCAAAGATGGAGTAAATTGTTCAGGTTCCCTTCTTACCCTAGAAGACCTTCTCACCTCAGGAGTTTGGGGTTCCTGATGAGTAGGTACCTGAACTGGCTGTGCCGGAACATGCTGCACTTGAACCGGCCCCTTGGACACCTTGTTGTCTGTAATGTCCTCTAACACTGTGTATTATTTCTTTGATTCCTCTTTTTGTTCCTGCAACTGATCTTTATACATGACTTTTTCATTAAAGACAATATCTCTAGACCAAAATATTTTCTTGTCTTTAAGACTCCAAACACGGAAACCAAAGTCATCTTCACCATATCCAACAAAGGTGCATTTCTCAGACTTAGCCTCTAACTTGGTCCTATCATCTTTATCAATGTGAACAAATACCTCACATCCAAATACTCTAAGAAATGAGTAATCAATTTTCTTACCAGACCAAGCCTCCTCAGGTATACCTCCATCCAAGGCCATAGAGGGTCCTCTGTTAATCAGATAAATAATTGTGCTCACCTGCTTCCACCCAAAACATGAGTGGCAGCCCCACATGTAACCTCATGCACCTAGCACGCTCCATGATTGTCCTGGTTCATTCTCTCTGACACTCCATTTTCTATGGAGTATTTGGAACCATTCTTTTCCTGTGGATCCCATTTACCGAACAGTAATCAAGAAATTAATTGTTGTAATATTCCCCTTCATTATCAACCTGAGACATTTCAACTTGAGACATGTTTCATTCTCAACCAAGGCTTTCCATCTTTTGAAAGTTTCAAACACATCAGATTTCTTTCTAATGCAATATACCCAAACTTTTCTAGTTGCATCATCAATGAAAGTGACGTAATAACATGAACCACCAATAGATTTTACCTTAGCTAGCCCCCATACATCTATATGCACTAACTCCAACTTACCCTCCTTCCTGGTAGGTCCAACCTTGAGGAATCTCACCCACTTTTGTTTCCATAAACACAGTCCTCACAGAAGTCCAAATCTAACTCCTTTAATCTGGGTAACCTGTCCTTTATAATCTGCATGCCCTTATGACTCATATGACCGAGTCTCTAGTGCCACAAAGTTACATCTCCATCTGCAGCAACTAAATTTCAATAATCAACACCACTGCTTAAATACAAAGTACCAATTTTCTTACCTCTTGCAACCACAAGAGCTCCCTTGCTAACCTTCCAAGAATCCATGTTATAAAACTAACCGTACAACCATCACTGCCTAGCTGTCCCGTAGATATCAAATTCTGCCTCAACTTAGGCACATGCCTGACATCCTTACGTAGCCATGTGTTCCCATTCTACATTTTCACCTGAACACAACCTTTCCCTACTATGCTGCATGGTTCATCATCACCAAGATATACATGTCCAAAATCACCTTGAACAAAATCAGTAAAGTAATGTCTATGTGGGGTGGCATGGAAAGAAACCCCTGAATCTAACACCCAAGATTCAACAATATTATCTAAAGAAAGAATTAAGGCATCTTGACAAACATCACCTGCTTCCAAATTTACCTCTTTAGTTTCCTCCTTGTTCTTCTTATCCCGAAGATCCCAACAATCTTTCTTAGCATGACCAACCTTCCCACAGTGCCAACATTCTAACTTACTCTTGGACTTTGACCTTCCGTGATCATTTGACTTCCCATGGTTACCTTTCCCTTTGTTCTTTTGTCTCCCTCTACTCTCCACCATCAAAACATTTCCAGAAGTAGAAGAATCTCTAGTGCTCTTCCTTCGCATTTCCTTGCTTAGGATCACACCTATTACATCCTCAAACTTCAACTTTCAGTTATTAGAGACTGAATTACTTACAGCCATAACCAAATTGTCCCAGCTATCTGGTAAGGAGCAAAAAATCAACAAATCCCTGACCTCATCATCAAAGTCAATTTTTACCCAGTTTAACATACTCACAACCATATTAAATTCATTCAAATGATCAGCAATAGAACCATTCTCAGACATCTTCATATTAAATAAATTTTTCATCAAAAATATTTTATTAGAGGTAGAGGGTTTTTCATATAACTTCCCCAATGCACTCATGAGACCTTCCATGGTCTTCTCCTGTGATATGTTGAAAGCAACCAAAGATGCAAGGCATAAACGAATTACCCCGAGAACCTTTCTATCCAGTAACTCCTAATCCTCATCCAACATGGTTGTAGGTTTATTTGCTTTTCTAGCGAAAGGAACATGGAGGTCCTTTTGATATAAGTAATCCTCCATTTACATCTTCCACAAACCAAAGTTTTGCCCATTGAACTTCTCAACCCTTGATCTGACCTCATCTGCCATAGCTCCCACTCAAGATAAAATTTCCCTGTGATTTACAACTTCAGATAAAAACCACCAAAGCTCTGATACCAATTGTTAGGAATTAGAGAACAAATATGTGGAAATAATTCCTCAAACCACATCAGTAGGAAACTGTATAGCAGAATTATACTTGCAGAAATATAACAACATAAATGAATAGTGCACAAAAGAAGACAAGACAAGATTTAACGTGGTTCACCCAATGTGGGCTACGTCCACATCCACCAAAACTTGCTCAAAATTTTATTATTAACAAGAGTAAAACAACTCTCACAGTCTTCTCTCAGTTATGAACTCACAATAGAATTCCAAAGATGCTAAACCACATCTAAACCACAATTGACACCCAATTACATAACCTTGATCACTCTTGATCACCTCTTGATCTCTAAGACTCAAGACCTCTTGAAAACTCAATATATATTCAAGAGAACCTAACACCTCTATTTATAGGATTACAATCCTTTTAAGAAGCCATTAAGCTGACTCTAGAAGATTGAAAGTCACGATCTTTCAACTTCCCATGACTGGAAAAATAGTCCCGATGTTGACAACCAATTAATAGCAACGTCATAGCAGACGACTGCAGAAAGTTCCTAGAGTCTCCAAACTTAGCTATTTGAGCTCTAGCACTTCAACACTGATTCAAGAAGACCCAAAAATAGGCTCCACACCCCAACATGCTTTTCCCATAAACACCTCCTAATCCCCACTACCTATGTTCCCCCACTCAACCTAGGGCACTTTTGGCCCCTTTTCCCCCAAACTATGACTGGTACCGGTTACCCCTAACTGACCCTGGTCCCCCTTACACCAGCATCGGTCACCTGTTTTGTGATCGGTACTGGTTCAACACTACCGACATCAGCTAACCTTCAACTAATGCGGGTCACTGTCACCGTAAACACCGCGATGTCTAAATCCCCCTTCTTCCTCAAATATCCCTTTCTCTGCCCCTTCTACCCACCCAATCCCACCCCAGGAAATCCCCCCTCCACCCCCTCCCCATCCTTCCTTCATCCAATCACACCCTCTTCCGCATTCCTATTTAACTCGATTTTACCCAATTACAATTCAATACTGAAAATTTAATCCCCCCAAACCTATTTCAAGTTTTCCCACATTCGACCTAGGCTGCACATAAGATTTAATCAAGAGAAACAAAGAAAAGGGATTGATTCTTACCTCATCAGTGGACACGTCAAGGGCCGCAACACCGTTGTCCACCACCCAATCTCTGGTAAGGGTACCTCTTCCATCACCAAATGACCTCTCACTCTCCAACCAATCCAATCGATCCACTCTAGCTTGTGGATCCACCTATCGATAACTATCACCAATCACATGGCTTGCCAACTCAATCCTCCATTTCCCTCTTTCACTTTCCACCTTTTCCTCTTTCATCTGTCATTTTTCCCAATTTGGTAAACAAAAAATGATTTGAAAAACACGACAAATTTTCTTTTTTATAACCTACCCGACTTAACCGATGATGGTTTTACCTTGACTAACATGCAGTCTTGTGCCCTAGCTTATTGAGGTCGGTCCATAGCAAGCTGGAATCGGTTATTTAAAACCATCAATCCAGTTCCACCAGTTGAAACAATGCATAAGGTCTTTTTCCTACCCCCTACCCTAATTTTTTTACCTGAATCCTACCTACCTCACCCACAACTCACTTGGACACTTCCCTTTATATTTG
This sequence comes from Taxus chinensis, assembly GCA_019776745.2. NCBI lineage: Eukaryota > Viridiplantae > Streptophyta > Pinopsida > Cupressales > Taxaceae > Taxus > Taxus chinensis. The sequence goes on from CM034154.1 coordinate 534,477,603, forward strand.
TGACCTTATCATTGACCCCCTCACTACGTCCCCAGGACAAGACTCATTATTTTACCCATCCCTTGGCCCCACCCAGGTGCTCATGTACCTAGATACTTGGACCTAGAGACATCACTAGTGAACCTGTCTGACCTAAAATGTGTTTGTGATACCTTGCATACACTGTTACCTGTGTTGATGGACATACTAAGGTGTTACCTTGCCTCTTGTCAGTGACTAGGAATATCATGACCCATTCCTTTGAGTGTTACCTAACAGTGACCTAAACGTTCTTTACACCTGACCTATGATGTGTTTTCTAAGAAATATCCTCAAAATACCTTGGATACTGGAATCACCTGAGGAACCTTTTATTGGATGGAAAATTTATAGCCCTTAGACAATGGTAAATGTGGGTTCACTGCTCTTCAACCTAGTACAACGTGCATAATAGTTTATACGTGTCATGTAGTGATTTCCTGTTACTAGCCTTTGACCCTGACCCATTACCTAGATTACCTGGAGTAGAAGAATCAATTTTCCAAACTTTTTTACAAAGGGGTGAAGGAGAGGAAACCCATTGCCCACCGTTCTTCTTCATCACATTCAGAAATTTATCCTAAACCAGTTCACCAATTCTTCCTTTTGCCTCATCAGTTCCAGGTTTTGAGGGATGATCAACCTTCAGTGCCAGATCACATGGGGGAACCACATCTTATGAATTAATGTCAACGTCACTTACCAATACAAGCTACGCAACAAAAAGGAGTAAAATGTAGACACCAAAATTTGGGATCACAGTGGTCAAGACAAATAGAACATTGGTGCAATAAACAACAGATCACCTAACCATGGCCCCTTTCACCCCCACTCTAAGGATTAAAGAAAAAAAAGTTGCAATTTTATGGTTTGAAGAAGGGGTACCTAGCAAATTAAATTCAAATGAAGAAGTGGCCACATTCCTAGACACCCTAGTTGACCTTACTACTTTATCCTTTCCAAAAATAGTGAGATACCCTAAAAGGGCCAGAACCATCAAATGACTCTTACTATTCATCTAGGGGAAAGAACCCTAGAGATAGGAACTTCCTTTAATGAGGGTAAGACATGAAAAGACATAACCAATGATGATCTAGAGCATTCAAATTATTCCCTTGGGAAAACCAATTCAAGGGAACAACTTGAACTGCCAAGGAGTACCTGAAACTAAATGGTGTTTTACAAATGTTGGATGAAGATGGGATGATAAAGAGGCAACTTAAGAAAAAAATTAAGGCCTTAAATTCATGTTTGCAACAACTGACAGGACAAACTAGTCATGAACAAGAAAGTACTTATGTGAATATCCCTAAGGTAATGATAAAGTAAATAGTGTTGTCAAAAATATCCAAGCGGTGGATACTTGGGTTGAACAACTAACTGAGATAGAAAAGGGAGTTATCATAGACGCAAGGACAAAATATGAGGACCTCAGAGGTCAATCAAATGAAATTGATGGAATAATTGAATACTGTGACAATGAGATATTTTACTTGGAGGTGACTCTCCCCAAGCTTGACTGCATAACCCAGCTTAGTGAGGAGCTAGTTGAACAAGAAGGCATCATACCAATAATATGCAAAGGGAGTCAATATGCCCTTGAAGAATTGAAAAAAATTAGGTTAGACACCTTAAATGGAATCAAGAAGAAGATTGAAGTTAGAAGGAACTGAGTTGATGATCTACTTGACACCATTGATCAAAGATTAGAAGACATGGTGGTGGACAAGTCCAAAAAGAGCTATGGGGACTTAGGATTTGATTTCATACTCAATTCCTTTGAAAGTAATACCAGACCGACATGACTTCTCCTATGAAACTGTTAAAATTATGATGAAGATTGAGAATAGGATTGAGGACTCTGAAAGCTAGGCCACTGGAATACCAAAAACAACCCAGAATGGCTCAATGACCAGGACTTAATATCAATGACAAACATTGATTTTCAGTCATCACCTTAGACCTGACGAGGATGAAAGTAAATGAATTATTCCTAGAGGTATGATAACTTATGTAGCCAGATTACCAAAAGAGCAAGATTAGAGGAAAAGTGGATTGAAGAGGAGGAGGATGCTGATATAAAAGATGAAGAACATGTTCATATAAACTTTCTTCCTCATTCTTGTTTTCTATTTCATACTCCATTGAAAAAAGGAAGCTTATGAATTGATATTTATAATACATTAAATGTAATTATCTCTATAAAATTTTACTATTTCTTTGTTTCAATTGTAAGTTAAAAAGATGCTTTAGTTCATAGTGCATGAGATTAAAATTTCATATACATTTGAAATAGATATGTGAACTATTAACATCCTTGTATTGCTTGCAATTTTGAACAAAGAAAAAACAAGATAGGGTTCTATAAGGGCCCTTACCCATGACAAAAAAGATGTACATACATGCCAGAAATCAAAACAATCGAAAGGAGAATAACACCTAAGCATTATTTAGTCCTACTTCATATTTCCCCTCAGTAGGGGAAGTTTATTCAGAAGTTTTTTCTTCCTCAATACAAAGTCATCTGAGTCATGTGCTTTTTGTATGAAGAAAATCGAACCTAGTAGGTCCCTGGACATCCCCATATCCATCAAAGACACCATAGTCATCCTAGGATGGCCCATAATTTCCTCAAGCTCAATTCTCTTTTGGTGGGATGATACCCAATCCAAGAGGTCATGACCACCTGAAAATAAGGTTGTTTTCCCCTTACCCTTGTGAAGGGTTGAATTGCTAGAATTACTTTAAAGAGGGATGTTTGGAGTGACAAGGGGGATGTTTGGAATGAAAGTAGGGGCATATACTACATGTTGGTGATTGGATGAAATGTGAGGCTTAGAACTAGTTCCTACTTCCCATTCCTAGAGAAATGTGGGTTTTCCCTGGGAGAAGGAATTAGCTAAGGTCCTTGAAATTCCCGCTCATAATGAGGGGAAAAACGCAAAAAATGCATGGATATATGAGTTGTAAACCTTACTATGGTATCCCAAGTTGAAGAAAGTGCTTCCCTTAAGAGGAAAGTAGAAATAGATTGGTCTTCTTATCCATCTGAGATGATGACCGGAGATTGAGTTTTTATTTCTGCTTTCCTCTTGCCCGAAGGTAGTGTTGTTGCTCGACCTAGTGGAAGAGGCACATTTTTTTCCTGTTTCTTTTCCAAGGAATGAATCCTTTTCTTCAACTCATCCACCTTGTTGGAAATGGCAGGCACTGTATCAATGGAGGTTTTTTCATACAAAATGTATGATTCCTTAGCAATTTCTTTTGATGCAAATTCCTCATTACATAAGAAGGGGCATTGAAAACTGGTTTTCCCAGAGACATGAGGCCTCCTCTCAACCCCGTATCTTTTTAAATCCTCTAGTGTTTTCATATTCTCCCATCTAAAAAGATGGAAATACATGACTTGGAAATATGTGAATACAGGATTGATTCTGGTCGGCCTGGTTAAAAGTGCTTAGCGGACTCATTTATATGTTAGATGTCATTTTGTTTCTCCTATGCATTATACTTCAAACAAGGCTCTAACAAAATCCTCATCTAGGACACTCAGATCAAAGATTATGATTCAGATCTTCTGAAGAGATTTCTTTCAGGCTGTGTGCCACAAGCACTTTCACCATTTTCTTGGTAAAGATTATGATATACCCAAAATTAGGAAAGAGATACATAATTGCAAGAGGGTAGGGTTGAGCTTTATAGCCAAAAGGTGACACATATCTTTGGTCTAGAAAAATATTTCCCCTGAGATGAGAAGGATCTTGTCCAGTTCACATAAGGGAGAATTAAAAAACTAAAGGAAATTATAGATGAGCATAAGTGGTAAATTATGATGATTTGACAAAAATCATATATGGCATTTAAACCAGTAAGATTTGAGATGAAGTGTGTTGAGCCCAAGAAGGATTTCAATAAATGAGTGTAAGTGTGCATCATGTCAAAAAGTGTATGGAGATGCTCAGTGATCAATCTAAAATGATTGTAAACCAAAATCAGAAAGGAACGTTTCAAAAATCCTGCCAAAAGTGAAGACTAGACGTCTGAGTCAGAAACATGTGGAATACATCGAAAATACTCATGTTTCATACACGTGGCAGTACGTGATGAAGTTTATTAATATCATTTTGTAGAACATTATTGTGATGAACAATGTATTCCTTGGAATATTCTTTTTTTTGGGGGAAAATCGTTGAAGTAAAGTGAGTGATATAAAATTATGAAAAGGCCATGCCAAAAAGGGGGGGTTAATTTTTTTGAAATTTAGTCAGAGACAAAAAAGGAGAGAAGAGCTGAGAGAAGCCATTTTCTACGATTTTTTTTTGAGAAGCCAGTTATTTCTTGTGTGCATTTCAAAATTGATCATGTCAAGATGGTTTCAAATGTATAGCCATTGACAAAACTTTGAGATTGTAAAAAAAAATTCCCTTGTTGATCAAATTTGAGAAACCTTGAGTAATTCATGTAAATCAATGAACTATGTTATGTCTATTGTCATATTGAGATATTTTCAAAGAGTTATCTATGTGCCTCTTACAGTATTACATTAGGAATCATTTTGAAATCACACAAAATCTCATCCTCATGACAAGTATTGTGGCATTTGTAATTACATTATAAAGAGACCTTTCATTTCATGATGCAATAAGGATTTAAATTCACTTTACTTTCATTTCATTTATACTGATTATTTCTCATTTTATGAGTGTATCATGAGCGTGATATAATAGGGGTTTTTTAAATTTTAATTGAGTCTTTAACATGAGTTCTTGTGTTAAACAATATAAGAATGTGTGAAGCCATGTGTCTTTGAGCCTTCATAGATGCACAAATTTCTAGTTGAAGGTTCATCTTGACTATTTGAAGCTATTCATATTTTTTCCTTGTGGATCTGTTAACATTTGTTTAAAGTTCTCAAGTATTTGGTATAATCAACTTTATCCTGCTTAACTTCCCAACCATAAAATACATATCCAGAGATGAACCATACATGAACTACCCCTGCTTGCACTGTCTGTTGATAACTGCCAAGGGAATTCATCGATTTACCCATCCCTTACCTCAATATATAGGAGAAATAAGTTTTTACCACTACCTTTAGTAACTTATATCTTGTTTAGAAGGTTTATTCATCCTCTAAAGTGACAACTTGTTAGAGTTAGACTACGATGTATTGACCATACCTTCTAAAGAACTCCTATCAATTTTGTAAAAGGAAAGAAAAATAATATAAATCTATAGATGTTATCCACCAATATGGGTTACAAAAAGCATCCTCTCACCCTAGTTGAAGACACAACCTAAAGTAGTCAGGGTAGGTTGAACCCTATACACGGTGTTATCCATTTCTTCCAGGGGCCTGAGTGAATGAAGAGTTAGATAAATATTTCCCCAAATACAAAATGACTCACAGTCTGATTTATCTGCCTCCAAGCATCTTGCTAAAACTATGGTGATGCTCAGTCGTAAAGGGATAATCAATTTGGGTACCAACATAGCACACTTACTCTTATATCATTGTTAATTAGCTATATTACGCTAGTTAATTAACCCTTTTATCCAATAATGACACCAATTAACGACCTTCCGTTAATCAGCTCCCCTTTCTATATAGATTATTTAATTATTTCTAATTAATTAATCCCCCTTTGTATCTAGATTAATTAATTATTTCTAATTAATTAATCCCCCTATGTATCTAAACTAATTAATTATTATTAAATAATTAGCTTCCTCTTCCATTAAATCAATAAATCATCATTTATTTGATTAAATCCCTTTCATAGTCTAAATCATGATAATTATTCCTCTAAAAAGCTTCTATAAGCTTGCACATCTATTAATTAATCCCTTTGATTAATTAATAAAGCCCCTAAAATCCCATGGGTCACTAAAGGAAAAACTAAACTCTCCTAAGGTTGACTCAACCCTTTCTAAACCTCTCTTATCTATAACTAACCCAACCTCTCCATTTATCCCACATGAAGGAGGATGTAGAGATTATTCTATCCATTAGGCTATATAAAGATCCCTCCTCCTACCTTTACATTCATAGATGAGCATAAAGCCTAAGTTATAGCCATTATATCATCTTGGAACATTATTCATTGGAGAGGATAGCTACTCTCATTTCTTGTATTCATCCATCCAAGTTTTGAAGTCATATGGGGATATGTCAAATGGTCTTGTAGCCATGGATTGACAAGACACCATTATGGAAAACCTTGGGATTCAAACATAAAATCAAACCTTTGATTTCTAAGGATCTAAATAGGTTAACTTCATTTGGATATCATTCAATAGAGATAGAGATTAATGAATTAACATGTTAGTTTGAATATTTGTTCATGTTATAATGCAAGGATGTTAGTAGATTAATCTTGCTTAAGCTCTAAGTGTGATGGTGCATTGATTTCGATTTAGCTTTGTCTTAGGACTACTAGGTGTTAGTTCTAATTATTTTTACATTGTTAACAAATACATGCACACATTTAGCATGCCCGGTGGGATGGGTCCTTAGTCCCTTAAAATTATAGCTCAATTTTTTTTTCAAGTTTTTGGGTAAGCCTTGATATACACATATGGAAAATAATGTTCAATTTCTTAGGATTTTGCTAATATTACATGTGTAGGATCTCATTTAGAGCTTTAATTCTAATGGGTTGTTGTCAATTTCAAACTAGCATACTAAAATTTGGAGTGTTTTGAGATTTTTGGTGTCTTTTTCTAATATTACATGTGTGAAATAATGTTAAATTATTATGATTTTTCTAACTTTGCATGTGTTGAGTCTTGTTTAGGGGTTTAATTTTGATGGGTTGTTGTTTATCAAAAATTTGAGCTTTTTGAAGTTGTTTATGTTAAAATGATGTGTTATTTATGTCACCCAGGAAAGGTAGCGCACACATCATTCTCTTCCCTCACACCTTGTAGGTGATCTTGGGAATCATAAATGGTTTTTGTGTCTCTTTTTGTTTTGAAAAATGCTTATTCTTAAAAGGATGAATGTCAAAGTTGGTTAAAATAAACAAATATTGCATTTGAATGAAGTTTTTTCCATTTTTTAATTTCATAGTTGGATTCTACGTCACTTATGCTCTTCTCCTACATCCTAGGATGATCTTGAGATTCAAAAATGATGTTTTATCCTCTTTTGTGTTTTTGGAAAATTACTAATCCATTGTGCAGGACCAAAAATACTTGTCAAAGAAAAGGTGGTATTGAAACAAAATTAAACTACTAATACAGTTTATGTGCAGGTTGCCAAAAGGTGTTCAAGTAAACCACATCCAATTTAAAAAAGATAAAAAAACACACCATAATCAACACACTATATTTGCAGGTTCGGATACAATTTTTTGGGTAAATCATCTTGGCTTAAGATGGTCTTGGTGACACCTAGTTGAGTGAACCACCTAGGAATCTATCTTTGACCAGGATCCCACTTGGACCACATCAAAGCTAATTTTGAGTTAAGAGATATTGTTCATCACAAAACGTGTGAAGCGCTACTTTTGCTTGGTTTTTCACTTTCCCTAAGGCGAGGTGAAACTCTACTGAAGTGAGGCCAACATTTTTCATCGCCAATTGATATATTTCCTTCACTTTATTTTGACACTTTGTTGATTAAAAGAAGAGCGACTACCCTTGTGTTGCTAACTGATTGTATTTTCCACTTTTGTGTTCGTTTACACTCATCCATGTTTGTGGCTAAGTTGTTAAATGTCTAAAGTGTGTGGAGACATTTTCATATCAATGGTAGACTTTTAGATCTTGATACCCAAGTCAAGATCTTCATCATAGTTAGGCTTGATTCGTCACTTTAATCTCCTTTGAGGTGTTATCTTTCTTGTATCATATCGCCACAATTTTTATACTTACGTCTTGTTTCTTATAAACTCGACCTAAGTGTCTAGATCGTAATGTTATGATACATGAATTGTAACAATTCCTTGGTATACTTTAGCCTTAGTTTTCCTTCAAACATTACCTTGATTTTGGAAAGTGTTATTTTTTACCTTTATGTGCATCGTAATAATGTTATTTCAATACTAATACCTTACTTTTCCATAAATTTTGGTTAACGTATCTTACTGGTATTGTTGCTTCGTTCATGTTTGTAACTTCTAATTTTTTGATATTTAGGTCTTTATTGGATCTAAACTCACTTTTAGTATACCTTGTTTGGAAATCATATCAACCTCTAGTTATTACATATGTCTCATTCATTTTTGAACTTGGCATAAGTGGTGACATTTTTTTGGTCATCTTACACGTCAAACTATTGATTGATTGGACACTTAGGAATTACTCCATTTTCTGATTGGTTTGAAACAAAATTTTTGTGATCGTGTCTCATTTGTCACATTGAATTATACATTTTAGAAAATCACTTTGATCCATTGATTCTTTATCATTCATTATTCTTTGGTCATTAATTTGGCTTTGTGTTTTAAACTTGCGTGATTTTTCCTTGTCTTTATCCATCTTAAAAATTCATTTCTAGGACAATATTTTGGGTCTTTGATCCTCTTGATCTTCTTTTTTTTGCCTAAGTTCTTGATCATTTTTCAACAAATCTTTCAAACATTGGCAAAAACATTCAAGCAACTTTTTCATCAATCGAACATTGGAAATATTTCCTTTTGATCCTTTATGTTGCTAAAATTTTGATCAATCCTTTGACATTTACACCTCCATCCCTTATTGGATTATTAATCTTGAGTCCTCATAATGTATGTTTTCCTTAGCTTCGTTTTGGGAAAATCACACAAACATCCCCATCTTTATGAAATGTCTAGTTGGTGCTGCCCAAATAAACATGCAACCTTCTTCACTTTGAATAAGTTTGATCATACGATATAGGTCTAGGCCTTTGAACCCATAACACACCAAAAATGACTGATTATCATAAGGTCCCTTATACATATAAGAATAAGGAATCAAATTTTAGGCATTCACATAAAAATACACCCATCATGACCTAACCTTGTCTGGTTATTCACGCTAGAGAACCCATTCGGGTAACCCATTCCTCAGCTGCATCTCATACTTGATAGTATGGTTTAGACACTTATGATCTAAATTATTATTTGGGTTCCTGTATGTACCTAAAATTGTAGGGTACTGCACCACCGAAAAATGTTACACATGCCCTAATGATGATACAAATCTCCTTGCAAGGTTTTCAGAATCCAGAAGGGCTTGCCATGTATACACTTATGTCCCTCATGCCTCGCTAAGCCTCCACATGCTTGGTTTTTCCCTTTTTCCCCCTTTCTCATTGCATTTTTTCTTCATTGATGGAACTGCCACTCTACCTAGGTGGTGGTCCCGTGAATGCCGCCCAGGATAGGGTGACGGTCCCGTAACCACCACCCTACACAAGGTAGTGGTTTTTTTCACGTTTTCCAGATTCCTCTGACGATCGTGTCAAATGTAAATCTTCAAATTTAAACACTTTCTTCAACCACTTTGGCTTGCATTAATGTTTTTGGTTCCCTATGAATAGTGTTTTCCCTCTGTTTATAGTAAAAGAGATCAAAAGGGAGTTACCCTCTGGTAAATGCATTGGTTATAAATAGCCAGCTTGTTTTCAAGCAAATGGTCCTTCATCCTCTCAATTATCTTGTTTAGTTTTTCAATTCCTTTCTTAGAATTCTGTTAGTTTTAGGTTTTGCTTCCATTTTTGGTATTTTGGAGGTCAGATCATCTTCTTGTTTCAAGTCTTGTTTCATTGCTACTGCATACAGTCAGTTTAACATAGAATAGCTTTAATTCAAGACTAGAATCCATTAAAGTTGTAGGTTTTGTTTTGTCACAAGGATAGTTTATGAAAATCTAGGTACACTTGTGTTGTATTCCCGTAATAAATCCTGCTAGGAATTGCCTAGTTAAGCTCTGTTCACTTGTGCTATCTCTCTCCTACTTGCATTGTATTTAGTCTATATCCAAAGTTCCCATTGTTCAAATACCATCTTCTATTGATACTATCATATACACACTTTTCTGGATTCATGAGGACACAAAGGAACGAGGAGATCACACTGAGGGGAAGAAATCACACACAACTATATTTACCACTATTCTGTAAACACCAGGTTTGAGCTATTAAAGTTCTAGTTACCAACTATCAAATAGAGTAGTGAATTATTTTATTTCAGTTAAAATTTCACTCTTGATATCACCGGGGAAGTTGTGGGGATTGATAGTTTCTGAGAAATTGTGATTCATTCCTCTCTTTTGAGGTAGGATTGAGAGCCTTTCAATTCAAAATATATAGTTGTTTAGATATTAATGATAAAATCACAACTGCACAGGCAAATAGCCATACTAGGCTACGTTGCTTATTTTTATTCTGTTATTAGATTAGTTGTTCATTTTATAGATATACTAGAGTAGCTACTCTTTAATTTCATTAAAATACATCATTGAAAAATAAAAAAATAGAAGGATGCTTACATAGTATAAATACCTCTTTTGTAATCAGTTTATTAAATGTTAGTTAAAAGTTGAATCATTTTGTATGACAGTCACAGGACCTAGAGAGCCTAGAGAGTATATATTTGAAACTGTAGTGCTTCAACCGAATCTACCCATGACCTTAGCTGATATAGAACTTAGGATACATGTTTTTTGAGCAAAAAAAAACTTACAAGAAATTAGTGAGCAACTAAGAGGATTAAATATCGAAGACGACAAAGCTGACACATTCTAGTCAAACCATCCAAACTATAGATTGCCTTGATAAAACACCTGAATGACTGTGTAAGGATTCGAATGAGAGAAAACATTTGGTTATAATCCTCTGGTTCCATATCCTAACACGAGAGACCTCTTCATTGACATAGACACTAGCTTACGTATTCAGATTGTCAGAAAACCTGTTATGTACTTAAGAAAATCATACAACTTCTAGTTCTAAATGTAGAGGCTGAAAAAGCATACGATTACTGGATAGTTGGGAGAAGGGATTTATTATTCAAATGACCATAACAAGTCCACAACAACCACAAACTCATGGTTGTGACCCCCAAGTCCCACAACCCAACGGGCCAACAAACCAGTCAAGTATTGACACCAGTTTATGAACGTTGGTATTTAGATCCTCACCACTCCCACTAGATATTATAGTACAGTTCTTCGTATTAAACATAGAAACCAATCAATATAATACTTTTTGGACTAGACAAAAAAACCACCCATAGTTCACTACAAATCCATTAATGCACCTACCACTACTTTTATGACCTTATTTGGAGATATATACGAAGCTCCCACAGGTCACTTCCCACGTATCCAACAACCAAGAAACAGGATCTTGGCAGAGCTCAACATTGATTGGAGCCTCCAAGAAGCCATTATATCTAAATGAACCATTACACCAATTTAGGTTAGGAGGGCCTTCTTCACCTTAGATTCACAGATTCCATTATTGCATATTGAGGATTTAAGATTACTTGATTAGCTTATGTATATCTTTCCGCATTCAACATTCATCGGCTGTCTCGACACAACCTCGAGAGGTCGGGTATGAGGAAGAGGTACTTGAAGATTCCCATGCTCACATGTTACTTTTCCATCATACAAAATTGGTGAACCCGACATGAACAAACAATTCTTCCTCTTTTATTTTTAATTTTTCTCATCCACCTTCACTCTTTCCCATTATTCTACGGGTATTCATATACCCCCCGAATATGTCGGGATACGATGCATATGACAGACCTCTCTCAGGTCTCGAAGTAAACTATAGTAAAAAAAATAGACAACCATTGCCCTCACTTTTTACATGGGCTAATAACTATTCAAGTAATTACTTGTCATATCAAACTCCACCCCAAAGAACTAGCTCAAATTCTTCATTCCGAATTGAAGAGTTTAATCAGCTTGCAAAAACACAACAATCAGAGCCATCAAGCTCTAATAATATGATATTTACTAGAGAGTCCACTTCATCTCCTTAGATCTTGTTCAGACCATAGATTAGTAGATAGTTAGATCCACTCCCCTTTTTGGATGAGGATTACTTAGAATGCTTTTCTAAAAGTGAAAAACGCTTCCAAAATATGTATCCACCTATAGGGAGTTTAAAAATACAATCTGATACCCTATTCCAGGAAAACACCCCCATCCCTCCACCTATAAGAAATGCCCTCAGTGAAGCTTAGCAAGGTAATGATCAATTCATAGCAGGGTATCACACCCCTTTACAACCCCAAGGTATACAACAAATGCCATTAAGTTGAAACATAGTGTCTTCACCAATAGAAGTCATTTCAGCCTTAGTTGAAAAGGTTAGAGGGCTGGAACTTGCTTAAGAAAACCAGAATTCATATTTTGGGCAAGCGGGAATCCCCAACCCTCCGCATCACCCTAGTCAAGTTGACCTCCTTACAGGAATAGGCACGTTAGGCATGCCTCCTCCAAATCCTTATAATTATCCACAACAAATGCCAACTAGGATAGCATTTTCAAATGCCGCTCCAGTTGAAAACATGACACCTCCCGACTTGGCACCAAACAATCCATACCAGAACAATGCTCCTTCTTATTTAAACATTTATTCAAAGTCACCACAAGGAGACATGTTCTCTTCTCCCAGGATGTTCGTTCAACCAGAGGGATTCCCTTATGTCCCTATAAACACATATGCTATGCCATATCAATAACCCATTCCACCTCCACCCCCTCAACAAGTGCCATCGAAGGTCGAGGCCTACACAGTAGGGAATTTTTCAAAATATTTAAAAGAGCCCCTAGACTTCACCATACGAAGCGTTATGCTTCCAAGACCTCTTCCTAATTTTCCCAAATACAAAGGAGAAGGAGACCCAAACACACACATTAAGGCCTATACCACAGCCATATAGGAGTTAATCCCTTGGGATGAGGTTGTCACTAAAATATTCCCTAAAACCTTAGAAGTTATTTCCTTTGATTGGTATTACAGAATATCTGAAGCCTTGATACACTCATTAAAACAACTCATGTTTGAGTTTATCAAAGATTTTGACATGAACAAATTTTTAAGAATGGGAATCAGGGAGTTCTTGCATATCAAAAAAGAACATAATGAGTCCGCTGCACATTTTATTCAAAGATGGCATACGGTTCTCTACTCATCAGCAATTTCTCCAAACATGGGTCAAATGGAACTATGTAATTTATTCCTTAATTCTCTCAATAGAGAGATAAAGGAAGAAGTCTAGAAGTTCCCACTAAGAACTTACGATGAAGTACTTGAGAGCACTCACTGAATTGACCAAGCAATGATAGATAGTGGTCGTAAGATATACGGGACAAATGGGAAATTAACCACTCCCAATCAAAACACCGTGGCCTATCCTAATACTAGGAATGCTAATGAAGGACCTAAGATCATTAACAAGAACCACGGAGTTACAACAAAAGGAGTAACTAATCAAGTTAAAAGGGAAAATGTTGTAAACATTTCACCACCTGTTAATAATCAATGAAATAGAAATTTTACTCCAACAATCAACGCAGTGGATTTTAATCATCCACCATGGCAACAAAAACAACAACAAGAAGTCTAAACACAAAGTCCAAATCGGAACGCAAATGGATATTAGAGTCAAAACCAAAGGCAACAGCCTCAAAATTTTAACTCTAAAAACCAACAACCTTATCAGAATTTCGGGTCACAAAAGATTTTAAATCAACAACCTCGAAACTATAATCCTAATCTATATTTTGGCTTCCACAAGATTTAAGGCCATGATACTAGGACTTTTTGTGAATACAATAAATTCATGCAGCATTTTCCAAAAGATCAAAAATAACTCTTTATAGATATGTTTTTAGAAAATTCTGTAGTACCCACGCCAAACGCTTATGCAGGGGAAATTTCCCCTCAAAATGCATCCCTCAAGATCTTCAATGACCCACTCCCAAACCATTCAAAAAATAATAGGTTACATCCTAACAAAACAAATAAGGGTGTGATGACAGGAAACAATGATCCTGAAGCTTCAACTTCATTAAATCCACTAGTCGCACCCCAATTAGGAACTTGACCTCAAACTAAGATAGTTGGTTTAGTGGAGTTAGACGTCGAGCTACCCGTAGAAACCATAACAAGAACACATGATTATTCTTCTCAACCAATTCCAAGTTATTCATTAGAGCCAGATAGCACTCAACAAATATTAGTAAAACCTATAGGCGCCTATGATTTAATTAATGATTTAACTAAAACCTTCTCACACATCTTCTTCTTGGATTTGTTAAAGAACTCTCCCGCCCATAGGGCTACTCTCTTAGGAGAATTAGTCCTTGGTCATTTAATTAACATCACTCCTCCCTTAGAAACGCAAGTAAACCATGTGGAATTTGACGTTTATCCTCTGGGGAAGCTAGATAGGGATACAAAAATTATATTCGATATAAGAAAAATGCCAAAAGATGCTGAAATTACACTAAGAGGCGACCCAACTTTACATTTACAAGTTTGGGTCTACAATAATTATGTTAAACATGTAATGGTTGATGATGGGGCTGTAGTTAACATAGTCCCATTCAATTTCCTTCAAAAGTTAGGATATGGAGAGACAAACTGTTCCACAACACGAAATATGCTAAGAGGTTATGACAGCCTCAAAGCCACTTCGATTGGAACCATAGTTTTACCATTCACTTTAGGACCCAAGACGGTCCTCACTGAGTTTTATATTATAGATCAGGAAACCAATTATAATATGATCCTTGGTCGGCCATGGATACACCACATGAAGGCAATCCCTTCCACATTATTCGAAGAAATAAGATTTCTACACTTAGGGAAAATATTTGTGGCACAAGGTGACCCAAAACCCTTCGATATACAGCTAGCTGATTTAAAGAAAAGACTAGGTGTTCACTCTGAGTTTGAACTTCTAGCAAACCAGCTTGTCAAACCAACTAATTCACAACCAAAAGAAAAGCTGATACCCACCACTGAGTTGGAAATTTAAAATCTGGCTGAGGACATTCCGGTACTCAAAAGTGAGACCAATGTTATAAAAATAGTATCACTAGGGACTACTGTAAAAATTGTCGAGTTGCTAGAGAAATACTTACCTATTCTCCTACCGTTAGATTCCATGGGTATGGGACACACCCTCAGAATTGATTCTCTTCCATTAGATGAAATTTTTATGGTAGAGGTAACCAAAGCAGAAGAAACAGTTACGAAAGATATCCCAACATCCATTTTTCCAAGTGAGTATTGGACTCTCCACTTCGATGGAGATAGATGTCACTTTGGAGCTGGAGTGGGAGTAATCTTTACTTCACCTGATGGAAAAATCTTACCTTTCACCTTTAAATTAAACTTCGAATGTACAAATAATGGGGCTAAGTACGAATCTCTCCTCCTTGGCCTCATTCTATCTAAACGAATGGGTGTTGACAACATTAGAGTACTAGGAGACTCACAATTGATTGCAAACGTAGTCTTTGAGGTATATGAAACTAGAGCTAAACATTTACAGCTCTATAAAAAAGTGGTATTATATCTAAGTAGGGGATTTAACTTCATATCAATTGAAGCAATCCCACAAGAGTAGAACCTTCTTGTAGACTCGATAGTAACCTCAGCTTCCCATTTCACCCCAAACAATGAGTTGGAGGATACAAATTTCATGGTATCACTTTGTATCGAACCATTAGTGTGTAAAATACCAACAAACTCACTCCTAGCTCATGGAGAATCTTAGGATGATTTTTCTATCACAAGTCACTTTGACAATGATAGAGTCACTCTCGAATATCTAAACACCTATGTAGAGCTACACCTTGCTCACCATATAGTTGATCTTTCCCTAATACCACATTCCTCTTCCTACTTTGGAAATCCCATGGTAGAGTCTCCTCCACAAAAGGATCTTGATATCTAGGAGATAGAAAATGGAGAAAGATTGGAGCTACCTCTAGCCCCACTTGAATTTGAAGAAGGTAACACTTCCTTGATAGAAGAAACCATTGACATAAACATTAGAATGGAGGAAGAACCAAAAATTTTGAACCTGAGATCCTCGTTAACTCTGGAGGAGATAAAAATACACACCCAAATCCTCAAAGAACATCAAAAGGATTTTACATTTAATTATAAAGAAATGACGGGCATTACACCACAAGTTACGGTACATAATCTTGTCACTAAACCAGATGCAAAGCCAATTAAACAAAAGTCAAGGCAATGAAGCCAAAAGTGGCTCTCATGGTAAAAGAGGAAGTAGTAAAAATTCTCCAAGTAGGATTCATCAAGCCTGTTTACTATTCACAATGGGCATATAATATCGTTCCCGTCCTAAAAAAGAATGGGAAGATACACATTTGCATAGATTTTCAAGATATTAACAAAGCTTGTCCCAAGGATGAATTCCCATTACCATCTATTGATGTTATCATTGATGCAATAGCTGGATTTGAAGTAATTTCCCTCGTGGATGGGTTCTTAGGGTACAATCAGATTAAAATATCTAAACAGGATCAAGCCAAAACTACATTCATAACTCCCTGGGGAACTTATTGTTACGATGTCATGCCATTTGGTCTTAAGAACACCGACGCTACGTACCAGCGGGAAATGACTTATATATTCCACAATCTTATCCATAAAATTTTGGAATCCTATGTGGATGACTTGTTGGCAAAAGCTAAGAAATTCTTTGATCATCCAGATGTGCTCCGTATCATCCTCTCATGATTAATTGAATATGGTGTCACATTAAATCAAGAGAAGTGCGTGTTTGGTGTGACAGGAGGCAAACTTCTAGGCTACATTATATCTTCATGAGGGATTGATGTTGATATAGCCAAAATACAAGCTGTTCTCGAAATTGTCCCACCCTTAGATGAGTCTGGAATCAGGTCATTTCATGGGAAACTCGGTGTAATCCACAAGTTCAGCCCAGATCTAAGTTTTACCATTCATCCAATCAACAGTCTATTAAAGAAAGATTATAGTTTTGATTGGACTAAAGAATGAAATGATGCCTTCAAAGTAGTTAAACACTTCTTGTTGTCTCCACGCACACTAATACCTCCCAAACCAGACTTCCCTTTGATCCTATACTCACGAGCCACTCACGTTTCGCTAGTCTGCATGCTGGCTCAAGAAGATGATGATAAAAGGGAACGTGCAGTCTATTTCATCAACCAAAATTTTCTTGATTATGAGACATGCTACAAATAGGCAGAGAGAAAATTCCTCGCCATAATTTTTACAACAAAACGTTTAAGACATTACATGTTAAACTAGGAAACAAGGGTCATTTTAAAGACAGACCATTTATGAACATTTCTCACACAAGGATCTTTATCTAAAAAGTTTGGGCATTTCATAACCTTAATGGGAGAATTTGAGTTAACATTCATAAACTAGAAATCTGTTAAGGGAAAAATCATTGTAGACTGGTTAGCTGACAATCCCCTAGATGGAGGCAAGCTGGTAAATCTAGACTTTCCCGATGAGTGTGTATACTTCTTCAAAACCAGGCCCCACATTTCTACATGTCCCTAGTATACTGATATCATCAATTTTATCATGGACCATACATACCCGAAAGGTGCCACGTCACAACAAAGAAGGCAGCTATGCATTATTGCCGCTAAATATGTTATTTTAGACTAGGTACTCTATCGTAAAGCCTTCGATGACATGCTTCTAAGATGCGTCGACATAGAAGAATCCAAGAAGATTCTTCATGAATCCCACAATGGGATATGTGGAGGCCACTTTGGTGGTCACACCACTGCCCGTAAAATACATCAGATGGGTTATTTTTGGCCCACTCTTGAGCATGACATAGTGGAATTTGTACGTAAGTGCCACAAATGCCAAGAATTCTCTCACAAGATTCACATGCCAGCACAATCCCTATAACCAATAGTGACTCCGTGGCCCTTCTCCACGTGGGGTCTAGACTTGATAGGGAAGTTCTCTCCCTCATCAACCGACGGCCATAATTTTATAATTACAGCCACAAAATATTTTAGCAAATGGGTGGAGGCCATGCCTCTCACCACTGTACCAGGTTCAGTAATTACCAAATTCATTCTAAACCAAATTATCTGTAGGTATGGTGTCCCACAGGTCATTATCTCAGATAATGGCACTTCCTTTAAAAATGATGAAGTCCATGAGTTATGTAGCAAGTTCAAGATAAACCATCACATGGCCTCTCTTTACTACCCTCAAGCCAATGGGTAGGCCGAAGCAAAAAACAAAATGTTAAAAGTTATTCTCCTCAAAATGGTCAAGGAGAATAAGTGAAATTGAAATTTAAAACTATATCCAAGCTTGTGGGCCCATCAAACCTCAATAAGAACACAAACAGGAGCAACTCCTTTCTCACTGGTATTCAGAGCAGAAGCAGTTCTCCCACTTGAGGTTGAAATACCCAGTCTCCATATCTCATTACAAGGGATTTTGGATGAAGAAGCTTACAGGGAGGCACACCTCTCTCAACTGGAAAGCCTTGATGAGGCCAGGTTAAATGCCGAATAGCGGACACAGAGCCTATGCTGACCGGATGTGCCGGCAGTACAACAAAAAAGTCTATGAGTGAGAAATATATGAGGGAGATCTAGTTCTAAGACTAGACAGCTAGATTGATAAGAAAACCGGTGAAGGAAGGAAGTTCTAGCCCAAATGGTTGGGCCCATACCAAGTCATGAAGGACTACAAAAATGGTGCGTATATTTTATGTATGCTAGAAGGTGAGGAATTCCATGAAACTATCAATTCCTTGCATCTTAAGCAGTTTTACGCATAAAACATCAAAGTCATTACTAGTACATTATAGCTACCTACATTGCATTAGTCTTTTAGCTACTTCATTCTATCCATTTCGTAAAAATGGTAGTCCAGGAGCTTACTCTTAAACAATCTGTTACAAATTTCTAAAAATATTGGCAAAAGCATTCATATCACATCTCTCCAAGCATCATCAACTATTTTCAAATCTTCTCATCAAGTTCGATAGAAAAACATTGACGGAAACCATACCAAGGCCTGCATACTTGGCTTTGCTCTTTCTTTCTACTAGGTGAAGTTTTCCTTGCCTACGGTCTGTTCTAGAAGCTTCTTGGTGTCACATCTATCCCTCTTAAATCTCTTGGAATGAAAGGATATCCCAAAGTCATAGATCAGAAATGTCAAAATCAAATGAAATCAAAAGCACCAAGCAAACAAAATATTTTATTTTACACACTTCTTTGCCCCATTAACCTTAGGTGATAAGCCCACATCTCTTACTAGTGGTGTGAGGTTGGGAAAGGAAAGAAGTGCCCTTACTCGCATATATCCTGCCTTTGGTGACAAACCCATGCTTCTTACTGGTGGCATGAGGCAGGATGTGGGGGGTCCAATCACACAAATTAACAAATCTTGGTATGCTAAAAACATAGATCAAATTCTATTAAGAGAAAGTAAATATCCAAATATCCAAATTCCAAAGAGATCAAATCCTCAAAACCAGATTTTGTCAACCAGGTTGCCATTCATGAATCTAAGTCTAGATAAACTGGAAAGTAAGTGGCTTTCTAAGCATGGTAGTAGTTCTAGGTAGGATTGGTGTGTAGGTCCAAATTTGGTTCTTGTTACTAGTTTGTCTGTCTCTCATCATTCCATTCAATCAAGCTCATACAACTTGTGCCCTTCCTAACTCTTGGTGTTGAGCCCTTGTGTCTTACTAGTTGCGTGGATTTGGGATTGGGGCAAGTTCATCTCTTTATCACTATGCATTCATCACGTTTTGCCAACATAAGAAGAAATTACAAACATTTCCCAAAGAGTTAAAAAGTTCAGTACTACCATATGTTAGTATCATCTCATATCAGCATTACAAAAGCATACAGAGTAAAGCATTCTATCTACTATCATTTGTTATCCATTGCATACATTCTAAAAACATGAAAAAAGTATTCTAAAAATATCTAAAGTACACATGTGGAAACAAGTCATGAAATTCTAGATGCCAAGAGTCTAGATCCAAAAAGATATATATATATAAATTAGGTTTCATATATAATGTCATCATGCACTAGGCATGGTCAAAATGCTCAATGAGCTCGAAAAGTACAAAAACACTCAAATAGACCTCTGAAAAAATGCTACAAAGATAGTCTCTCAATCCTTATGGGATCCCTCAGAACGTGCATGAGCATTCCCAGGACTCTGACTACGCAAGCGCTCTAAGTGCACTGAGGGCGGTCGTGACCAGTAGGTCACTACGAGAATGGCTCCTCCTCATTAGCTCAGCTATCCTATATCCACTACGAGAAGTCATGATCCTCCTCATCAGGCACTCAGCTATCCTATATCTAGCTACCTATGTGTGGAGAGAAGTCATGATCTAAGTCTCACCACTCATCCAGCAGTCGCTGCAAACAAAGGAGAAAACAAGTTAGAAAATGATTAACAATAAAACTAAGAATAAACAAAATAAAAAGAAACAACAAACTAGGACAACTCTAACTAAAAAAAATGTCAAGAGAAGAGTGATAACTCACTTAGATCTCTAGGCCTCTAAGAAGGATCTCTAGGATCTGTGCCTACCACTGATGCTGCCACTGACTGGTGCCCCTGACCCACATCTGGGGCAACATGACAGCCTACAACAGACTCACATTCCCCACCTAATTCCTAAGAGAGCAACTCCTCTGAAACTAGAGTCACCCTCTCTGCACTCCGCTCCGTCCTCTCATCCTGTTGGATCTCCTGAGTGTCATGCCACTTGGGATCACTATCATCCCCTCCACCCATCTCACTAATCTCCATGTCCTCTGTCTCCTCATCGATCTCTCCCCCAGTGAACTCCTCAGACTCATATTCCACGTCAATGGGCTCATCACTACTATGAGTGGGACCGGTAGCAATCCAAAGTAAGGGTGCCTGAGGAGCATTGGCTCTCGATCATACACGTACCACCCTCCTATCCACAATAGGAGTACCAGAAGTAACAATAGTCCAACCCCAGCCTCTAGGACCTCCTCGAGCCTCACGGATAGATCTATACACTGGCATCACCAAAGGAAGCATGTCACTATAGGGGAGGCCAAACTACTATGGAACTCTGTCAAAGGGGTGTATCTCCAACTTCCCCACCCTGTCTATCAACTGGCTGGTGGTCTGGCAGGCAATCAGTGTAACGGTCTCCTCTCCCCATACCCCTTCCATGGCCTGATAAGGAGTGGCCTCCATGTCTGTAGTGGTCAGGGAAGCCACTAGCTGGTGGGGTGCTCTAAGAACTGTCATCCCCGTTAACCTCACTGCTCTGGCGGCCCCAAGATCCTCCACCTCTACACCTCTCCCATATGGGGTGATATGCTCATACACCCAACTCATGAACAAGAGTCGGGTGGCTCAATGACTGCCCCTGTAAACGGACTACCCTGTATAAGTCATGGTAGGTAGTCCCGAGGATATCTACTCCCCAAGCGTAGACACGTCCATGGCCCTCAATCTGTGCAATAATGGGGGCCCAACAATATAAGAGGGTGTCCCCTCCCTTATCCCCAATCAGTCTGGATGCAAGGATGCCCATGATGGCCTTGCAGAGCAAGGGAATGTATGACTCGATAATAGAGTGGATCCTCACGTCCTTCTTTGATCCCATCGATACAACCACATCTCCCATATAGGTGGCCCACTGAACCACCTGTGATCTAGATACTGTTGTCTTAAGAGATAGCCACCACCCAAGGATCGGAACCCCTAGTATATGGTAAACATCCTCTAGGGTGATGGACCACTCACCCCTAACTCCTAGCAATCGGAAGGTGTTTCGATCCACATCCTAATATGAGAACAAGTCACATAGTATGTGACTGGCAGGTGCAACATGAGGAACCTATGCAATCCTCCATATACCAGCCCTCTAGAGAGTATCCCGCTCTGCCTAGGAGAGTGCCTCTAACACTACTGGGAGCCAATCACACTCCCTCTCTCAGCTCCATCTAATATACTCCTCCTTCTGCATACACCCAAAAACACAAAAATAAGTGAGTTAGTATCAAATCCCAATTAAAAAGACTACTAAAAACATGTGAAAGTGCAAAAAATGTAAAAAAATAAGGTAAAGCATTATTTTGCCACTCTGTCACGGACTGTGGCCCTATGTAGAGTGGTGGTTCTATAACCACCGACTTCTAAGGTGGTGGTCCCATAACTACCTCCCTGCATAGGGCGGCGGTCCTGTCCCGCAAACCCAAACAGGCCGTAAGCCCTAAAAAACATGCTTAAAAGCAAGTACAAAAACACCTTTTTAACAAAAAAAATAAACCTACCCTATGGGTGCACCCCCCCTAAAGACACTTTTAAAACTAACATTTTCAAAAATGATCCCCCAAGAAGAAAGATTTCATCATTTCCACATTTTAGGTTTAAAAGCAATAAATCGAGAAGAACTAACCTGAGACTTCATGGGTCAATGTTCCACTCTCGGAGGCATGATCGCTATCTCACCATGAACATTTTGACTATACTCTCGTCAAAAACCATCACCGTGGGTCCCAGAGCTCAAAAACTATCAAATCAATCCACACAAATGAATAGTAAAATGACCTCGTTTTATATAAATAGCCCTCTTAATTTGATTTCGAATGTCTTTCGCAGGGTCGAAGTGCCGACGGAGGTAAGTTCTAAAACCCTGCATAGATGGTAAGTCCTCTTCTCATATCAATTCAGCCTTATTTCTCAATTTATTTTATCTATCTGCACTTGAGTCCCCTTTTCCATTTTTATAGGTAGTAGGATCTTGGATAGCAACTTTCTAGCACATGGGTGTGTTAGGTATAGCTCCTAACTCCCCATTTCGGGACCGCCATACTCGGATCCACCATTTTACGCCTCTTCATGGCTAAGACACTTCTCTGAGGGGGCAATATGTACATACCTGAAATTGTAGGGTACTACACCACCAAAACGATGTTACACATGCCCCAATGATGATACAGATCTCCTTGCAAGGTGTTCAGAATCTAGAAAGGCTCGCCATGTATACGCTTGTATCCCACATGCCCCGCTCAGCCTCTGCATGCTTTGTTTTCCCTTTTCCCCCCTTTTCTTCTTGCGTTTTGTCTTCAGTGACGGAACAGCCACCCTGCCTAGGTGGTGGGTCCCGTGACCGCCGCCCAGGACAGGGCAGTGGTCCCGTAACTACCCGCCCTGCACAGGGTGGCAGATTTTGTTCGCATTTTCTAGATTCCTCTCCGACGATCACGTCAAACGTAAATCTTCAAATTTACACACTTTCTTCAACCACTTTGGCTTGCATTAATGTTTTTGGTCCCCTATGAATAGTGTTTTTCCTTTGTTTATAGTAAAAGAGATCAAATGGGAGTTACCCTCTGGTAAATGCATTGGTTATAAATAGCCAACTTGTTTTCAAGCAAATGGCCCCTCATCCTCTCAATTCTCTTGTTCAGTTTTTCAATTCCTTGCTTAGAATTCTGTTAGTTTCATGTTTTGCTTCCATTGTTTGGTATTTTGGAGGTCATATCATCTTCTTGTTTCAAGTCTTGTTTCATTGCTACTGCATACAGTCAGTTTAACATAGAATAGCTTCATTTCTAGACTAGAATCCATTAAAGTTACAGGTTTTGTTTTATCACAAGGATAGTTTCTGAAACTCTCGGTACACTTGTGTTGTATTCCCACAATAAATCCCGCTAGGAATTGCATAGTCAAGCTTTATTCACTTGCGTTATCTCTCTCCTACTTGCATTGTATTCGGTCTATATCCAAAGCTGCCATTGTTCGAATACCATCTTCTATTGATACTATCATATACATGCTTTTCTAGATTCACGAGGACATGAAGGAATGAGGAGATCACACTAAGGGGACAAAATCACACACAACTGGATTTACCACTATTCTGTAAATGCCAGGTTTGAGCTATCAAAGTTCTAGTTACGACATATCAAATAGAGTAGTGAATTATTTTATTTCAGTTAAAATTTCACTCTTGATATCATTGGGGAAGCTCTGGGGATTGTTAGTTTCTGAGAAAATGTGATTCATTCCTCACTTCTGAGTTAGGATCGAGATCCTTTCAATTCAAAATATATAGCTGCTTAGATATTTAGAATAAAATCACAACTACATAGGCAAATAGCCATACCAGGCTACATTGCTTGTTTTTATTCTATTATTAGATTAGTTGTTCATTTTATAGATATACTAGAGTAGCTGCTCTTTAATTTCATTAAAATACGTCATTGAAAAATTGAAAAATAGAAGGATGCTTACATAGTGTAAATACCTCTTTTGCAATTAGTTTATTAAATGTTAGTTAAAAGTTGAATCATTTTATATGACAAACACAGGACCTAGAGAGCCTAGAGAATATATATTTGAACCCATAGTACCTCAACCAAATCTACCCATGACTTTAGCTGATATAGATCAGGACCTTAGGATACAGGTATTTCAAGCAACAAGAAACTTACAAGCAATTAGTGAGCAACTAAGAGGATTAAATATCGAAGACGAAAAAGCTTACACATTCTGGTCAAACCATCCAAACTATAGATTTCCTTGATAAAACACCTGAATGACTGTGCAAGGATTCAAACAAGAGGAAACATTTTTTTGCAATCCTTTGGTTCCACAGCCTAATTTTAGAGACCTCCTCATTGACATAGACACTAGCTTACGTATTCAAATTGCCAGAACACCTGTTAGGTACTCCAAGAAAATCATACAACTTCTAGTTCTAAATGTAGAGGCTGAAAAAACATATGATTACTGGATAGTTGGGAGAAGGGATTGATTCTTCACATGACCATAACAGGTTCACAACAACCACGAACTCACGGTTGTGATCCCTAAGTCCCACAACCCAACGGGCCAACAAACCAGTCAAGTATCGACACCAGTTTACGAACACTAGTATTTAGATCCTCACCACTCCCACCAGATATTATAGTATAGTTCTCCGTATTAAACATGGAAGCCAATCAATCTAATACTTTCTGGACTAGACCAAAAAACCACCCATAGTTCACTACAAATCCATTAAATCACCTACCACTACTTTTATGACCTTATTTGGAGATATATACGAAGCTCCCACAGGTCACTTCCCACATATCATACAACCAAGAAATAGGATCTTGGCAAAGCTCGACATTGATTGGAGCCTCTGAGAAGCCATTATATCTAAATAAACCATTACACCAATTCATGTTAGGAGGGCCTTCTTCACCTTAGATTCACAGATTCCATTATTGCGTATTGAGGATTTAAGATTACCCGATTAGCTTGTCTATATCTATCTGAATTCAACATTCACCAGTTGTCTCGACATGACCTCGAGAGGTCATATATGAGGAAGAGGTACTTGTAGATTACCATGCTCACATGTTACTTTTCCATCATATATTTCCCCCTACTCTTCTTTTTATTCTAATCCAGACATTTCCTCTTCTTTTAAGGATTCCAATCCAAATATTTCCTTTGACTCTTCTGATGATTCAGATATAAACTACAATTCAGATTCATATAATTTGACTCCTAAGTTGTAGTCCTCCCCTTCTTTGAAGGACCTCTATTATCAATGAACTAAAAAACATTCTCCTCCTCTAAAGATTTGTGTCACCACAAATTATCTTCATCATTCATCTAATGTGACTCCTACATCATGGTCCTCCCTATCTTCACAGGACCCTCTTCATCATACATTTAATATGACTCCTACATCACAGTCCTTCCTTTCTTCATAGGAACCCTTTTATCAGTCACCTCAATGATGTCAGATTCCTTTGAAGATACACACAACTCCAAATCCCTCCAATAAAACATCTAATACAATTCTTGAATCTTTGTCCTCTCTTTCTTTGCAGGACCCTTGTTATTATTTATCCAATATGATTATTGAATGATGGTCCTACCATTCTTCACATGACCTCCTTCATCAATCACCCCCATGAAGTCTTCCTTCTTTGAAGAGTTGTGTGACTCAAAATCCTTCTATTCAAATGTCTTAATTGACCCATGCATCAGAATTTGTAGTCTTTGGACTTAATCCTACTAGTTTATAGACAATATACCATCATATAAGTAGGTCCATATGACTTTATTCTACTCCTCAGACATCTAGCTACACATCTTCTTCATTCCCCACATCATATTATTCTATCAATCATAATCAAACATCTTCTAAGTCTTCCACACCAAGTGAACCTCTTTATTTCATTCAACCCCTGGTGGTGGATCAACAACTCATACCAATTGATCTCTTTCAAAATGAAGAAACAATAAGGGAATTTATAGGGGCACATGAATATATTCCTTTAGAAAATTATGAGTAAGGATTCTATTCAGACTTTGATGCGTCTGCATATTGTGAGGAAAAGGTTGATTATTTTTATCAAGAAAGAGAGGAAGAGCCTCAGATCATATAACTTGACACTCCCCTTATTCTTCCATCTTCACATTCTTCATTATGTGATCAAACTCCTTGGTCTTTCATTGATCCATGGTCTATCTTCTCATCACCCAATCAATCTTTGTCTATCATAATTCCTCAATCACAATATCTTATGGGGTCAACGCCAAGTACCCCTTCATCTTCATCTAGGTGTGGGCCACATTTTAGTATCCCTCCCTCTACTATTTGTGGGACATTTTCAAGTACTCGACTATCTTATATTCTTGGAGCACATCCAAATAGCCCCTTGTCTTCTATGTATGGATCACCCCTGGGTAGTCCATCATATTCTATTCTTGGGTCACATCCTAGTAGCTCATCATCTTACATATATGTGTCACATCCTAGCATCCCTTCTTCTTCTATTCTAGGGCTAATCCTAGTAGCCCTTCATATTCTATTTATGGCTCACCTCCCAGTAGCCCAACTTCTTCAATCCTTAGACCATATCCTTTTCATCCATCACATTCTCCTTCTACCAATGATTATGGCAAGCCCATCTTCATTTCTTATATCAATTCTAAACATCCATGTTCTTCTCCCACTTCCCAGGATCAGACAAGTCAAGCATTAGCCTATAATAAACCTAGAAAATTAATTTACCAAGCTAAGACCAAAACACCGAAGAGCTCCAAGACTCCCAAAAACTCAAATGATTATAAAATTCAAAACCAAATGTGATTCTAGAATGAACATCAACATACCAATCAGGTATGGCATAAAGTGCAAAAACCTATGGATAGGGAACTCAAACTCCCACATACAAAACCCATTTTTCAAAACAAATCATAGTCATTTGTTGAGTGTGAACTCACCATGATCATCAAGATCAAGGATAATATCACTCTTGATAAATAAACACACTTAGTCTCCCTTATGAAGGAAGTTACACACATCGTTATTGGATCCTATCATGTAGATTGAAATTACTGGTCCCAACTTTAAAAAATACAAAAAATATAAAATAGTTCAAAAATACAAATAAATGAGGAAACATTAAAACATTACAAAAAAAATAAAAGGTACAAAGATCAAACATTGCAATCAAGTATTCTGTACGCATGGATGATATTTCTTCCCTTTATTTCATATTCATCTACAATTCAGCTACCATTTGCATCCCTTTGATGTTATCGTGGTCAGCCTATTCATACGCATTTTGTGACATTTATATATATGGTATATGTTTGACCTTTGTCTTTCATAACCTTGGTAAATCAAAGAACAAATGACCTCTTAGAGATTCCTATCACTATTCTCATCTAATAAACTTGTTGGGAAGAAATTTTGGATGTATTTGTTGACACTAGCCAATCAACTCGTTACAACCACCTCCACATCCTTCCATCAAGCCATCAATGGTTCTTAACCCCTTATTAAACAATAGAGATGAAATAAGATTTCAGGAAGCACAAGAATCAATATCAATCAATCAAAACGTAAAATCTAAAAGAAAAAGAAAATTGATATATAACTCTCTGTTGGGTTATTTCCAATAATATCTACCAGGGCTGTAGATGCCTGACTCACAGTAGAGAAATTTTGTGATTAGAATCAAATTCATATTCGTCAGGGATATGGATACTTGGCTGGTAGTGGAGAAATGTATGGTTCTACTTCCACAATCCATTCAAAAATCACCTTTCAAACTAAATCATTCCTACACATTGACTAGTGTCTTCACTTGTTATCTATCAGCTCTTTCCTTCAAGAGGTAATTCCTTTCCACATGCACACACGAGATCTCAATGAGTAAATAGGATTAGTATGTTATCAAGTGTTACTTTTTGGACCTTGTTCAAAATCTTGCTTTAACTCATGTCTTGTCTCATGATTTGTGCCTTGGGATAATCACTTTTTCATTGAACACCTTCTGAATATTTTCATAGCATCCTCTGTTCTTCAAAAATTGTTTAGAACATCCATGTGTATCGGATTTCCTCTTTTATTTTTTTTTAGGAACCTTTGTCCCTGTTTAATAAATCAAATTTCTACTTCTTTTCTCTCATGGTTTTCTTGGTCAACTTACGTTGGGGGAATCCTTACTCCCTCGGGATTGAGCCTATTTTATATTGGCCTTGATCTCCCTTTTATTAGTGAAGATTTTTTATTTGAACACTCCCACCTAATAGCTAGGCATATCACATCTTCACTTTCTCGTATGCATGGCATTCTACCCTTGTACATTTCATATATCGCTAGGGGCATCCACTCTTTTTTGTCTTCTTGCATATAGCTCTAGAAAACTTATAGAAAAATCACAAAAACATTCAAATATGTTTTTCAGAAAAATAAAAAACAATATAAATCATCCTACAAAACATCACTCTTTGGTTCTCACCCGAGCTTATGTGTGACTCATGGATCATATTGATCTACCTCCATAAAAAAAGTTAGTTTTCTTACTATGTCTGTACTTTGGGGCATAATGAGTCGTTTGGTACTATTTCATAGTGTACGATTGCTTTTCATAGGACCCAAGTATCCTCCGTTATTCCACTTGTATGTATCCTTGCTTGGGGCACCATATTTTAACCCTTTTTCATTAATTCACATAGGTCAGAATCAAATATTGATAACAAAAAAATTACATTATGTTTCTCTGTTAGGCTAGCTTGTTTACTTTCTCATATTGCAAGGAGTTAGGCATCTTTTACTTTCTCATATTGCATTAAATTTTGTATGTTTCATGGAGTTGGTGTTTTTAGCAATGGAAAATTGTTCGTAGTATGGATTTTCATGTCATTATACTTTTGACGTATGCTTATATTTTTAATAAGGACTGATGACATAGATCTTTGGCAGTATGATGACAATGAATTTGTTTCAATATACTAGATGAAATATTACTTTTTTTCTTCCCATCTACATTCCTCCTATGCATCATTCTCCTATAAACACTATTCTTCTGATTCATGTAGGGAATCCTGCCCCCACCCATTATTTTACCCATTTCTCTCACCTTTTTCAATATTCGATCGCCTTCTTTCATCACCCCATCGACACTTGAGGGGGCATCTTTCACTTCTAATTTTTCTTCTATGCCTTCAAAATTTATCTGTCTACTATCTTTGAAGTGACATCACTTACGCCACCCCAAAGAGGTGAAAATATATACACCTATAATTTAGCTTGAGCAATTTAAATACCTAAATTGCACTAATTCTACCATTTCCCACAAATTGACAACATATCGTAAATACAGTGCAATTCCTCTTCTATCACCATTAATTAGCTATATTATGCTAGTTAATTAAGCCTTTTATCCAATAATGACACCAATTAACGACCTTCCATTAATCAGCTCCCCTTTCTATCTAGATTAATTAATTATTTCTAATTAATTAATCCCACTTTGTATCTAGATTAATTAATTATTTCTAATTAATTAATCCCCCTATGCATCTAGACTAATTAATTATTATTAAATAATTAGCTTCCTCTTCCATTAAATCAATAAATCATCATTTATTTGATTAAATCCCTCTCATAGTCTAAATCATGCTAATTATTCCTCTAGAAAGCTTCTACAAGCTTGCACATATGTTAATTAATCCCTTTGATGAGTAATAAACCCCCTAAAATCCCACAGGTCACTAAAGGAAAAACTAAACTCTCCTAAGGTTGACTCAACCCTTTCTAAACCTCTCTTATCCACAAATAACCTAATCTCTCCATTTATACCACATGAAGGAGTATGTAGAGATTCTTATATCCATTGGGCTATATAAATATCCCTCCTCCTACCTTTACACTTACACCTTTACATTCCTAGAGGAACATAGAACCTAAGATATAGCCATTTTATTATCTTTGAGCATTATTCATTGGAGAGGATAACTACTTTCATTTCTCGTATTCATCCATCCAAGTTTTCAAGTCATATGGGGATATGTCAAATGGTCTTATAAGCATGGATTGACAAGACTCCATTCTTGAAAACCTTGGAATTCAAATATAAAATAAAACCTTTGATTGCTAAGGATCTAAATAGTTTCACTTCATTTGGATAACATTCAATAAAGATAGAGATTAACAAATCAACATGTTAGTTTGAATATTTGTTCGTGTTCTAATGCAAGGATGTTAGTAGATCAGTATTTCTTAAGATCTAAGCATGATGGTGCATTGATTTCGATTTATATTTGTTTCAGGACTACTAGGTGTTAGTTCTAATTCTTTTTGCATTGCTAACGAATACATGCAAACAATTATTAAGTATTTAATGAATAAAAATTTAGTGCATGGAAGAATTGTAAGGTGGTTGTTGTTATTGAAATATTTTAATGTTAGAGGTGACAAGAACTGAGAGGGGAGGTTAATCAGTCCCTAATAAAACTTTACACTTGTGCTTCAAACCATAACCACACAATCCGAAGTAGATCTCATCAAAGCATATAGTCTTCTCAGTGAAATAAATCCAATATAAGAACCATAATGATAAACATATAAAGCCAATTATATTGATGATAAAATCATATCCATACATATATGTAAATATTCATATCAATTCACAAGAGTAATGTCTCCAACAAAGATCAACAAGATGCACTAAAGATGTATCAAGATGAGTAATATAATTGTATGAATATCCAAGAAGATAAAATTATTCCAAAATTAAATACAACTAAATATCATATCTGAAGACAACTTAGAAAACTGAAATATACATCAAATGTTATGGGGATAGCATCCAAATACAAGAACAAAAATCTACCCTCCTCCGACTTGCTCTCAAGGAAACAACACCAACATTCACTTTCTCAGATTATCCTCATGAAAAATGAACCAACATCTTTCATAGAATGATATTATAGGTATTTTATTCTAGGACCAAAGGGTTTTTATTTTCAGCAAAATGGTTCTTCAAAATAAGATAAAAGGGGGTTTAAAAAAGCTAGTACAATTATACCCAAAAACTCCTTTTTATAGCCTTTTCTTGATTAGAAATCAAGGGATGTCGGTCCCTCATGATATTTTAGACCTATACATGCTTATAAATTTCAATAAAATCCATCCCAAAAGTCACATTTGACCCAAGTAAGTCAGCCTAGCTAAATCCCTTCATCCATGCACCAAAACTCACAAAACCCTTACATTGGGATGCAAAAACTCTCATAATCCCAAAAATATTTTGGTCAAGATATAAATATAATAAAACATGTTTATAATAATGTTTAAACATAATATATTGTCTAAATTTATCTCAGCCAATCAAATTATTTCATTTACTGGGCCCAGAGCTCTTTATACTTCTCATAATAATTGTTTCTTACACCCTTCAGCACCCTGGAAACTTCATCTGATCATAAAATAATTTATAATAAAAAAAATATGCCATGTGACCACTATAAATAAATTGAATACATTTTATAACACTTATAATAAAGTTATAATTCATGAAACACCCTTCACTTCAAACCATAACAACATTTTCCTTCACCAGATCAGCTTGCCAAAAAATCTATTTGCAATAATTAGCTAATAAAATAATTTATAAAAATATTAAAGACCTAAAAATTGATTATTTTTATGTAAATTTAATCCATTTTCACTTTCAAGGTGATATTAGGAATCAAAAAATCCAACTCACGCTTCAAATAGTATCAAACTTTCACCAAAACAGATCTTAGCCTGAACTGCCAAAATACTTCTTGATCAAATGAAGCCTTATAAACCCTAAAAAATGAACTCATCATGAGGAAAGACATTATAAAATAGAAATATATCTGAATATAATTTCCATAATAACTTGAATCATCTCAAAAATGCACTTGTAGCTCATGTTATGCTCATTTTATTAAAGACTACTATTTGAGATCTCAAAACTGCCCTTTCACCACTCAGCCTATTTGAGCCTCAAAACACCATCAACCTGAAAGATATTATCCTAAAAATTCATGTACAAATAATACCTCCCAATCATCATGCAACATGAATTTTTTGTGTTACTCCTTTGGACTATCTTGTTTTATATCTTTCTTTCCTAGAAACTGTTATTTTTAGGTGGGGCCCAAATATCACCATGACCTCAACCATACATTTCTGGAAATAGTGACGTGTAATATAAAATATAAAAATTATCACATTATCACATGTAATTAAAACTACATTAGTATACTCCATATTTTGCAAACTTCTCATAGTTAGGGTTTAACTAGGGTTTTAGATGTCTTTACCTTCTTAGAATTTGTTCATAAAAATATGATGATAAAATGACATGATTATTTTTGTGAAACCTTCTAGCCTCACCTTATAATCATCCCTAAAATCCATAATGTCCCATTCAAATCACACTATTTACAACGAGCATCTGAAAATGCACTTCGAGATGGAAATGCACTAGATTTTGACCATGTCTTACAAAATAAGTCATATCTTGCAAATTTAACATTATGGGAAATGTTATCCAAAATTCACCCCCCAGGGTAATTTTGATAACATGCATTAAATTCTCAAGTCCCAAGTAAATAGATTTATTCAGGGCAAAAAATCATGTTTCTAGGGTCCCCTCAGATTTTTTCTAACCCCCCTATCCAAGAAGAAAAGAGCAAGCTCTGAGAAATGGTGAAAAAGTTGTAGAAAACAAGCTTGGACCAGAAAAAATCATGAAAAATGGCTAATTCCTAGTCCTCACAACGTTCGGGACATGAGGGACATCTGGACGCGAACCGGCCGAAAGGCCGCCAGGCAGTCTGCAGAGCAAAGGAACATCCAGGCCGTCGGGATGCGAGGGACGCGGAAAGCCGGTTCGGCCGAAGGAGAAAAGAAAATCGACTAACTGCTGAGTGGCACAGTTGGGACAGCCGGGCCAAAGGGACGCGAAGGACATGAACCGCCTGGATCGGCCGAAAAGGAGAACTTTCGCATTGGGACAGTTGGGACAAAGGGACGCGTGGGACGCGGATAGCCGAAGGATCTGAAAGCCAATCAAATTACGCCACATGTCATTGGCAGATAAGGGACAAGGAAGCCCATTTCAGGTGGATCAGAATTTTTTGTCCCAGATAGCACTGGGACATCCAGGAAAAATGGACCCGGTGGATGTAAAAATCCAACAGACCCGCGGACCAACCAAATCATGACACGTGTCACAAGGGGAAGCGTCCAAATGAGAAAAGGGTGAGGTTTGAAGGGTCAGCCTGAGCCAATCAGAAGAGGACACGTGTCCAATGGTACAAATAAGTGTGGAGCTTGGGGAGAAATTGGAAAATTTGGCCAAGTTTTAGCCAAAAAGCTAAAAGTAAAGGAAGACCTCGCACCCCAGTCCTCCAATCAATGCATGCCACGTGTCCCAAGTGGCGAGGGCGCGGAGGAAAAGTGGAAAATGTTCCAAAATCACAAAAAATTCAAAATTCTCAAGGAAAACCCATGGGTAAGTGAAGGAGAGAGAATTACACATCCAATCAGTGCTTGACACGTGTCATCTAGATGGCAGAGAGCGGGAAAAATCTTCAAAACACATTTTCGCCTGTTTTGTGCCCTAAATCTTTAGATCTCCATATCTTTCGATCCAAAGCTCCGATTTACACGTTCTTTATATCAATGGAAAGCTTATGAAACTATCTACATGATTCCAGGGTTAATATTGAATTTTGGTGTAGTCTAGAGAGAGAAAGTTAAGAAACGGATCTGACGCGTGTTCATGACCAGAAGTGACATTTCAGCGACCAAATTAATGCAGAATGGGTCGCATTCTCCTCCAAATCGGTCGAAAATGATAGGGTATGGGTTTGTAAGGTCCCCCATTCCGTTTTAATGCATCTGTAATCAAGGAGGAATGGGCTTTCACTTTTTTTGTACGTTTCTATCCCCTGGGCTCGACCCATGCAGTGTAAAAGCCAATTTTGGCTCATTTTCAAAGGGGGGAACATTTTTTGGACATAACAACTTCTTCTTTCACCTCCAGCAAGTGATTGTTGGAAGAATCAGACCTCTCCAAAGATTGTAATAGTTTTTACCTCTCTGAGGTTGTAATGCAGTGATTTTGACACTGGAAATGATAATGCAAGCTTTGCGAATGGTTTCAGTCCTTTGTTTGTGTTATTTGCTTCATTTTAGATCCTAAATTATATCTTATCAGCCTATGTAGGTTTTATGTTGCAATCTTTGGTCTGTTTCTATTTGCATGACAGAAATGTTTCACCACTCCTTTTGGTGCATCACCATCTTTAGTTAGTTTCAATTTTTACACTTCTATCCTTGTCTCCTTATAGTTTAGAGTAGGATTAGAATCTGAACCTATGTAGTTGTGCAAGCATTAGATCTAATTAGAGGAGTTTGAGGAACCAACCTCTAATCTAGAGATTCCTCTATCAGTTTCACAAGTCCCACACTTGGAGAGAGGTTTCCATGTTGTGCAATCACACTGGATGCTAAAGTGATCAACCTAGAAGCCTGATCTCCATCCAGGGGTGCTTTGAGTCTGCAACAACAGTTTTGGCATGCCCGGTGGGACTAGAGGTCTCATTTTTATTACAACAAGGTTGATGTGCATCTGCTGCAATTTTCTTTCTTAAAAAGAACTATTATTTGCATATCTGGCGACTCCACTGGGGAAGAATCGATTGGTTTCAAGTGCAGGCCTGAAAACTCATGAGAAGGATCACCACAAGGTCAAGAGTTGTAGAAGAAGAAGAAGTGCTGTTTGAATACCTGCAATTATCTCCAAGAAGAAGGCAAAGAGGAAGAAGGATTCAAAGGTCTCCATATCCACCAAATAGGACTCTCTCAACTCCTCCACTTGGTAGGCCTTTCATTCAGTCAACAAGAATTTTAAGACCAATCAGAATGGCTCAGAACAATATCTTACATCAACTTCACAGGTAGCAGCCCACTTGCCCTCAATGCACAACATCCAGATTCCTATTGCAGCCTTAAAGAACATTCCCTACTTCACTGGAGAAAATCAGACTACTCCAGGTGATCATGTTAAAGATATTGCTAACCTTTGTGCAATTCATGAAATCAATGAAATGCAAGTGGCTGTCAAGTTACTGGCATCTTCATTCAAGGGTAAAGCATTGCAATGGTTTAGGAGCCTTGGAACTGGTTCTATCAAAAACTGGAATCAGTTGTGTATTGCACTTCATGAGTAATTCGGAGAGAAGGGAGACAACTTGTCTCTTTTGGAGCAGCTGACAACTATCAAGAGAGCTCCCAATGAGCAGCTGACCGATTTCAACTTCAGATTTCAAAAGACTTGGGAGAGAATTCCAGTGGCAGTCAGGCCAACAGCAGAAGGTGTTTTTCTCTACTATCTCAAAGCTTTAAATTCTGATATTTCTATGTTAATTCAGTCCATGGGAGGCATAACTATCCCTATGGCTTATAGCATTGCCATTAGGGCAGAAAACTATTTGATCCAAGCTAGAAAACTTGCCCCTAGACCTCCCATGCCACTGTTTCCAAGTTTAGAGAATCCAAACACCAGTCAAGCACCTAATTTGGCTCCTTCTCCCACTCCTAGAAATCAGAGTTCAAATGAAGCTTCCACTTCATCTCCAAGTGCCCCAAATGAGCTTCAAGAGGTCATGAAGCAATTGCAAAACCTAGGCAACAAGCTGGTTACTCTCAAGAGGCAGCAAGCCCAAGGTTTCAGACCCTCCTACCAACCCCAAGCTCAGCCTAATAGGCATCCTTACCAACCACAAAGACCACCCTAATCTAGTTGCAAATATAAATCAAACAAGGCCTCCTACCAATAGACCATTTCAGCCATATAATCCAAATGCCATATCTGCCTCCAAGGCATTGGTGCTAACGTAAAACAACATTACCTCAGGAGTATGATTGAGTGTTTTCCATGCAATGAGCCTCATAACCAATCCATATGCTTCAATGGTGCTTTGAATCAAGCACTAATGGTGACAACTACTGGTGTGGAGGGTGAGGGTAGTCAAGGAAGCAGTCAACAACAAGAGATATTCCAATAGCAACTCAGCCCCAAATGACACCACATTGGTAAACTGGCAAGTAGAGGATTTTTGTGGTATGAACCAGGTAGTTTCTCAAGGTGTTGCAACCAACACAAGGTCAAAAAGGAGGAATTTGGGTGAAGAACAATCCATTAGCCCCAACCAATCCACAAACTTCCATGACTCCGCAAATGGTTGGCAAGCAAAGTCCAGTTCCAAATACATAAGGGCAGCCAAGAACAGCCCCTAGGCCAACTCAAATACCAGTTGTTACTGCCCACATGCAAGGAGTGAATGTGCAAACCAAGGGACAGACAAAGAGATCCTTCATCTCCACTCAACATCATTGATCAGATGAAGAAGACAAACATCAATATATCAATGTGGGAATCCCTATCTATCCCAAGACAAAGAGATCTGCTGCAAGCTGCCATGAAGGACTGCCCAACTTCAAATCAGCAAGTTCGGATGTAAGACAAAGTGCTTGCAAATGTTGCCTAGCCTGAGGGAAATCATGGAGGACAGCAAGGTAACATGTTGAAGCCCCCTCCTTTCTATGTTTCATTGATCATTGGAAATCAGCTAGTGGACAATTGAATGATTGACTCTAGGGCAAGTAGTTATGTCATGTCTAAACAAATAGCTAATCAGCTAGGGCTTCAATATGAAGTCATCTCTAAGGGTGTAGTGTAATTAGATGGGACAGCAGTGACAACGGTTGGAGTAATCAAAGGTTTGAGCCTCACACTTGCACGCATGTCCCAACGTAATAGTGTTACAAGACGTATCAGTCATAGACCTTCCACCACTCTTTGCCCTTTGCTTGTCAAGGGACTTCACAGCCAAGATTGGAGGCTATCTTTCTGTTGATTGGTCTCACATGCTGTTCAGAACAAGGTATGGAACTAAGGCTACAATCAGGTTTGAACCTATTGCAAACTTCCATATTGAGCCTTACACTCCAAGTCAGATTAATGCCAATTGCTCAGCATTTGATCAAGAAGATCACCAAAGCACTGATGAGGCTGACACTAAGGTTGGAAGCATCCCGGATTTGACTCTTGATGAATGGGCAAGCAAGGTGCATGCTTTTGATCCTTATCAAGAAATAGAAGAATCTGAGCTAGGAGTTTATTGTTTACATGAAGAGAATCAACCTCTCCCTAGCATCACCAAGCCAGATCATAAGGACAACAATGAGGTATGACAGCTTGTTCTTTGATAGATCAAGAAGTAAGACAAGGTGCTGGAGGTGGAGCTATGCTCATTTCACCACAAGGTATAAAGTGTTACTCAGCCTTCCATTTTCAGTTTTCTTGTTCAAACAACACTGCTGAGTATGAAGCCTTAATTCATGGACTGCACTGGGAAAAGAAGAAAGGCATCAAGAATTTACAAGTATTTGGCTGATAGTGAGCTAATTGTAAACCAAGTCAAAGGAAAAAGTGATGCCAAAAATGATCTGCTCAAGATGCTACAAAAATCGGGTATGGGATCTTATTGAAGATTTTGAAGATTTTAGCATCAATTCCATCCCAAGAAAAAAGAATGAAGCCATGCTGACAGGCTAGCAACAATTGGGGCTGCGTTTGATGTTGTAGAAAGTATCAAAAGTGAGAAATCTCAACCTCATATCAAATTGGTTGTAAGACCAGCTATTCCGGATAACAATACAAGTTGGCAAGTCTTTGAGAATGATCAGCAGATTGTTGATTTCCTACAAGAAGAAGCTAATTTCTCCGCAAGAATCAAGACAAGCTGCAGAAGCAGTATGGTGGCCAAGTGGTGCAGGTGAGAACTAAAAAATTACCAAAAGGCCTCATAACCTTGGAGCCAATATTCAACCCGAGTGATCAGTTCCGGAAGGAGAAAGTGAACATTCAAGTGAAGGGTGAAGATTCAGAGCCTATTTTAGTGGAAGAAGGAAAAACATTGTAGATTGGCAAAGTAATTACCTCACAAGAGAAATCTGATTTTGTTCAGCTCTGTCAAGAGTTCCCAGATGTCTTTGTTTGGAATTACAAAGATCTAAGAGGTTTCAACCCAAAGTTGGCACACCCATACTATTGAGCTGGATCCGAAATCCAAGCCTGTCAGGTAAAAGCAAAGGCCAGTGAATCCCCATATTGAACCTCTCATGAGAAAAGATTTAAGCAAGCTTATTAAGGCTAGTATCATCTTCCCCATCAAACACTCCTGTTGGGTTGTAAACTTGGTGCTAGTAAGAAAGAGAAATGGAGAAATAAGATTGTGTGTGGACTTTCGCGATCTAAATAGAGCATCACTCAAAGATCATTATCCGCTTCCATCAATGGAACAAATATTGCAGGTTATAGCTGGTTCAGAAAGGTTTTCATTACTAGATGGATATTCAGGCTATAATCAGATTAGTGGTGAAGGAAGAAGATCAATTCAAGATGAACTTCACTACAAAATGGGGCACATATGCTTACAAGAAAATGCCATTTGGACTGTCGAATGCCGGAGCTAACATTCCAGCAAGCTATGGATATGGCGTTCAAAGGCTTGATCAAAAAGATAGTGCTGGTATACCTAGATGATATCACCATCTTCTTCAAAGAATGTAGCAGACCATCTCTTTCACCTCAGGCAAAGTGTTTCAGAGGTGTAGAAGGTTCAGAGTGTCTTTGAATCCTAAGAAGTGCATCTTTCTTGCACATGAAGGAAAGCTCCTTGGCCATATTTTCTCCAAAGAAGGATTAACAATTGATCCAGAGAGGGTTGAAGCCATAAGAGCACTACCATTGCCAAGCCACAAGAAAGCCCTTCAGATTTTCTTGGGGAGGATAAACTTTGTTCGAAGGTTTGTCCCAGATTTTTGCAGCCCTTGTCAAGCCCATCACCAAAATGTTAACGAAAAGCATGGCTTTCAAGTGGATATTAGAAGGCAAGGAGATTTTTGAAGTAATCAAAGAAGCCATCTCCCAAGCACCAACTCTCATCAACCCAGACTTCTCCAAGGATTTCATCCTCTATGCATTTGGAGGTAATGACACTATCTCTACCATTTTGGTATAGCAGAACAAAGATAATGATGAGCAGGCAATTGCCTTCTTTAGCCAGATCCTAGATGACTGTGAGGTGATAGTACTCTTTTATTAAAAAGCATGTACTTGTAGTAATCAAAAGCTTGAAGAAATTCAAGCATTTAGTCTCAAACAACAAGGTCCAGTTGCTGGTCTCACATGTTGGGGTTAAGGACTTCCTCCTCAACAAGGATTTAAATGAGAAAAGGGCAGGTTGGATCACCCGTGTCATGGAGTATGAAATTGAGATCAAGATCACCAAGCTGGTAAGAGGGAAAGGATTGTGTCAGCAGCTGGTTTTGGGGAAGCAAATAGAAGTATGCAATGAAGAAGTGGCTGTTTTAACAGTCCAGGACAGCCATGAGCCAAGAGGCAAGCAAGAAGAAGACAATGTTTCCCACTCCTTGCTGGACCCAAGGTATTATACACTTCCTAGGCACAGGCCTATGCCCTCCAAAGATGAACAAGACTCAAAGAAGACACTTCAGACTACAGGCTGTCCCATATGCCATTGTTGATGGAGTTCTGCACAAGAAATATGTGAATGGAGTGTTGCTGAGATGCGTTAGCACAAATCAGATTCAAAGGGTGTTGGAAGAGTTCCATGGTGGACCAGCTGGTGGCCATTTTGCACCAAGAGTGACAACTCTAAAAATCATGAAGGTTGGTTATTATTGGCCTAAAATCTTCAGTGATTACTATGCATGGATCAAGAGGTGTAAGAATTGTGCATTCTTCACATGAAAAGAGAGACTTGCTGCCCTTCCATTGCATCCAATCTCAGTTGACCAGCCATTCATGCAATGGGGTTTGGAATTCATTGGAGTCATCAATCCCAATTCAAGCTAGGGGCACAAATGGATTTTGACAGCCATAGACTACTTCACCAAATGGACAGAAGCCATAGCACTCAAAGAGGCAAATGAGTCTAGCATCTTAGACTTTTATGAGGGGATAACAACCAGATTTGGTGTACCTGCTACAATAATCTCTGATAATGCATTGGCATTCATTGGATCTAAGGCTGACTGAGTGGGCTGTCAAGAACGGTATTTACCTAAGCACTTCATCAAACTATTACCCCCAAGGTAATGGCCAGGCCGAGTCTACAAACAAGAACTTGTTGAGGATCATTAGGAGGACTCTTGACGAGAATCAGAGGTCTTGGCATACCAAACTGAAATCAGCCTTATAGGTTGATAGGATAACTCTCAAAAGATCCACAGGTAACTCTTCATTCAGGCTTGTCTATGGAATAGAGGCAATCTTGTCCCATGTCACTTGAGTTGCAAACATTGGAACTCATGAAGCAGCTGGAGTTGCTTGAATTTGAGCCCATGAAAGTGAGGTTTGCAGAGTTGATGGAGCTGCAAGAGATAAGAAATCAGGCATCCCAAAGCAATGGAAAAGGACCAAGCTTTGATCAAGAAGACCTTTGATAAGAAAGGCCAAGGATATATCTTTTCAAGTTGGAGATCTAGTGTTGAAATGGGATGTGGATAGAGCAAAACCGGGAAGGCATTCAAAATTTGATGCCATTTGGAGTGGCCCATACATGGTCACGAAGTGCAAGAACAACAATGATTTCCAATTGGCCTCATTGGATGGTGAAGAACTGCAGATTCCAGTAAATGGAATCCATCTCAAGCATTTCTTCTAGAGGGAAGATTCATTACCTTGTAAATGTTAGATTAGATTTCATTCCTCCAAGTGCTTGTGCACATTGTTTTTCTGTAGGTTAGTTTTGTTTTCCCTAAGTGCTTTGGCACAGCTTACTGTCCATGGAGATGTTTTGTAGTCTTTGCTCTCCATCAAGTGATATTCCATCTTCCTCCTTGCACATTCTGAGTCAGTTAGGGGTTATAAACAGAATATTTGATGACTCCATGCCCAATGGACTGCTTTAGGCAACTGGTATCTTCTACCTAGCAGGCAAGTAACCCCGCTGAGTCACCAAATTGTTTTCCAAAATTCACCCCCTAGGGTAAATTTTGATAACACGCATTAAATTCTCAAGTCCCAAGCAAACAGATTGATTCAGGGCAAAAAATCATGTTTCTAGGGTCCCCTCATATTTTTTCTAACTCTCTTGTCTAGGTCGAAAAGAGCAAGGTTCTGATAAAAGGTGAAAAAGTTGTAGAAAACAAGCTTGGGCCAGGAAAAAATCATGAAAAATGGCTAAGTCCTAGTCCTCGCAACAGTTGGGACGTGACGGACATTTGGGCGCGAATCAACTGAAAGGCCGCCAAGTAGTCTACAGAGCAAAGGAACATCCGGGCCGTCGAGACACGTGAGGGACGCAGAAGGCCGGTTCGGCTGAAGGAGAAAAGAAAATTGACTAAGTGCTGAGCGGCACAGTTGGGACAACCG
The DNA here is from genome assembly GCA_019776745.2 of Taxus chinensis. Lineage (NCBI taxonomy): Eukaryota > Viridiplantae > Streptophyta > Pinopsida > Cupressales > Taxaceae > Taxus > Taxus chinensis. The sequence goes on from CM034154.1 coordinate 534,519,396, forward strand.
GGTCGTGAGGGACGCGAAGGACCCGAACCACCCGGATCGGCTGAAAAGGAGAACTTTCGCACTGGGATAGTTGGGACAAAGGGATGCGGAAGACGCGGATAGCTGAAGGAGCCGAAAGCCAATCACATTACGCCACGTGTCATCGGCAAAATAAGGGACAGGGAAGCCCATTTCGGGTGGATCGGAAGTTTTTTTCCCTAGACAGCACTGGGTTATCCAGGACAAATGGACGCGGTGGACGCGAAAAGCCAGCAGACCCGTGGACCAACCAAATCATGACACGTGTCACAAGGGGAAGCATCAAAATGAGAAAAGGGCAAGGTTTGAAGGGTCAGCCCAAGCCAATCAAAAGAGGACATGTGTCCAATGGAATAAGATAAGCGCAGTAGCTCAAGGAGGAGTTATAAAATTTGGCCAAGTTTCGGGCAAAAAGCTAAAACGTAAAGGAAGACCCCATGCGGCCCTGTCCTCCAATCTATGCATGCAACATGTCTTCAGTGGCAGGGGCGCGCGAGGAAAAACTAAAAAATGTTCCAAAATCATCAAAAAAGGTCAAGATTCTCAAGGGAAATCCTGTGGGTAAGTAGAAGGAGAGAAAATTACGCATCCAATCAACGCTTGCCATGTGTCATCCAGGTGGTAGAGCGCGGGAAAAACTGTTCAAAACACATTTTCACCTGTTTTGTGCCCTAAATCTTCAGATCTCCATATCTTTCGATCCAGAGCTCAAATTTGCACGTTCTTTATATCAACTGTAAAGCTTATGAAATTCTCTACATGATTCTGGGGCTAATCTCGAATTTTGGTGTAGTCTAGAGAGATAAAGTTGAGAAACAGCTCTAACGCGTGTTCATGACCAGAAGTGACGTTTTAGCGACCAAATTAATGTAGAATGGGTCGCATTCTCATCTAATTCGGTAAAAAATGATAGGGTATGGGTTTGTAAGGTCCCCCATGCCGTTTTAATGCATCTGCAATCAAGGAGGAATAGGCTTTCACGTTTTTTGTATGTTTCTGTCCCCTAGGCTCAACCCATGTATTGTAAAAGCCAGTTTTGGCTCATTTTCAAAGGGGGGAACATTTTTTTGACATAACTTCTTCTTTCACCTCTAGCAAGTGATTTTGGAAGAATCAGACCTCTCTAAAGACTGTAATAATTTTTACCTGTCTGAGGTTGTAATGCAGTGATTTTGACACTGGAAATGATAATGCAAGCTGTGTGAATGGTTTCAGTCCTTGTTTGTGTTATTTTCTTCATTTCAGATCCTAAATTATATCTTATCAGCCTGTGTATGTTTTATGTTGCAATCTTTGGTCTGTGTCTATTTGCATGACAAAAATGTTTCACCACTCCTTTTGGTGCATCACCATCTTTAGTTAGTTTCAATTTTTGCACTTCTATCCATGTCTCCTTGCAGTTTAGAGTAGGATTAGAATCTGAACCTCTGTAGTTGTGCAGCATTAGATCTAATCAGAGGATGTTGAGGAATCACCTCTAATCTAGAGATTCTCTCTCAGTTTCAAAAGTCCCACACTTGGAGAGAGGTTTCCATGTTGTGCAATCACACTGGATGCTAAGTGATCACCTAGAAGCCTGATCTGCATCAGGGGTGCTGTGAGTCTACAACAACAGGAAACCTAAATATTTCTGATAGCATCATCACTTCATCCCCCTCTAACATATCATCAAGTCATAATAATATCAATGCCATGTCCCAATATCTCCAAGTCACTAAGACTTCGACCTATGCTTGCATGTTAAGAGCTTTCACTTCACTGTAGAAGCTAGATACAAGTGAAATAGTACAATAAATTAAACCTGAAACCTCTATAACATTTACACAAAAATACCTCATATGTATTAATAATACTTGAAATCATTATTCCTTGAGGCTCAATCTAGCTCTAATCCACGCTAGACGGACGGGCGAGCAGGAGGGTCCCGCGGGCCGGTTCGCCACCGCCGCTCCCTTCCCTCAGCCACCCTGGACAGGTGAGAATCTGGTGCTGTCCTTTCCCCCCAGAGCACAAGTGGAGTGAACCTGGCCGACGACAGAAGCAGGGAGACTCAAGACCACTACCCCCGTTCACACGTGTTTCTAGACGTCACGCCGAAGTGACTCTCTGTCCTCCCATGTCGTCGACGACCTAGCTTTGGGGACCGGCAGCTTCGTTTGTCGCCAGTGAACTCCAAGCGTGTCTAACGGTGCTGTTATTTTTCACCTTTTGCTGCCCCGATGTGTGTAACGCGACCCCCATCAACCAGTCACTCGACGCAACTGTCAAACTGTGGATCGTTGGGTTTAAAAAGGGTCTCCCCACCACACGCAATGCGGACGCACGCGCAGTTAGCGAAGGAGCCGAAATCCCATCAAAATCTATGCAGTGTCAGGTTAAAAGGGACAAAAGGAGCCATTTTGGGGGAATTAGAATTTTTTTCCCTAGACAGCACTGGGTTATCCAGGACAAATGGACGCGGTGGACGCGAAAAGCCAGCAGACCCGTGGACCAACCAAATCATGACACGTGTCACAAGGGGAAGCATCAAAATGAGAAAAGGGCAAGGTTTGAAGGGTCAGCCCAAGCCAATCAGAAGAGGACACGTGTCCAATGGAACAGATAAGTGCAGAGCTCGGGGAGGAATTGGAAAATTTGGTCAAGTTTCGGCCAAAAAGCTAAAAGTAAAGGAAGACCCCATGCCCCAGTCCTCCAATCAATGCATGCCACGTGTCCTAAGTGGCAGGGGCGCAGAGGAAAAGTGGAAAATGTTCCAAAATCACAAAAAAGTCAAAATTCTCAAGGAAAACCTGCGGGTAAGCGAAGGAGAGAGAATTACGCATCCAATCAGTGCTTGACACGTGTCATCCAGATGGCAGAGCGCGGGAAAAATGTTCAAAACACATTTTCACCTGTTTTGTGCCCTAAATCTTCAGATCTCCATATCTTTCGATCCAGAGCTCAGATTTACACGTTCGTTATATCAACGTAAAGCTTATGAAATTCTCTACATGATTCCAAGGTTAATCTTGAATTTTTGTGTAGTCTAGAGAGAGAAAGTTAAGAAATGGCTCTGACACATGTTCATGACCAGAAGTGACATTTTAGCGACCAAATTAATGTAGAATGGGTCGCATTCTCCTCCAAATCAGTCAAAAATGATAGGGTATGGGTTTGTAAGGTCCCCCATGCCGTTTTAATGCATCTGCAATCAAGGAGGAATAGGCTTTCACGTTTTTTGTATGTTTCTGTCCCCTAGGCTCAACCCATGTATTGTAAAAGCCAGTTTTGGCTCATTTTCAAAGGGGGGAACATTTTTTTGACATAACTTCTTCTTTCACCTCTAGCAAGTGATTTTTGGAAGAATCAGACCTCTCTAAAGACTGTAATAATTTTTACCTGTCTGAGGTTGTAATGCAGTGATTTTGACACTGGAAATGATAATGCAAGCTTTGTGAATGGTTTCAGTCCTTTGTTTGTGTTATTTTCTTCATTTCAGATCCTAAATTATATCTTATCAGCCTGTGTATGTTTTATGTTGCAATCTTTGGTCTGTGTCTATTTGCATGACAAAAATGTTTCACCACTCCTTTTGGTGCATCACCATCTTTAGTTAGTTTCAATTTTTGCACTTCTATCCATGTCTCCTTGCAGTTTAGAGTAGGATTAGAATCTGAACCTCTGTAGTTGTGCAAGCATTAGATCTAATCAGAGGAGTTTGAGGAATCAACCTCTAATCTAGAGATTCCTCTCTCAGTTTCAAAAGTCCCACACTTGGAGAGAGGTTTCCATGTTGTGCAATCACACTGGATGCTAAAGTGATCAACCTAGAAGCCTGATCTGCATCCAGGGGTGCTGTGAGTCTACAACAACAGGAACCTAAAATATTTCTGATAGCATCATCACTCATCCCTCTAACATATCAAATCATAATAATATCAATGCCATGTCCCAATATCTCCAGTCACTAAGACTTACCTATGCTTGCATGTTAGATCTTCACTGTAGAAGCTAGTATCAATTGAAATAGTACAATAATTAAACCTGAAACCTCTATAAATTACACAAAAATACCTCATATGTAATGATATACTTGAAATCATTATTCCTTGAGCTCATCTAGCTCTAATCCACTCTGTCAGTCCTCCAAGCAAGCATACTTGCTCCCAATGAACACCTGTAACATGGTGAAACACTTGTACCTACATTATACCAATGCTTTGAGTTCTCAAGAACCCTTAAAACATGCTATCTAACATGTCAACATGCTTCTCAAGCAACCTAGAATCTCATACTGCCAAGTTATACCTCCTAGGCACTTGTATGTGCTTGCAAGAGCAAACATGCATCACTGAATCCCACTATAGTAGTTGATAACCATATGAATCATCATGTTAGAACTACTTACATCATCAAGAAATCACCCTATTATATTCAATTTTTCATTAATGTGGTTCTACATCAATGAAAAAACCTACTAGGACATCATGCCAACAATCTACCCCTTTGTTGTTGATGGAAAATACCTTGAACTTCTCCCCCTTTTTACATTAATGACAAAGGCATACCTGTATCTTACCTTCTTCGCATTATTTAGGTTCAAACCTCTATTATCTGGTTGAAAACATAAACCAAAGGTCTCAAATTGACTCTTTCTCTTGATTTTTCCAAAAAGATATGATTTTTGCCTCATTTCAAGCATGCAAATGCCAAGCTCCCCCTGGAAAGAGCACTTGCTACAATTCAAGAACATCAATAAACCATTCAAAAATCATAGAATTCACCTTGTTTTGGTCAAAACCTTCATTTTCCATCTTATAGACATGCCAAACATCAATTTTCTTCTATACCCATGTTTTGAGCTCATTAATGGTACTGTAGCAGTCATGAGATAGGGATGAAATCAGAATTTTCATGATGACAATGACATAGAAAGATCATGAAACATCATTAATCTCTCATTCTTGACTATAAGCCATCATTTCTAGGCCTAAATCATACATATAAGGCATCTTCATACTTCCATACTCAAGAGCAATAGTAATATGAGATCACACTAGTCCTATTATAGCAATTTAAGCCAATTTTAACATCCATTTACATGTCAACGATTATTAGAATTCACAAAATAATACTCCCCTTGGAATTAAAGCACTTATTTCTGGCTTATAGGAACAAAATTGATCAACCATCCATGTTATAATGCCTTGAAATCATCATTACAATTTTTGGCTATCATGAAGCATATTTTACAGTCGTATATGACTGATATAAGCATTCATACTTCATCACATTTTGAAAAAAGAAGAAATAAAAATTTTCTTAGCTTGAATGGCCTTATGAACCTCATTTCAACTTCAAGAATAAATAACCAAGTTCTCCCCTGACTTGAAGAGTCTGCATACACCTTAATCAACAATTTTCTTGTTAATCAACATTTTCAAATGTTTTTAAGGGACAGAGACCAACAAATCAATTCAACTACTCCATTTTTAGAACAATGAGATATCTTATGGATCCTAAACAGCTACACTATGAGTCATAAAGAGAAAACACATGATCCCCCTGATTTTAATAGCAAAATCCCACACATTATCAGTCATTCTCTTGTTTCTGAGTACTGTAGTTATGACTCAATCCTTACATGAAGCTCAAGATCTAATAAATGGGCCTAAAAATTGATAAATTCAGTCATGAAAATCTAAAAAAAATACTTAGAAACCATTATTTATTTTTAATGACACTATTACCATGCTAGACAGGCACCTACAGGCATGTAGAGTGCCAACTTAAGCTTTTATAAACACCAATGACCTCCATCAACTACCATATCATGCACACTATGAATAGATGAACTAACATGCTATTTAAAATGAGTGGGAGATTACAGAGACACTTATTACCTATGATACCATGAAACTCTACATCTAAACCTTAGACATAGTCAACACTGCTACCTTGAACTATAGGTCTCCATTTTTTCTTAAGAGGCACCATTGTTCTTATTCCAATACTTACTGGCTAAGATCATTACCAAAAACTCTCCTAAACCATTTGAGATTACTCTAAGGTCATACAAGAGATGAAGAAATAACACATCAATACCTGAGAATGCAATAATCCTACCTCTGTACTGTAGCTTGTAATTTTAGCATGAAAACATGGTGAACAACAAGAAAAACTTCTTCACAATCATTCAAAGACATAAATGGCACTTCACATATATTTTATAACTCTGTATACTTATAAAACATATTGAATACCTTATTAATAATGAGGAAACAAAGAGGTAGGGTTTGGACAGTCAAACCCTCATCACTTCGCATTGTGAACTAACTCTTCAACCCTGTCAAGCATAACTAAGAAAGTATTCATACCTGAAGCTCCAAAATTATACCTCCTCTAACCCCATGAACCTAGATTATTTTCCTAAACTTTCATGTTCTAAATCCTCTAAATTGACCTCTAGAAGTGAGTTTCCCCACTTACCACTTTTAGGGACCATGAAAACCTAGTCTATGGCAGTGAAGTATCATTTTAGACATAAATTGATCTTGACCCCTCCAAGATGGAACCAAAACCTTGAAATATCATCTTCATACATGGAAAAAATCTTCTATAGTGAGACTTCATCAGGTACAGACACTCCACTCACATGTATCACACCATTTTTCTTGTAGAAATACTGAAAAATGAGCTATCTTGACTATAACAGAGTCTCACACAAACTTCTTTAGCTTAAAATGATAAAGTTAAAACTTTGAAAATATTCAAAATATTCTTAGATATTCTTCAACCATCTTGGAGAAATAAGACACATGATAGACCCCAGATCCGTGTAGATCATGCTTGAAGACTGAAATAACAAATTGAGGCTCACTTTTGATATCATGAAGAACATCATTTCTCTCCCAACTTGAATGAGTACACACTTTATAACCTCACTTTCAACTCATACTTTATGCTTAAAATTTTTCAATGAAAGACTTATCACATACTACCAAAAATCAAAGAAGGCATTTTAAGACATTACAGACTCTGAATTTCTTAAAAAGACCAACACATGACCAAAAATTGACATGATGAGTAAGTGATAACACCTTCATATGCTTGATAAAGAGAATTAAATTTAATTTAAATCATAGAGGTAAGAACTCATACTATTGCAAAGATCACATAATTATTACTATACCTCATAAGTACTTATGGACACCTTTACAAGTAACTTATGGAGATGCTTAATACTTGACAATACTACTCATAAATGGCCTTAATACATGAATGAGGAAAAACCAAGACACTCCTGACCTTCACCGTGCTCATACACACTTAATACTATCATACAATGACACTAAGACTGTGAACACACTCTTGAGGGGTTTAAAAACAACTTACACTCCTTGTAACATATCAAGAGATCTCATGATCATTCATAAACATCCCAGAATAACCACATAGCATAATGATGTAAAAAAAGACCTTAAGGGATTTAAACTTGAACATTCAAGGACCATAGAGATGAGAACATGACTTCTTACATAAGAACTACCAAATAGAAACATGACAAAATACTTAGAGACACTGAATGACACACCTTATCATCATGAAGAAGACACACACTTGAAAAAGACATATCCCCTCACTACAAAGATTAATTTGATTTTATCCACATATATGAATCCTAATAGAGGCATATGTCACCATGGAATAGATTGATGAGAAACCTAATTAGGTCTCAAACCCTATTATTGAACCTTGACTAATTCCTACTTTTATGATTTAAATTTTTTCACAATAGATCCTTCCTTTTGTTCAGTCACATCCTTGGAATCTTCCTTAACACTTTGACTAGTTTCATCCTTCTTTTTGTATGTGTGATATTTTGGCTTAGGTCTTTGAGGCTCTTTCTTAAATTGATTTACATTACAAAACCTTGTAATGTGCCCTATCTTGTGAAACCTAAAACATTCCACTTGCCTTCTTTTACATTCATAATCTTTATGACCATATCAATTGTTGGGCCCCAAAATATTGGCAAGTACAAGAAGGCGTGTGGGCGTGTGGGAAAGACCTATTTAAAGAAGGGTACGTGGGTAGAAGGTATGCAGGGAAGTATTCTAGTAGGTTTTTACAGAACACACAACGTGTGCGCAAGGAAATAAAAGTTTTGGAGACTTAGCCATATTCGGCGTCCCATGCAACACACAAGAAAAGTGTGACCCATCTAGCATGCAGAGTGGATAAGGTTGCAGCCTAATGGCTGAAGGATCAAAAAGGGAATATTCCATACATGTGATGGAAGGTTCCAGAAGAACATCATTACAGAGAGTGGAGAGTTCAGATTAAAGGAGGCATGCTCCATTGGAGGACCACTTGGAAACTTGGCAGTCAATCTGTTACCTCAAAAGGCATGATGATGAAGGAAAAAAGGCTATATTTTGAGGGGTACAAATAGTAGAAGTGGGTGATAAGAAAAGAGATGCAGAGAGAACAGTGTGCTAGAAAAGAGGTAAAGCTCTGCATAAATACTATGGAGAATTGTATGGGTTAAGATTAGGAAAATATAGGAGTAATGACATAGTTAAAGGGATGGGTCTATATTCATCTTTGTAATGTGAAGGACATAGTGTAATTATGATGCATGACTTCGCTCTACAGTGTTATATGGGTCTGTTATAACCTTGTTGGTGAGAAAATTTGTCTTGTGGACAAACTTGTGGATTTTTTGATAACGCTCTGGGAATCTAAGTCCCTCTACTTAACCGGTGCAGCTTCTCTATGTGCATTCACGTGAAAAAGTGGATTTCTATGGTGGCCTTTCGACTGAGGATCCAACAAGGGCACTCCACTAAACCTGTGGAAAATCTAGTAATCTCTTGCTAGGGAAGTCTTTGTCTATAGAGCGCGAAAAGGGAGTGAGAAAAGATGTAAGAGAACTAATGCTATAGGTAGAAAATTAGATTCCTTCACGCACTAGTTAGGAACTTCAACACATGCATTCATGAGAAGAAACAACCTTGTAAATAGCAACAAGACCAAATAGAATTTGATGAACACAAAGTATCATGAAACCCCTTAGTAAAAGAAAGCTACAAACTCCTTCTTCTTGTATTGATTGCTTAGATAAAAGTTATACATAGTGGAGAAATGGAAAAAATTGAGAAAGGTGGAATAGAAGAAAATGGCTCTCCTTTGATCTCTCAAGGTGCAATATACTCTTGAGAGTTTACAAGATCAATCACCAACCCTATGTAATGGGCATGGTGTTACAATTTATAGAATGAGAGGTGACTTATCATCTTCCTCATGACCCTCCATATGCATTAATATGACTTAAGACTGTTCATATTCCACTTTAAATATTTAAGTCCCTTTTATAATACCAAGGTGACTTAATTTACATTATGTTTCTAAAGTAACTTTTAAGTGACTTAAAAGCATATCAAAAATTGCAAACCCCAATGAAGAATTAGAACATTTGAAAGTGAGAGAAAGTTGGGGGGAAGAGGAGAGAGAGAGAGAGAGAAGAAGAGTAGATGTCACCTGATGAAGTCTGTTGATCCTCATTGATGGAAAGCTCAAAATACAGTGAAACTCTGAATCTTCAAACTCCTTGTACACTATGAAAATCCTCCAAATTAGCTCCCGAACGCTCACCCAGTTGAATGAACTAAGATGGATCTCGAATTCCCTGTGAAAAATTGCTAGGATGCTCTAGAACAATGATGTCCCCCTGAATGATTATCCTTTTACATCCCATTGTGCCAAAACTTCTCTTTGAGTGTAACTTACTATTTTTAGTAAGTGTGAAAAAAGTAACTCGCTCGATCCTTAACTGAGTGTTGTGACCTTGATTCCCCTTTCTCCCTACGTTCCTCACTCCTTTGGAACAAATTTCTATTTTTATCAGGTGCTTGAGGGCACACTTACTATTTTTAGTAAGTGCCAAAAATGTTTGTTGTGGTGGATTCTCAATTGTAGTGCACCTCCAATGTCTTCGTCTTCTTCATAGGTTCTTCTATCAATGACTTTCCCAAAATAGCAGTTCCTATGTAGTAGACCTGCTATTTTTAGAAAGTTTTCCTCTGGGAGTTGGATTGAAGTGGAAAAAAGTTTTTTGATATGGGTTTTTTCTCAATATCATCCCTATAAAATTTTGGGCCCACCCGCTTAATAATCTAGGAGATTTTAAAGTTTTAATTTTCAGACCTGACAGTGCTTCTGGGTATGGTAGCCATTAATGGACCTCAAAATTGCAGGTCTGGTTTTCTCCTCCATTTGCAATGAAAATTGTATTTTTGATGTGGGTTTTTTCTTCTGGTCCTTCACGTGCAATCTTACTTTGATCTGACAACCGGTTTAACGGGAAATCCCACTTCTTTTTACGTTGAGCCAGAAAGGAGATTTTTCATTGTGGATGTTCTATCACAGATGGGGGGAGTTTGAAGGTGTGTTCTTGATGGCCTTGGGTATATGAATGAGAATAAAAATATATCTTGTTGTTTCATTCATCTGTTTGGGATATTTCTGTAACTTCTCATTTCATGGCTATGGAGTTTTCTCCGTTTTCTCCTTTTGTGCTCCGTGCTTCTCCTTATGTGTTTGATGAGGATTCCTTCTGAGACCTATACATCACTATGGGGAATGTGTTTCAGTTCTTGGATTGAGCAGGTCTAAGCATTTGTAATGGCAGAGTGATGGAAGAATGTTGTAGAGGAAGTATGGAGGAATGAAGTGCACATATAACTGTTAGAAGTTAGAAGCGGGAAAAAGCAGCAATTGGATAAATTTCAAAAAGATATGCACAGGTAGAGCTTGGGTAAATTTTTATATGCTTTATTCCCTTGACCTCAGGTACATTATGGACATCAATTTCCACAATGAGCAAGACGGTGACACGTGACACTAGATCCAACGACATGGAATGAAAGATGAAAAAGTTGATTTGAAGCACTAGCTGCTGAAAGGAGGTCACATGGGTGTCCAAAAAACTCGTCCTAGGGGCTGGGTCCATTTTTCTATGTCTTATGTCCCCCACCTTAGGTAAATAATGGACATAAATTTCCACTGTGGTCCTGGAGGTGACACGTGGCACCCGATCTGACGACAGGGAATGCACACTCCAAATAAGCACCTTGGGGCTGATATGCGGTCACGTGAGTCTCCAGAAGAATACATATTGGGGATGGGCACATTTTTCAAGGTCTTATGTCCCCCACCTCAGGTTCATAAGGGACATGTGTTTCCACGGTGGTATTGGAGCTTACACGTGGTGCCCGATCCAACAGCAGGGGATGAATGCTCTAAGAATGCACCTGGGGGCTGAACTATCAAGTCTGAAGGTCGTATGAGGGCCCCAGAGGTCACATGGGGGATGGAAAAATTTTGTAAGGGCTGATTTACTTGACATAAAAGACTTCAGGGACATGAAATCCCACCAGGCTCCTGGTGCTGACATGTGTCCTCTCGAAAAAATAACTAAGTCTTGAACTGTGTTTGAGAGGGTAACTTAGAACGAAGATAACTTGAGCTCCCGGTGAAATTTATTGGTGAAATTTTATATGATACTAACTGGAAATGAAAACTTAAATCCAATGGTGTGGGTCCCATTTACTTCTTTGGCCATATGATCCCTGAAAAATCTGAGTTTTTATCTAGGACTCCACTTGTGCTTGACAAAAACTGCATGTCCATCATATGTGCCAAGGTGTTGTGAAATTTTTTATTTCACCATAATGTAGGTATTGGAATTATATTTTTGAATATGTTTTTTTTTACTTATAAATCCATCCAGAGCTCCTAGAATCTTCTTTTGAATTTCAACAACTGTTTTAGGCATGTGTACTTCCTAGGCTTATGAACCCTGTTTTCACTCAGACTGCTCCAAGTCTTTCAGAACTCCCCAAAGCCTTCCAAAATTATTTCCATGATGTTCTACGGTATTCCATTCACCTATGTGTTGAATTTTTCCCTTCTTCTCTGCTCCAGGGGGTTGATCCAATCCCGGGAGGGCCAACAATAGGCCTTCCCTGTACTACCAAAAGATAGCATTTTCAATGAACTCCTAAAATCACCTAGGGGGAATGAATGGAATTTCCCAAATAACCTATGGGATGAATTTTACATCAAATAGGAGGTGAAAAAACTAACATATTTGGCTTGGGGTTCCTGGGAATGATAAAACATGAAAATTTCGACATCTGGGTATAGTTGTCATGCTCATAAATTGTCAATTTCCCTGTTGCACATTTTCACGAAAACAACTAGCTCTAGCTTGGGGACATGACATGGAATGAGTGCAGCGAATATATGATATGGGAATCCATAATCTCAATTTTAGACCATATTATTCGTTGACCAGTGCCTTATCCATTGAACCCTAAGAATTCATGCACATCTTTTAGAAAGGAAGATTAGAAGAAGGAAAAACACACACACATAAAACGACAGAAAGGAAACACACAACACACAACATGAAGGGAAACACACACAATGGAAAGGGAAAAACACCCATCAATCACCTATGGTATAAAGTGAGGGACAACCCACTTTCACTGAAGTACTTTTTATTTCTCAAAAGTTAACCCTGAAGAGGAAACACCAAATGAAGATGTTTTGTGAAGCCGTTGACGGGTTCCAGAAAGTATCCTCCCGTTCTCAGCTACTTATGAAAGCTAGGTGATTTCACAATTGTCTGTGTAATTAGTAGGAGTGATTCCATGTGATCTTCTTGATGCTCAGGTCCTTTCTCGGAAATTCAACTACCTTCATGCTCTTTGAAATCGGTTTCATCGTACCAGTTACCTTCTATGTTTATAAATATAGCTGATTCTCCATAGAGCATCTCATTGCTGCCCCAATGCTGATTTTCATTCCAATTCCTTGAATATTTTTTTTTAATTTCTTTCTCGAGTCTATGCTCATTGACATCTTCTTTATGAGAAACATTTGAATCATCCCTTATCTTTATTCCCCTATGAGGTGTTTGAGTCATGATGGGAGGATCAAAGGAAAAATCATACTTGTCTTGCATGTCCATGGCATGAGTGAAGAGATCAAGAATCAACTTGGGATCTTCTACAAATTCTAATGCATCAAAAATTTCTTTCACAAGTTATGCTTCATTGTTTCCTACAACTCATCTTTGTACACATTTGAGGAATGCAGCTCAAGGCAACTATCTAGAGGGAATACCCCATCATCTTGGGAATCACTGAACTCTATTGATCCTTCATCAAAAAGAGCTTCATCTTGAGAGGCTTCGAGACTCTTTTCTTTGACTTCTTTATCATGGAAAGAATCTTCATCCTCAAAAGGGAAAGAAAATATCTCCATTTCGTTATTTCATCCATCAACCATTAGCTCAAGAGTACCATCATATTTTTTAATATGGCCAACCTTCACATTGGTTAAGGCTTGCAAATTATCTTCATGCTTGTCTTGCAGATTTGTGGCTTGCATCAGGAGCTCAAGACTGATCTCATGGTCTTCTATTTCTTCCATGAATCTTAACATTTCTTGTAGAGATAGTTCTTTCCCATTGCTCAAGGGCTCATTGTAGACTGGCTTGGTCTCTTCCTGGATGCCATGATCAAGGGATTCCTCATCTTCAAATGGGAATGAGAAAATTTCTTCATCACAGACAAACATATAAGCTGATTTTTCTTTTTGAAAATCTTCAAGAACCATATGCTCTTCTTCATGGTTTGCATCATCCAACAATTTGGGGCTGACCTCTTATAACTTGAATCTCCTAAATGCTTCTTTAAAATCCAAATATCTCTGGGTAGGAATGTCTGGCCCTATCAAAATGGGGATATCCTCTTCTTCCTCGGTTGCCAAAAAGTGATTCATCTACCTGTTACCTTGATACAAGATGTTAGCTTCTGGGCTTCTGTAATTTCATACTATGCACCTCATCTTCTTCTCGGGAAGTAATTTCTCCATGTATCGCTTCACTGGTATGGTTGCAAAAGACCAATTCATATGAATTTTCCCTCCCAAATCTTGGTAGAAATTTCTACTTAGCAACAGTTTGAATGAGGCTGGGATATCTACTACCAAAATCATCCTTGAAACGTTTTTGTCTGGAAATCTAGTGAGAACCACCTGTGCATCTTTAACCTTCCCTAAAAGTGATACCTTTTTTGATTCCAAAGAGTAACAAGAGCCACTGGGTGGAGTAATTGTAATTTTAAGAGCCTTGGTAACTTTCAAAGGAATCACGTTGTTTAAGGCACCATAATCTATTATGCAATTATTCAGTACATATTCTCCAACAAGAAGGGATACATAGAAAGGTTCAAATTTATCAGTCTTTTATGCACTTAGAGAAAGCATGTTCTATGAGGGAGGTGTAGGTGATTTTGGTAGCATGCCTTTGGAATGATGAGCTACATCATTAGGTGTTAGACTACCACTCCTGATATATCAAACGAACCTCTCGAATTGCTTAGGATGAGTCTGCAAATATTTGGTTTCAGTAATCTACACTTTGGCTTTGTTTGCATATTCTATGAATTCAAAGGGAGTAGATGTGGACAAAGGGGGTGAAGGGACTACTTTTGGATTTAGGACATGTTTGTAAGTAGGAGTAGATTTTTGGGAAATGGAGGGTATTTTGAAAGGTACACTAGAAGCTGATTTAGTTTTATATTTGGAAGAGACATCATAAGACTTACTTGGGATTGCGAGAGCTTTCTTACTTTCTATGAGATCAGGCTCCAAAAATGCAGACTTCATGGAAGATGGAAGTGCAGATCCTTGACTGATTATTTTGTTTTGTGGAGTTACCATAGGAGGATCATTAACCTTATTTTATTTTGTAGCAGTGGAGGGAGATGCTCTTTTCTTAGACTGAGAATGAGTGAATATCACGCATGAGAAACTGGGAGCATGTTCTTCATCTCCTTCATAACCTCTAAAATACTCATAAAATCTGATTTGTGTATCATTCTCAAACTCATCACTTTCTTGGAAATTTCCACCTTCACTTTCTTGTTCAAACTGTCCTTCACTTTTTTGAAATCTGAAATTTACGTTCATGGGTGGGGCCTCGAAGGCGAGCCTTTGGGGTGCTCCCGTAATCTGATTTCTATTGCTTCTTTGAGAAGAAATTCATTCAAATAATTCCCTCTTCAAAGAGGCCATTTCATTTTCCAACTTTTGCAGCGATGGATTGGTTCTCTTATCTCCAAGATGTTGGGCCTTTCCCTTTGATGGATTACTTATCTTTCTAGAGAGGATGAGATCATCATCCAATTCAATGGCCCTCCTTTGTGCAGCTATAATGTTCCTTGGTTGAACTCTTCATAGGAGAAATCCTACCTTTGGTGATTGAGCATTTATGAAGAATATTTTGATATTGTTCCGAGAGGGAGAATCTTCTTCTGGTATCTTGTAAAGCAACCATTCAAAATGAGCCATAAAGTCTCTCATCATTTCACTTTCTCCTTTCCTCATTTGAGCCAACTACACCAAGAGATCTTGACAATCTTTAGTTAATTTAAATATTTCCTTGAAGGCAGCTTTGATTTCATCCCAACTAGTGATGGATCAAGAAGGTAGGAGGTAGAACCATTCTGCTGCTTTTCTTGGAGGGACTCCATGATCAATCTTACCGCAACATCTTCATGCTGGACATGAATAATTCTGCATGATGTCGTGAAAGCACCAATGTGTTCTTCAGGATGTTTTGTGTTGTCACCTTTGAACTTTGGAAAGTTCTTATGGGAACCATTGGTAGATGGTGGAGAGGTGGCTCAAGAGCAAGCGTGCCCGTATTCCTTCCCCATAGAACAATGGGTTGAGGTATTTCTTCTTCATCTGCCATTGTCATTTCTACTTCATTTTTCAGCTCTTACTTCTTCAAATTCTTCTTCTTCTATGAACTTGATGTTTAATGATGGTTGAAAAATTGGATAATTTGAAGAAGTTTGGATAGGATTTCTAGGAGAACTACTCAAAGTGCCAGATGGAGAGGAGGCTTGAGAGAAGAAGAATGGATTATCTCTAATTCATTCTTGATTTTTCAAAACTTCAAAATTGAAATCAGCAACACCTCTCGACCTGCTCAACCTGGTGTATCTTCTTTGAGCCAAATTTTGAAATCTTCTATAGTTGGAACATGAAAGGGAACTGTAGAATGTGAAAATTCATGTGCAAAAATCAGCAGTGTATATTTTGGCAACGAACTTTCATGAACTCCTTTTTTTATTTTTTCAATATTTGATTTTTTTTTAATTTTTGGGACCTTGCAGTCGTATATTGGGTGCAGATGCTGTTAAATCTACCCCACGGTGGGTGCCAAAAATTGTTGGCGAGAAAATTTGTCGTGTGGAAAAATTTGTGGATTTCTTGCCAATGCTCTGGGAATATAGGTCCCTCTAATTAACCGGTGTAGCTTCTATATGTGCATGCACGTGAAAAGGTGGATTTCTATGGTGGCCTTTCGACTGAAGATCCAACAAAGGCACTCCATTGACCCTGTCGAAAAGATAGAAATCTCTTGCTAGGGAAGTCTTCATTTGTAGAGCGGGAAAGGGGAGTGAGAAAAGAGGTAAGAGAACTAATGCTTTAGGTAGAAAATCATATTCCTTCACACACTAGTTAGTAACTTCAACACATGCATTCATCAGAAGAAAAAACCCTGCAAATAGCAACAAGACGAAATAGAATTTGGTGAACAAAAAGTATCATGAAACCCCTTAGTCAAAGAAAGCTAGAATCTCCGTTTTCTTGTATTGATGGCTTAGACAAAAGTTGTACATAGTAAAGAAATGGAAGAAATTAAGAAGGGGGGGAATAGAATAAAATGGCTATCTCCTTTGTTCTCTCAAGGTGTAATATACTCTTAAGTTTACAAGATCAATCACCAACCCTGTGCAATGGGAATGGCGTTACAATTTATAGAATGAGAGGTGACTTATCGTCTTCCTCATGACCCTCCATATGCCTTAATATGACTTAAGACTGTTCATATTCCAATTTAAATATTTAAGTCCCTTTTATAATACCATGGTGACTTAATTTACATTATGTTTCTAAATTCACTGTTAAGTGACTTAAAGCATATCAAAAATTGCAAACCCCAACAAATAATTAGAACATTTGAAAGTGAGTGAAAGTTAGGGGGAAGAGGGGGGAGAGAGAGAGAGAGAGAGAGAGAGAGAGAGAGAGAGAGTAGATGTCACCCAATGAAGTTCGTTGATCCTCATTGATGGAAAGCTTCAAATGCAGCAAAACTCTAAATCTTTAAACTCCTTACACACTGTGAAACTCCTCAAAATTAGCTCCTAAACGGTCACCTAGTTAAATGAACTAAGGTGGATCTCAAATTCCCTATGAAAAATGGCTAGGATGCTCTGGAACAATGATGTCCCCCTGAATGATTAGCCTTTTACATCCCATTGTGCCAAAACTTCTCTTTGAGTGTAACTTACTATTTTTAGTAAGAGTGAAAAACGTAACTCCCTCGATCCTTAGCTGAGTGTTGTGACCTTGATTCCCCTTTCTCCCTGTGTTCCTCACTCCTTTGGATCAAATTTCTATTTTTATCAGGTGCTCGAGGGCACACTTACTATTTTTAGTAAGTTCCAAAAATGTCCGTTGTGGTGGATTCTCAGCTCTAGTACACCTCTAATGTCTTTGTCTTCATCGTAGGTTCTTCTATTGATGAATTTCCCAAAATAATAGTTCATATGTAGTAGACCTGCTATTCTTAGAAAGTTTTCCTCCATGAGTTGGATTGATGTGGAACAAATTTTTTTGATATGGGTTTCTTCCCAATATAATCCCTCTAAAATTTTGGGCCCACTCGCTTAATAATCCAGGAGATTTTAAAGTTTTAATTTTTCAGACCTGATAGTGCTTCTGGGTACGGTAACCATTAATGGACCTCAAAATTGTAGGTCTAGATTTATCCTCTATTTGTGAAGAAAATTTTATTTTTGATGTGGGATTTTTCTTCTTGTCCTTCACGTGCAATCTTACTTTGATCCAGCAATCGGTTTGACGGGAAATCCCACTTCTTTCTTCATTGAGCCGAAAAGGATATTTTTTCATTGTGGATGCTCTGTCACACATGTGGGGAGTTTGAATATGTGTTCTTGATGGCCTTGGGTATAGTAATGAGAATAAAAATATATCTTGTTGTTTCATGCATCTGTTTGGGAGATTTCTTCAACTTCTCATTTCATGGCTATGGAGTTTTCTCCGTTTTCTCCTTTTGTGCTCCGTGCTTCTCCTTCTGTGTTTGATGAGGATTACTTCTGAGACCTATAAATAACTATGGGGAATGTGTTTAATTTCTTGGGTTGAGCAGGTCTAAGCATTTGCAATGGCAGAGTGATGGAAGAATGTTGCAGAGCAAGTATGGAGGAATGAAGTGCACATATACCTGTTAGATGTTAGAAGTGGGAAAAAGCGTCACTTGGAAAAATTTCAAAAAGATAAGAACAGGTAGGGCTTGGGAACATTTTTCCATGATTTATGTCCCTAACCTTATGGATGTGAGGGAAATTAATTTCCAAAATGAAAAATATGGTGACACGTGGCACTAGATCCAACGACAAGGAATGAAGGAGGAAAAAGCTAATTTGAAGCACTGGTTGTTGAAAGGAGGTCACATGGGTGTCCAAAAGAATCCTCCTAGGGGCTAGGTGAACTTTTCCATGGCTTATGTTTCCCACCTCATGTACATAAGGAACAGTAGTTTCCATGGTGGTCCTGAAGGTGACACGTGGCGACCAATCCAACGGCATGGAACGCACGCTCCAAATAAGCACCTTGGGGCTGATATGCGGTCACGCGAGTGTCCAGAAGAATCCCTATGGGGGATGGGTGAATTTTTAAAGGTATGATGTCCCCCAACTCAGCTGCATAAGGGACATGAGTTTCCACGGTGGTCCTGGAGATTACATGTGGCGCCCGATCCAATGGCAGGGTTTGAATGCTCCAAGAATGCACCTGGGGGCTGAACTGTCAAGTCTGAAGGTCATATGAGGGCCCCAAAGGTCACATGGGGGATGGAAATTTTTTCCAAGGGCTGATGTACCTTACCTCAGAGACTTCAGGGACATGAAATCCTTCCAAGCTCCTTGTGCTGACACGTGTCCTCTTGAAAAAATGACTAAGTCTTGAACTACGTTTGAGAGGGTAACTTAGAACAAAGATAACTTGAGCTCCTGATGAAATTTATTGGTGAAATTTTATATGATACTGAATGGAAATGGAATTTTTAATCCAATGGTGTGGGTCCCATGTACTTATTTGGCTATATAGATCCCCAAAAAATCTGATTTTTGATCTGGGACTCCACTTGTTCCTGAGAAATATTGCCTGTACATCATATGCGCCAAGGTGTTGTGAAATTTTTTATTTAACCATCATGTAGGTATTGGAATAATATTTTGGAAGATGTTTTTTTTAACTTCTAAATCCATCCAGAGCTTGTGGAATCTTCTTCTGAATCCCAACAACTGTTTTAGGCATGTGTACTACTTAGGCTTGTGAACCCTGTTTTCACTCAGACTACTCCAAGTATTTCAGAACTTCCCAAAGCCTTCCAAAATCATTTCCATGATGTTCTAAGGTCTTCCATTCACCTCTATGTTGAATTTGGCCCTTCTGCTCTACTCCAGGGGGTTAATCCAATCCCAGGAAGGCTAATAATAGCCCTTCCCTGTACTGCCAAAAGATAGCATTTTCAATGAACTCCTAAAATCACCTAGGGGGAATGAATGGAATATACTAAATCACCTAGGGGACCAATTTTACATAGAATAGGGGGTGAAAAAACTAAAATATTTGGTTTGGGGTTCCTGGGAATGATAAAACATGAAAATTTCGACATCTGGGTATAGTTGTCATGCTCAGAAATTGTCAATTTCCCTGTTGCACATTTTCACGACAATAGTTGGCTCTAGCTTGGGGACATGACATGGACTGACTATAGGGAAGACATGACATTGGAATCCATAATCTCAATTTTAGACCAAATAATTAATTGACAAGTACCTTATCCATGGGGCCCTACGGAGTCATGTACATCTTCTAGAAAGAAATATTAGAAGAAGGAAACACACACACATAAAATGATAGAAAGGAAACACATAACATAGAAAAATAAGGGAAACACACACAACATAAAGGAAAAAACACCTATCAATCAGCTATGGTACAAAGTGAGGGACAACCCACTTTCACTGAAGTACTTTTTATTTCTTAAAATTTACCCCTGAAAGGTAACACTGAATGATGATGTTTTGCAAAGCCATTGACGGGTTCCAGAAAGTATCCTCCCCTCCTCAGATGCTTATGAAATCTAGGTGATTTCACACTTATCTGTGTACTTGGTAGGAGTGATTCCATGTGATCTTCTTGATCTTAGGTACTTGCTTAGAAATTCCACTACCTTCATGCTCTTTGAAATTGGTTTCATCATGTCAGTTCCCTTATATGTTTATAAATATAGCTAATTCTCCATAGAGCATCTCATTTCTACCCCAACGCTTATTTTCATTCCAGTTCCTTGAATCTTCTGAGTTAATTTATTTCCCGGTTATATGCTCATTGACATCTTCTTTATGAGAAACATTTGAATCATCCCTTATCTTTATTCCCTTGTGAGGCGTTTGCGTCCTGACGGAAGGATTAGAGGAAAAATCATACTTGTCTTGCATGTCCATGACATGAGTGAAGAGATCAATAATCAACTCGGGATCTTCTACAAATTCTACTCATCAAATATTTCTTTCACAGTTATATGCTTCATTGTTTCCTGCAACTCATCTTTGTACACATTTGAGGAATATAGCTCAAGGCAACTATTTGAAGGGGTTACCCCATCATCTTGGGAATAATTACACTCTATCGATCCTTCATCAAAAAGAGTTTCATCTTTAAAGGCTTTGAGACTCCTTGCTTTGACTTCTTTATCATGGAAATAATCTTCATCCTCAAAAGGAAAAGAAAATATCTCCATTTCGTTATTGCATCCATCAACCATTAGCTCCAGAGTACCATCATATTTTTCAATATGGCCCTTCACATTGGTTAAGGCTTCCAAATTAGCTTCACGCTTGTCTTGCAAATTTGTGGCTTGCATCAGGAGCTCGACACTAATCTCAGGGTCTTCTGTTTCTTCCACAGCTCTTAGCAGTTCTTGTACAAATAGTTCTTTCCCATTTCTCAAGGGCTCATTGTAGACTTGCTTGGTCTCTTCTTGGGTGACATGATCAAGGGAGTCCTCATCTTCAAATGGGAATGATAAGAATTCTTCATCATAGATAAGCATATAAGCTGATTTTTCTTTTTGAAAATACTCGAGAACCATATCCTCTTCTTCATGGTTTGCATCATCCAGCAATTCAAGCCTTCCCTCTTGTAACTTGAATATCCTCAATGCTTTTTTAAAATCCAAATCTCTCTGGGAAGGCATGTCTATCCCTATCAAAATGGGGATATCCTCTTCTTCCTCAGTTGCCACAAAGTGATTCATCTACTTGCTACCTTGATACAAGATGTTAGCTTCCGGGCTTCCATAATTTCATATTGTGCACCTCATCTTCTTCTCGGAAAGTAATTTCTCCATGTCTCCCTTCACTGGTATGGTTGCAAAATACCAATTCATCTAAATTTTCCCTCCTAACTCTTGGAAAAAATTTCTACTTAGCAACATTCCGAATGAGGATGGGACGTCTACTACCAAAATCATCACTGAAACTTTCTTTTCTAGAAATTGGCAAGAGCCACCTGTGCATCTTTAACCTTCCCTACAAGTGAGACCTTTTTTATTCCAAAGAGTAACAAGAGCCACTAGGTGGAGTCATTGTAAGTTTAAGAGCCTTGGCAACCTTCAAAGGCATCACATAATCTAAGACACCAAAATCTATTATGCAATTATTTAGTACATATTCTCCAACAAGAAGGGAGACATAGAAAGGTTCAACTTTATCAATATTTTATGCACTTATAGAAAGCATGTTCTGTGAGGGAGGTGTAGGTAAGCTTGGTAGCATACCTTTGGAATGATGAGCTACATCATTAGGTGTTAGACTACCACTCCTGATATATCAGATGAACCACTCAAATTGTTCAGGATGAGTCCACAAATATTTGGTTTCAGTATTCTGCACTTTGGCTTTATTTGAATATTCTATGAAGTCAAAGGGAGCAAATGTGGAAAAGGGGGGTGAAGGGACTACTTTTGGATTTAGGACAAGTTTGGAAGTAGGAGTAGATTTTTGGGAAATGGAGGGTGTTTTGAAAGGTACACTAGGAGCTGATTTAGATTCATATTTGGAAGAGACATCAGAAGACTTACTTGGGATTGTGAGAGCTTTCTTACTTTCTACGAGATCAGGCTCCAAAAATGCAGACTTCATGGAAGATTGAAGTACAGATCCTTGACTGATTTTTTTTTTGTGAAGTCACCACAGGAGGATCATCAACCTTATTTTCTTTTGCAGTAGTGGAGGGAGATGCTCTTTTCTCAGACTGAGAATGAGTGAATACCGTACATGATAAACTGGGTGCATCTTCTTCATAACATCTAGAATACTCATAAAATCTGATTTTTGTATCGTTCTCAAACTCATCACTTTCTTGGAAATCACCACCTTCACTTTCTTGTTCAAACTCTCCTTCACTTTCTTGAAATCTACAATTTACATTCATGGGTGGGACCTCCAAGGCAAGCCTTTACGATGCTCCCGCAATCTGATTTTTGTTGCTTCTTTGAGAAGAATCTCGTTCAAAAAATTCCCAATTCAAAGAGGCCATTTCATTTTCCAACTTTTACAGCAATGGATTGGTTCTCTCATCTCCAAGATGTTGGGCCTTTCCCTTTAATGGATTCTTGATCTTTCTAAAGAGGATGAGATTGTCATCCACTTCAATGGCCCTCCTTTGTGCATCTATAATGTTCCTTGGTTGAACTCTTCATAGGAGAAATCCTACCTCTGGTGATTGAGAATTTATGAAGAATCTTTTGATATTATTCTGAAAGGGAGAATCTTCTTCTGGTATCCTGCAAAGAAACCATTCGAAATGAGCCACAAAGTCTCTCATTGTTTCACTTTCTCCTTTCCTCATTTGAGCCAACTGCACCAAGTGATCTTGCCAATCTTCAGTTGATTTAAATCTTTCCTCGAAGGAAGCTTTGATGTCATCCCAACTAGTGATGGACTAGGAAGGTAGGAGGTAGAATCATTCTGGTGATTTGTCTTGGAGGGACTCCACGAACAATCTTATAGCAACATCTTCATGCTGGACACCAAGAATTCCACATGATGTCGTGAAAGCAACAATGTGTTCTGTAGGATGTTGTGTGTTGTCACCTTTGAACTTTGGAAAGTTCTTGCGGGAAATCATTGGTAGATCGTGGAGAGGTGGCTCAAGAGCAAGCAGGCCCGTATTCCTTCCCCATGGAACAATGGGTTGAGGTATTTCTTCTTCATCTGCAATTGTCATTTCTAATTCTATTTCAGCTCTTGCTTCTTCAAATTCTTCTTCTTCTGCGAACTTGATGTTTAATGATGGTTTAAAATTGGATAATTTGAAGGAGTTTGGATAGGATTTCTAGGTGAACTACTCAAAGTGCCAGATGGAGAGGAGGCTTGAGAGAAGAAGTATGGATTATCTCTAATTCATTCTTGCTAGTTTTTCAAAGTTTCAAAATTGGAATCAGCCACACCTCTCAACCTGCTCAACTTGGCGTATCTTCTTTCAGCCATATTTTGAAAAATTTTGTAGTCAGAACATGAAAGGGAACTGTAGAATGTGAAAATTCATGTGCAGAAATAAACAGTGTATATTTCGGCAACGGACTTTCATGAACTCTTTTTTTTTTTTTTTAGTATTTGATTTTTTTTGAATTTTTGGGACCTTGCGGTCGTATCTTAGGTGTAGATGCTGCTAAATGTACCCCACGGTGGGTGCAAAAAATTGTTGGCAATAAAAATTTTCATATGGAAAAACTTGTGGATTTCTTGCCAATGCTCTGGGAATCTAAGTCCCTCTAATTAGCCGGTGTAGGTTCCATATGTGCATGCACGTGAAAAGGTGCATCTCTGTGGTGGCCTTTCGATCGAGGATCCAATAAAAGCACTCCACTGACCCTGCGAAAAATATAGCAATCTCTTGCTAGGGAAGTCTTCATCTGTAGAGTGGGAAAGGGAAGTGAGAAAAGATGTAAGAGAACTAATGCGACAGGTAAAAAATTAGATTCCTTCACGTACTAGTTAGGAAATTCAACACATGCATTCATGAGAAGAAAGAACCATGAAAATAGCAATAAGACCAAATAGAATTTGATGAACACAAAGTATCAGGAAACCCCTAAGTCAAAGAAAGCTAGAAACTCCTTCTTCTTGTATTGATTGCTTGGAAAAAAGTTGTACATAGTAAAGAAATGGAAGAAATTGAGAAGGAGGGCAATAGAAGAAAATGGCAATCTCCTTTGTTCTCTCAAGGTGTAAAATACTCTTGAGTTTACAAGATCAATCGCCAACCCTATGCAATGGGAATGGTGTTACAATTAATAGAATGAGAGGTGACTTACCATCTTCCTCATGACCCTCAATATGCCTTAATATGACTTAAGACTATTCATATTCCACTTTAAATATTTAAGTCCCTTTTATAATAACAAGGTGACTTAATTTACATTATGATTCTAAAGTCACCTTTAAGTGACTTAAAAGCATATCAAAAAGTGCAAACCCCAATGAAGAATTAAAACATTTGAAAGTGAGAGAAATTTTGGGGGAAGAGGAGAGAGAGAGAGAGAGAGAGAGAGAGAGAGAGAAGAAAAAGAGTAGATTTCACCCGATGAAGTCTGTTGATCCTTGTTGATGGAAAGCTCCAAATACAGTGAAAATCTGAATCTTCAAACTCCTTACACAATGTGAAACTCCTCCAAATTAGCTCTTGAACACTCACCCAGTTGAATGAACTAAGGTGGATCTTGAATTCCCTGTGAAAAATGGCTAGGATGCTTCGGAAGAATGATGTCCCCCTGAATGATTAGCCTTGTACATCCCATTGTGCCAAAACTTCTCTTTGAGTGTAACTTACTATTTTTAGTAAGTGTGAAAAAAGTAACTCCGTCGATCCTTAGCTGAGTGTTGTGACTGATAATAATGGTATAGCTTAGATACCAAATGATAGAATAAAATAAGATTGCAATGACCAAAGAGGGATGGAAGCCTCACAAATATTATTGATCATGAAATCAGATTACATTACAATGCAAGAGCTATAATATTTATAGATATTAGACAGCCTCATATGGATAGACATGAAACCCTAGCAGACACCAACTACGAGATGATAAGACCCATCTCACATGCACATGTAATTACTACTAATACCAATATTGAATGTTATCCAACATAACAATATTGAATGCAAGTCACTAGACTAGAGTGCACATGTTGCACATTATTAAATAAAAGACAATGCAATAAAATGCAATAAATATGCCTATGCTAAATTATGCTAACATTCCCCCCCTTAATTTTGCATAGTTTCCAATGAACTGGAGAGGAACTCTCTGAACAGTGAATTTTTCACGTGCAAGTGACTTAGTGAAAACATCTACCTTCTGTTCAGCTATAGGACAGAAATGGAGCTGTATGTTGTGCTTCATGACATGCTCATGTATGAAATGAACCTGTACTTCAATATGCTAAGTTCTCTCATGAAATACTGGATTGCAAACAAGCTTTAGAACTCCTTCATTATCAACATATACTGGAGTAGATTTCTGTTGTCATAGACCAATTCCTTGCAGTATTCGGCGTAGCCATATTGCTTCACAAACAACTTCACCTACAACTTGATACTCTACTTCTGTAGAAGAGCGAGAAACAAAGTTCTATTTCTTGCTTCCCCATGATATTGGTCCAGATCTCATAAAGAAGACGAAGCCTGATGTTGACTTCCTATCATCCATGTTTCCTGCATGATCTGAATCTGAATATCCTGTCAAGAAGAAATTGTCATTCTTCTTGTACTCTAGACCAAGGTCAACTATACCATTTAGATATCTTAGTATTCTCTTTGCTGCTTTCTAATGACATATTTTCGGTTCTTACATGAAGCGTGGTAAATAGTTGACTGCAAAGCTAATATCTAGTCTAGTATATGTCAAGTAAATGAGACTCCCAATCAACTGCCGATAGAGAGTTGCATTCACCTGTGGTGATGGATCAGAACGAGATAATTGAAGTCTCACTTCCATAGGTGTAGCAATAGGAGTGCAGTCCATCATCCTAAATTTCTCGAGCATTGTCTTGGTGTATTTCAACTACAACACAAAGATATGATTCTCTTTTTGCCATACTTCCAACCCAAGACAATAGTGCATGAGCCCAAGATCTGTTATGTCGAACGATCGATTAAAATCCTTCTTTGTTGCATCGATCATCTTCACAGAACTGCTTGTAATGACTAGATCGTCGACATAAACAACCACAATGAAAATCTCCCCCCTTACTTTTTGAGGTAGAGATTGGGGTCATAAGGATTCCTTTCGAATCCATGACTTATGAGATGCTCATCAATTTTGATGTACCATGCCCGAGGTGCTTGTTTTAGGCCATATAGAGATTTTATGAGTTTGCATACCATCATCTCTTTTCCTGGTATTACATAACCCTTTGGTTGAGTCATATAGACTTCATCTTGCAAATCTCCATTAAGAAAGGCACTTTTCACATCCATTTGGTGGACTTTCTAACCAAATTGTGCAGCTAGAGCAAAGATCATCCTAATTGTCTTGATCTTGGTTGTGGGAGCAAATGTCTCCTCATAATCAATGCCTTCTTGTTGTGCATACCCCTTTGCTACAAGCCTTGCTTTATACTTATCAATAGTCCCATCTAATTTGTACTTAGTCTTGAATATCCATCTGCATCCAATGGGTTTCTTCCCTAGTGGAAGGTTGACAAGTTGCCATGTGTTGTTCTTCATCACTGACTGATACTCTCAATCCATGGCATCTTTCCAAGCTTTTGATTGTAGGGATTCCTAAAATATAGATGGCTCAACTATTTCAACAACTCTGCTCATTAGGGCATAATTGACCTCTTCACAAGTTTGACTACGAGTTCTAGGTCCAGGATTGGATGATGTGCTAGGTGCTTCATCCAAATT
The DNA here is from genome assembly GCA_019776745.2 of Taxus chinensis. Lineage (NCBI taxonomy): Eukaryota > Viridiplantae > Streptophyta > Pinopsida > Cupressales > Taxaceae > Taxus > Taxus chinensis. The sequence continues at coordinate 534,546,552 of CM034154.1, forward strand.
TGCATATCTTATTAATTGAGTATACCATTTAGGTAACTTATTAGCTGTTCCATTGGATTGTGGTGGATCCAAGTTTTCACCATCATCCAATTCATCACTGTCATCTTCAGTGGGAACATCAAATTTTGTCTTCACAAGAGGTGTATTCTGCATGTTTTTTGAGTCGTTGAGTGGAGCATCTACTTGTTTCTTCTCAAAGAAATCAACATCCCTACTTGTGTATACTTTCTTTGCTTTCGGATCCCATAATCTGTACCCAAGTGCTTCTTCACTATATCCAATGAATATCAGTTTCTCAGCTTTCATATCCAACTTGTTCCTATTCTTCTTGGGTATGTGCATGCTAGCTTTACACCCAAATACTCTTAGGTGTGCAATTGATGGTTTTTGATTTGACCATGCTTCTTGAGTTGTCACTCCTTCAAGAGCTACTGTGGGCACTCTGTTCAACAAATAGACTGCAGTTCTTACATCTTCTACCCAAAATGTCTTTGTTAAACTTGAGTCGTCAATCATACATCGCGCCATTTCCATGATAGTACGATTCCTTCTCTTAACTATACCATTTTGCTGTGGTGTGTGAGTAGGAGGAATTTGTCGATGAATCCCATGAGCTTCCAGGTAAGTCTTGAACTCATTGCTTGTGAATTCCCCCCCTCGATCTAAGTGGAGAGTTTTGATCTTGTGACCAACTTCATTCTCAACAAGTGCTTTGAACTTCTAAAATGTCTCAAAGGCTTGACTCTTGTTTCTTAGACAATATATCCACATATTTCTTAAGTAGTCATCAACACAAACCATGAAGTATTGACATCTAGAATGACTTGGTTATATGGGTCCACAAAGATCGGTGTGCACCAAATCAAGCTTTCCCTTAGCTCTATATGTGTTCTTCTGGAAGGGTACTCTTTGTTGCTTTCCAGCTAGGAAATTGTAACACTTGTCAGTGTTGTGCTTGAGTGTAGGTAATCCTTTCACCATGTTGCCCTTTTCAACTGTTTAGAGATAGCCAAAACTGATGTGACCATATCTGTGATGCCATAGTTCTGCAGATTGTGTGTCTTTGGCCACTAGAGCTCGATCATCCTTGTGGATAAAATCAAGTTGGAACATGCATCCCACATTGGAGGCTCTTGCTACAATCTTGGAACCTCTTGACTTATCTCTTATCAAGCACACTTTTTCTCCAATATTACTATTAAAATCCAACTTCAAGTTGTGATCAAGGAGTTGACTAACTGATAGCAAATTCTTGGTCAACCCAGGTACATACAATACATCTGTGATTTTGTAGTCATGCTTTCCAAGAGGTAGTGAAATGTTTCCAATCCCCTTGACAATGTATGATGAGTCATCACCTAATGATACATGGTTCTTGTTAGGTGAGTCACGTAGTGTGTAAAACCAATCCTTGCGTCTAGTCATGTGTCGAGTTGCACCCGAGTCAACATACCAAATATCTTGTGTGGACTTGGTTTCTTCATCAAATTGAGCAAGAATACATGTGGTGTCCTTCATCTGAATCATCCTTATGTTCGGCAATGTACCCTTGTTGTTTGGGTTTTCTTTGCCAATTACCATTTTTCTGCCCTTGATTGTCGTTATTGTTGGAATTCCCTTGATTTGAATTGTTGTTACCATGTTGGTTGTTGGGTTTTGAATTGTTTGATGAACCCTTTTTGTAGGAATTGTACCAAAAATATTTGATGTCATGTCCCCCTCTATTGCAAATGGGACACTTCTTGGTGTTGTCTCGTTGACTTTGGTACCTTTGTTGACTTTGATTTTGTTGGCACTTCTTATGATTGGATTGAAATTTCCCCTTTCCTTTATGATTGGAAGATAGTGTTTGCTCATCTTCATGATCTTTGTTTTTCATTGCCTCTTCTTGTTGGAGTAGATTGACCAACTTCTCAAAGGTGACTGTGTGTTCACTCATATTGATAGTTGTCACAAAGATTCTGTAGGAAGGAGGAAGTGCTCGCAACACAATTGGTACGAGGTCTTCATCACTTATCTCTTTTCCCAATGCCAATAGAGATGCCCTCAAAGTAGCAACTCATCTCAAAAAAACTTCAACCTTCTCATTGTGCTTGAACTTGAGAGTATGTAGTTGTGATAGTAGGTTGAGGATGGAATTCTTGTTCTTTGCCTCATAGACTATGCTCAACTTATCCCATGCATCCTTAGCCGATGTGGCATCTCTAATGTGGGGTTGCACATCGTCTGTTACGCTAAACAAGATGATCAACTTGGCCTTTTGATTGGCCCTGTCAAATTGAACTTGTTGTCTTCCATCATCAAGTGATCTTGTTATTTTTCCATCTACAACTGTCCATAGGTCTTCAAACTCAAGTAACATCTTGGTTTTCAGTTTCCATGTAGCATAGTTGTCTCCTCTAAGCAGTTGTGAATCTAGCAAGAAGAAATTTGGTGCTTGTGCACCCATTTCTGTAATCTGAATTTCTGAAACTCTAAATTTCTGACAAAGGGTAAGGCTCTTATCACTCTAGGTTTATGGTCTCCCTCTTAATATACCGTCAGGTCGATATACCAAACCTTTCTATATACGCTCCCTTCCTATATACTCGTTGGTATGTGGAAGAAGATCACCCTTTCAATATACCCATTAGTATGGAAAGAGGTGTTCACATACGTGAAAAAATTTAGTACGTGGTACTTAGACAGTACGGAGAGGGGTTTGTGCAAGCACAAACAGATGGGAGGGCTCAAATGTGTGTGTATTGTGTCCTTATTACTCCTCGTTGATTTTATAGGGTCGATGCCTAGACAACGTTTAGGTAGTTGTGTTAGGTATTAAGTGCAGTAGTAGTCGCGACGACATCACCCATAAGCGCTTCCCAGAGGCACCGTATATACCGAACGCTGCTATGAGATCAAAGATCTCGTGTGATAGAACCAAACATAAAATAAAAAGTTTGCACTTTTTTTTTCCTTTTTTTTCACTTTATGCACCAAGATTAGTACAATATGCTCTAAAATTACATCAAAATGAAGTTTTTGTGTCCCCCCTTTTTAGAAAAAAGGGTCTAGAATCACAAAATACACAATTTAGGCCAAAAATATTTTTTACCCCCCAATAGGTGTTTTTTCCGCTAAATTTAGCGGTGGATCTAAATGTGTTTGGTGAGCTTCTAAATTTGGAAATATCTCAAAATTTATTAATTTCTCCAAATTTTCTAAAAAAAATAATTTAATAAAAAATATGGAGAGAGTGGGAATTGAACCGCTGACCTGTTTGTTCCCAAGATCCAAACAAACAATCTGAATATTGTTTTCACCTTTTCTCACAAACCATGATCTATGTTTTTCTAAAAAATTTGACAGCAGCATCATACAATATTTTTCTTCAAACCCACAAAATTTCAGAAGAGTCGGAATCTTAGTTTTTGAGATCTTACCAATTTACCAGCTAGATCTGATTTTTTTTCAAGAAAAAATGATCCAACTTGTACAGACTTTTCAGTCATATGTAGAGGCTGAATCTGAAGATGATGTAAATTGAAAATTTGTGCACCTCCTTATTATCTTTCCAGAAAAAAAAAAAAAAGGCACATCAATCCAATATTGTATGAAAAAGTTACGTCCCTTTTTCTAAGAGTTATCTGATGGAATTTTGTTGACGGGACTGCTTCAACCTTTGCTCCCGAATTCTTCACACCTCCACTTTCAGATCTGATTTTTTTTTGTTTATATATGATCTTGTTTTTTGTTTTTTAGATCCGCAATTTTTTTTTCAAGATATCTCTCCTTTTTTTTTAAGATCTCTTTTTTTCACAAATCTTTTCTTTTTTTAGATCTGCAATTTTTTTCAAAATCTTTCTCCTTTTTTTTTTAAAGATCTCCAAATCTAAAATATTCCTGCCAATATGTTGGATCAATTGGCTATACCAATGACTAATAAAAAAATTTTAGCTTGCAAATAAGTGGATAGGTCAAATTTTAGTTGAGGAATGATTGGAATGAATGGAGGTTGCGGGATGCTTCAATGGCTCTCCTTTGATGCAAATCTTCTTCTCCAATGGATCCTCTCCAATAGTGCTCCTCTTCAACCTTGCTTGGATAGAACCTGCTCTGATACCAAATGATAATAATGGTATAGCTTAGATACCAAATGATAGAATATAATAAGATTGCAATGACCAAAGAGGGACGGAAGCCTCACAAATATTATTGATCATGAAATCAGATTACATTACAATGCAAGAGCTGTAATATTTATAGATATTAGACAGCCTCATATGGATAGACATGACACCCTAGCAGACACCAACTACAAGATGATAAGACCCATCTCACATGCACATGTAGTTACTACTAATACCAATATTGAATGTTATCCAACATAACAATATTGAATGCAAGTCACTAGACTAGAGTGCACATGTTGCACATTATTAAATAAAAGACAATGCAATAAAATGCAATAAATATGCCTATGCTAAATTATGCTAACAGTGACCTTGATTCCGCTTTCTCCATGCGTTCCTCACTCCTTTGGATCAAATTTCTATTTTTATCAGGTTCTTGAGTGCACACTCACTATTTTTAGTAAGTGCCAAAAATATCCATTCTGGTAAATTCTCAACTGTAGTGCACCTCCAATGTATTTGTCTTCTTCGTAGGTTCTTCTATCGATGACTTTCCCAAAATAGCAGTTCTTATGTAGTAGACCTACTATTTTTAGAAAGTTTTCCTCTGGGAGTTGGATTGATGTGAAACAAATTTTTTTGATATGGGTTGCTCCTTCATCAACGTGGATCCCTATAAGATTTCTGGCCTGTCCGCTCACACCATCCATGAGCTTCTTCACATGTTTGAGTTCTCCAACATCTGAGCCTTGTGCTTATGGGTCCCAAATCACAATGGGTAATGGACATGAAAATTGCAGGTCTTAATTTCTGGTCCAGTTGATCGAAGTAGATTGTATTTTGGATGGGGGAACATTCAACCAAGTGCTTGACGTGTAATCCTGATCTCTCTACCAATCCTCCTATCTGGTTTAACGGGAAATTACTCACTTTTTTGGTGATTGAAATGCGAGTGGAATTTGTTCGCTAAATGGGGTGAGTTTATTCGTGAGCTTAACTTGATGACACTAAAGTGGTTGAGGGAAAGGTGAGATGCACCATATCATGGTTTTATACCTTTTCATGCATCTTTACTGGTTGATTCTACGCCCACTTCCTTACTCACTCATGGCAAATGGAGGTAGGTAAGTTATCTCCTTTTGAGCTCTGTGCTTCAAACATCTGTGTTTGATCAGGATACCTTTTGAGTTCAATGTAAGCCAAAACTGTGGGGAATGTGTTTCAGTTCTTGGGTTGACCCCAGGGCTCAGATTTTTCTAATGGTGTAGTTTTTGAGGTTTGTTACCCTTAGAGGAAGCATGGAGGAATGAAGTGAACATATAACTGACAGAAGTTAAAAGCCTGGAGAGCTACTTGTCCCTTGGAAAAATCTTCAAAAAGATATGCACAGTGATATTTCTTGGGAAAAATTTTCTATCTCCTTCTTTTATTAGAGCTTGGGATGTTATGTTCATCACCTTCCATTGATGAGCTATTCGATGATATACTTGTGGTATATTTTCTTAAGCTTAAGCCTAAAGTCTTTGAACATTTTCAGGACTTTAAGGCTGATTGCTAAAACACTGGGAGCAGAACGGTCTATTACATGGGTGTCTTCAAACTGACTCATCCTAGGTGAATATGTAAACAATCGGTTCCATGGATTTCTATACTGTCCCTGAAGGGAGTCTCCTTACAGCATACAATTGTTTATATCCACAGTGGTCGCAGAAGGTAGACTCGTGGCACCCGATCCGACGACAAGAAATATAATACTCCAAATAAGGAAATAGGCCACTTGTACTGCATTAACGTCGAAGTCTCTAGAAGACTTCCACAGTATTGGGCTGAAGTAATAACTTGTGCTAATTACATTCAGAACTGATGTTCCCGCACCTTAGGTTCAATAAGAGGAAATGACTCCCTTTGAATCCTAGTCTTGGACGCAAGCCTACATGTTGAGCACTTTCAAGTCTTCGGATCCAACGGCTAGGGGCTCGAATTCTCCAAGAATGAAATGTAAGGCATTGGAACCACAATCCAAGCCTTAAGTATCATTTGTAGGGTATCCTGATGGCGTGACATGGGATATCTGGGAAAATTTTTGAAGGCCCGACTTCTACATGAACTTTATGGACTTGAGAGACAGTGTTAAGTTTTACCAGAATCCTGGTGCTTCACACATGTCTACTTCTCTAAAAAATGACTAAGGTTCTTCAACTTGCTGATTCAGATTCTGACTCATCAGAATAATGATTTTGTTAAGCATGCTCCTGGTGGAATTGATCCTCCTGACCATTTTATATTATCCTAACTTGAAATGGAATTCTGATTCTAATAGTAGTGATGACAAGGACTCATGTCCCTTGATTCACTCAAGTGATGAATCTTCTGAAAACTCATGAGCCTAATCCTCTTGGACTCCTCTTTAGGCTAGAGAAAAACTGCCTGTGCATCATAGTGTTGCCAAGATGTTAGTTAGAGATTTTACTTTCACCATCATGTAGACGTACTCACTCATATTTTGTTGGACCCCACTCTTTCTTTGCCTCTGCTTCTAAATCCATCCAGAGCTCCTAGAATCTTCTTGGGAGGCTTCTGGTATTGTTTGAGCCCTGGGATATCTGTCATAGGCTTGAGGAGTATTCCTGTTCTCATTAAGAACGATACTTGGGAGTCTTTCACCCCTCTTTCGAAAGGACGTCAAAAATCATTTCGATGTAAGTGGGTATTCTAAGGTCTTCCATATGGACCTAGATGTAGATGTCAAAAATTTTCCCTTTGTGATCTAGCTAGCTAAGTGGTTTCTCCCAGATAGCTCGGAAGTTGCTTATACTGATAGCCCTTTTCTCTGGTTCCATAAAGATGACTTCTATTCGACTAAACCTTTCCATTGCCACATCACCTACAGGGAATGAATGGAATTCCATCAAATGGACATTAAGAGTGACCAATTCCTTCACGGTGACCTATGGAGTGAATATATCTACATGGAACATACCTCTGGGTTGATGTTCATGGGATTCGATAAAACCTCGAAAATTTGTATAGTCTAAAGAAGTCTCTTTATCGTGCTCTTAAATTGTCAAGCCCCTCGGGCTTGGTATGCCAAGATGGACTCCTTTTTACTTACATCAGGGTTTACTAGGTGTCATTCTGATCCAAATGTGGTATATTCTACTGACAAGATGACTCCATACTCAGGATTTGTTCTCTATGTTGATGACTGTGTTGATCAGCATGCAGTTCTTTCTCTATCATTGATTCTGTGAATATCTCCTTCGCCAACCAGGTTTTCCATGACTGACTTAGATCTGCTTCATTACTCTTCTATGGGATCCATATTTAACAATGATAACTCAGGAATTTTTAGGTTGTCACAACCTAAGTATGCGTGGTTGACTTGTTAAATCATTTTGCACTTGAATGTCTAATCATACAGATGATGCATTCTCCTACTCATTTTCTTTCTAGGGTTGAGTTGGTTTCTGATTACCTCTGCATTCCCTTGGTTGATGGTACCCTTATCGACCTAGTTGGTGTGAGAGGCTTGATTTACTTGACTCACACTTGTACCAGATTTATCTTATGTTGTATGGGATCATGTCTAGATTCGTGCAGGAGCTCTACATGAGTTACCATCGGAAAGTAACTATAGTGGATCCTGGGATTATATTCGTGGAACCTATATTGATGTGCATTCACATATTATAGAAGGATGAGTGGATATTGATCTTGATGTAGGCCGGTGACTCAGGATCATCAAAAATCTACCTCTGATGCTATGAGTTTACTCTCTAGTGATTACATGGGTCCTATTAGTTAGTCTAGCAAGAATCAGAATGTAATTGTGGATATCTATACTCATCAGAGGTATGAATACAGAGGAGCAATTAACTGCTGTAAATCAGATGTGCTATTCATGAGCATAATCTTAGGGTATTCTGACAAAGTGTATGAACCATTTCCTTATGCTTTTGGCGACCTATCTTCTATGGATGCTATTTCGATAAAACGAGCACTCATCTCTAGGTTTTTAGAATGATTCATGTTCAGCATCAGATGGACTTTTAGCACATTGAGATCCATATGTACTTCATACGATGATGCATTATTCATGATGGTATCATCGACATTCAGTATATTCATAGAGAGGCTTGATGCCCGAGCATTGCTCGAGTGATATTCACCCAAGCCCTTCACTGAGGTGATAGTTTCTTCGACTGTGCATGGTCTCTTACTGTTAGGGTGAGGTCTATATGCATGCTTCTCATCTTGGTTCGGGCTATATGCCAGGTCCTTCTTTTCTTCATTCTTCTTCTAGGAATGGCATGCATCTTCATCCTTGTGATGCATGAGGCAGCTTATCATGGCCTTTACCTTGTCAAGCCTCATCGACACATCTTTCTTAGTTGTTTAGGAGTGCCTTCTTGTTCTGTCTCAACTCAGTCATAGCCACTGGACCCCCAGCTTCAATGAAGGGGGGTATTGGTGTAGAAGGTATTCTATGTGTCCATCCACTCATATATGGAGACATCATCTCTACTATGGGTTCTAGTAGAAGGGTATGAATGGCTGTTAGGGTATATGCATCTATGTGTCATGCACTAGGGTTACTCATACACCCTATATGTATGGTCCTTCAATTTGACTATCTATGAGGATGCCAGATGTACACTATTGATTGGACACATGTTCTCTGATCACAGGTGGACAAGGAGTGTTGAATAATTCTACTCTATGCAAGTTCTTCCATTGATCTGATTGTATTCCTACCTTTTGAAGTTATGCTAGAACTATTAGAGTTTCCTTTGGAGTGCAACTTCATCATGGATGCATAGTTTTCTATACAATTCCTTCGTCTATGAACTCTTGGTCATTACCTTGAGTCTCTATGAGTGAATTTTGCATGGCCTAGCTATGATGATCTTGAGGACTTGGCATACTCTGATTTCCATGTCTTTAGAGGATTAGCCATTGCATTAGACTAGATTTTATGGCAATGATTTATACAGTTGCAAATTTGGTACTGAGAGCTGAATCATGAGTAAATAAAATTTCTTTGAAATGGCAGATGACTAGACAATTTGATGGTTGGCACATGCACCGCCAAAAAAATTTATGGACAGGTATATTCATTGTGGGTAGGATTTTTAAATGGTTCATCGCAGAGGACGTGGAAATTGATTATAGTCTATTTTAAATTATATTGGTAAGCACGATAGAGAATTCCAATCAGCTACTAATTTGATATTGTTGCGGGTCATATTTTAGAATAAAATAGTCTATTGGCATTTACAATCTGAACCCACTTCAAAATGATAAACTATTCTTAATGATTGTTACTATTTTTGTATTATTTAGATACAAGGGATATCATGATAATTATTAACCTAGTTGGTATCGGTGGGACAAACACATTCTGCATCCCTTAGAATGGGTATTTAATTTAAAAACCCATTTGGAAAATCCATGTTTTAAAATGCCAAACCATGTCCAGAATTTGGATGTCAAATTTCATTTATGCTCTAAGGTCCTGAACGTACACAATGTTTGGGTGTCACGTCTGGGAGTGGCATAAGAAACACAACTGGCAGGAGCAAAATATCATAAGCCATTAGTGTACAGTTCAGTGGGATGCCCTGGGAACAAGTTAGGTGCGACCTATTTTTATTCCATAATCTAGGGTTTTATATTAGGTGGATATGTATTCTCTAGGGGCTAGAGGATTCTAGTCGAACTAAATTGCATCTAGAAGATTTGTTACAATATTGGAGAAATGGGGCTCCCATGGATCAAGTAAATCTAATTGGCAGGAGGAAAGATTCATAATGAAACCAAGGCTCTGGATCAGGAGGATAAAAACCTTATCCACCCTGCAAAAATACACAACCCAGATTTGATTCCCACATGTACTAGACTATAGGGGTATTCACAATACCCCACCAGAGCATCTGCACAAGTCCAAATTACTATGTGGATGCAATAGAGAATCAATACCCTGGATTTTATGTATTGAGTAGATTGCAATAAATTTGCAAGGACACGCACATAGTTGGTACTAGAAGTATGACCCCCATCAGACAGTGGTAGAGTACAATGCATTAAAGAATACCTTCCTAGAAGAGTTCCACATCCCAAAATTTGAATAGAAGAGCATCAACATACTGAAGGAGATCAAACAAGGAATGAAAAAAAGTGTGTAGGAGCATGACACATATTTTAAGACTCTCTTTTCTAAAATATCCTATACCATCCACCCTTCTCAACATGCTCAATGGTTTTTTGGGGGGTTGATAACACCATTTAGAAGGGCTCTATCACACAAAACTTTCACAGACCTGTGCTAGGCATTAGAAGCTTCCCTACATGTTGAGGTTGTTGGGAGCGGTTATACTGGTGTTATTCCTTTTTGGAAGCTCAATTTTTTGTAATTTCCAAGTAGTTGGAGAATATTTATACAAATTCAATGCATGAGGTTCGTAGAGATATTTGGTGTACAGACTATGAAGTATAAGGGCATGTAAAGGATAGCTTCCCTCGGAAGTCGGTATGCACTATGATACTAGAATGTGAGATTTTCCAAGGGGATCATGATGTAAGTAGGTTCCATCTACTACAACACATAATTTGTAAGAATTTTTCTTGCTATTGTAAGATCTGTACCTCTATGACCCATGATACCAAGGATTACAAACTAATTGATCAGATCCATGATGCTATTGATCCTGGTGTGTGCCAGACTAGTCTTACAAGTAGTTCCAAGGATGATGATCATCATTACGAAGGGTGTGTAGATGGAGGGGCACATGGAAGAGGTTTATGTGGAGGATTTCATGGTTGCAGTAACTACAGCAGAGGATGAAGTGAGTTCCTATGAGCAACCTATTATAACTGTGGATCTACAAAGTATTACAAATGTGGGTTTCCTGATCTATTACAATGCTTGTGGTATGGGAAGAAACATAAGTATGAATAATGTCTAGATATTTATGAGCATATGAACCAGTAGCATCAGAAAGACAAAGGCATTGGGATGGTAATTATCAAGAAAGAAGATTCATAGTGGATGCCAAGAGTGGCGCATGAGTGAGGGATAGAACCTGTACTGGTGATGACGTAAGTAGAGGCCGCGTGCACTAGTGATATGCCAAGATAAATGACATTGGTTTAAAGAGAGGAAGTGGTACATGGAAAGCATCCAAACCTTGTTCATTAAAAGGAGGTGTATCAAGAGACTATGGATGTGATTTGGAGTTTGTAAGGGGAGATCCAATGTCTAAAGGAGAAATCAAAGTAGTTGGAGTAAAATAATAATGCCAAGGCTCCAAAGGATGACCTAGATGAGGTCAAGGAACTATGAAGGATTTTAAGGAAAGATAATATTATTCCCTTTCTAGGATAATGTCTAAGGGAGAAGGTACCATGCGCCTGGGAAAAACACAAAAGGAAATTTTTGCATGTAAACCTTCCTCCTCACAGCCTTGACTATGATAAGGAGATTACTTTGAATGCAGTTATTGATGGATGGATTTTGAGTAATATCTTCATCAACATGAGAGGAGAGAGCAATTTTATTACCTTAGATGTTTGGTATCAAATAGGAAGGCCCGCATTACAACCATCTTTGAATGTGTTGTATATGGTAAACAAGACTAAGGAAATGCCCATTAGTGTCTTCAAGGATGCGGTTATCACCATTAAAGGGGCTAAGTTGACTAGAGACTTTGAAGTCTTTATGCTTGCTGAGGCAGACAAATTTCCAACATTACTTGGGCACCCATGGTGTTACAAGAACAATGCCGACTTGCGGTTTAACAAGGGGTATATCAGCTTTGAGAAAAAGGAAGAAAGGGCAATTATCCCTTCGAAAGATGGGAAGTTAGTGCCCTATATTGATCCCTTAGGAGAAGAAGTCCTCAACAAAATCTATGTGCACTCCATCAGAGATCCTAAGATAACTCATCCTACGGAGGGAGTTATCCAGTTTGAAGATGCTCAATCCTTGAGTGATACCACTAGCATGGCATGTGACCATTGGGTGTAAGGGACTTATGAGTTGATTGGGTGATAGTTGAGAGGATCTGTAACAAGGGTAACAAAGGTGTGCTCAATTAAGAGCCTAGGAGGGAAGAATTTTCTAAGTTACTTGGGAGGAGCATATCTTGAAATGTTTTTGTGGGAAATATATGCTCAGTGGAAGAATGAGGGCAAGAGAATGGGAATGCTTAGTTACAACTTGCTCGAAATTGCAGCATGCTGGTGGGATAGACATCAGGAGAGCTTACTAGAATGGTGTGAGGTAAGAATAAAATTCTCTGTAAGGTTCTTCAGGAGCAACATGCCCACTATCATACAAGACTACCATGGTAAAGAGACCACCTCATTTCATATCCAAGCTTGTGAGGAGGCCTAGATGGGAAGCACATAAGCTTTACCACCTTCATTATGGGTGCATAAGTTGTATTCCACCTTACAAGGTTGTGCATGCATATGGTATATTCATTTAGAGATGCACCATTAAATGGGTAATTGGCATGAGTTGGAAGATGATCTCATTCAAGATTTCAAGTATAGGAGTACAAAGCCATCAGTGGATAAGGAATTACAAGTAATCAAGTGCTTTCTGATGGGAGATAGTGCTATGGTAGAGGATAGGCTACTGTATTTACTGGGTGAGCCTTATTTGGAGTCATACCTTAATGAAGAAGGATTCGAGGAAATACAGCTCGAGTGCGCGTGCATGGAAAAAGAAAAAGGAAAGATGGTCTATGTAGTAGACAATGAAGAGATGGATACTTTGGATATTAACCATTCTGAATGTACACGTGAAGTCATAGATAATGCTAATGAGAAAGCATGCACCTACCATGATCCCTTGAAAACAAAGAAGGCTAACATTGGGAAAGAGATAAAACATAAGGAAGCTATCATCGGGGACTATTGGTCAGAAATAGAAGTTTCAAAGGTCATTGATATGTTGCGTGGGTTCCAAGATTTGTTCCCTTGTGGGTACGATGAACTCAAAGGTGTTCAACATTCCTTAGGGGAGATGAAGATCAAGTTAAAGGAAGGTACGCACCCGATTTGGAAGAGGCCTTATCAGATGAATCCAAATCTGTGCATATGGGTAAAGGAAGAAATAGACAAGATGATAATATCTAGTATCATTGAGGTAGTGGAATAATCAAAATGGATAAGCCCAATGGTCATCAGTATCAAGAAGGATGGAAGGATAAGGATCTGTGTGGACTATATGGATTTGAATGCAGTATGTGTCATCGATCCTTTTCCAACTCCCTTTACTGAAGAAATTTTGGAGGGAGTATCCAGGCACAAAATCTAATATTTCACGGATGGGTTCTCTGGGTATCACCAAGTCATGATTGCAATGGAAGACTAGAGAATTACAACTTTCACCACTGAATGGGGAAGTTTTTCCTACATGGTTATGCCTTTTGGATTAAAGAATGTGCATGCTATGTTCTCACGCATCGTGGTACAAGCATTTCTGGACTTCATCCATAAATTTCTTCAAGTTTATCTGGATGACTAGACTATATATGGGTTAGTGAAAGACCATTGTGATAATTTAAGGCTGATGTTTGAGAGATGTTGATGATTAATGATATCCCTCAAAATTGAGAAATGTGTTGTTATTACTCCATTTGAAACCTTATTAGGACATATTATATGCAAAGAAGGCTTACTAGTGGATCCCACCAAAGTTACAGTTATTGTAGGATTAGGGGAGCCTACTAGTTAAAGCGTAGTGTGTGAATTACTTGGGCATACAGGGTACTACAATAAATTCATTAAGGGGTAAGCCAAGATTGTCATGCCCTTGGAAGAATTACTAAAACACAAGATTTCCTTTCATTGGGGAGAGGCACAACAGAAGGAATTTTACACTTTGAAGGATAAGCTTGTCTTGTCATGGTGCCCATACTACGTTTTCCTTCTTGGGATAAGCCTTTCCATATGTATGTTGATGCCTTAGGGACAACTATGAGATCAGTACTAACACAACTTAGTGAGGGAATTGTTGATCATCCCTTGTGTTTTGCGAGTAGAAAGTTGACACTAGTAGAACAAAATTACACAACTATTGAGCATGAAGAAATGTCTATGATCTACACGTTACACAAGTTTAGACAATACCTATTGACAACATTGTTTATATTCTACATAGACAACATGGCATTGAAGTACTTAGTCAATAATCCCATTTTTCAAGGGCACATATGTCGTTGGGTCCTGTTATTCCAAGATTTTGAGTTCACAGTAGTTGTAAAATGAGGAAAAAGTAATTTAGGACCTGACCACTTGTCAAGGATTAACTTAGGGGAGGACATGCAAAGCATTAAGGATACCATGCTAGAAACACAACTGTTTAGGTTGCGGCATGCACCCTCATACTTGAAATATATTGTAGTGTTCTTAAAAATAGGTGTGGCACCATAAGGGATGAAGGCTCTAGAGAGAAAGTAGTTAGAAATACACGTCACACCCTACATGTTGATTATTGGAGACCTATATAAGTTAGGTTGTGATGAGGTTCTGAAATGATGCGTATTGGAACATGAGCATGTGGAAATTATGGAGGAAGCACATGGTGGGATTGCAAGAGGACAATAAGTTTTGTATTAAGTTTTGCAAGGCTTGTGACCATGGCTAACACCTTGGAAAAATTGGGAAGAGGGATGAAATGCACTTGTGACCAATAGCTAGCACTAAACCATTTTAAAAATTGGCAATCCACTTTGTAGGGCCAATTTTTCCAGCCGTGAAAATTAATGGTTCATGGTATATCATTACTTGCACTGATTACTTAACATGTTGGGTAGAAGCAACACCTATGAAGGATTTCATTGCAACAATAGCTACTATATTTTTATGGGAGAACTTAATCAACAAGTATGGTTGTCCTTTAAGCTTAACATGTGATAGAGGTACACATTTCCTCAATGAAATGGTCAGGATTCTATTAGAAGCATTTATGGTGGCCCATCACAAAACTACCACCTATCACCCTCGAGCAAATGGAATTGATGAGGCTTTCAATGAAATAATAAGTCACATGTTGACTAAGATTTATAACATTGGAAGAAAATATTGGGATGACAAAGTATCAATCATTATATGGGCATACATGACAACCTACAAGAGGTTGAACAAGGCCACACTATTTCAATTGGTGCTTGGCATGGAGGCCATTTTGCCGGTTAAATTCATGTTACCATCGCTACGTATAACACGCGTAAGATGGTTAGTTTTTGAACAAGTAGTAGAAGAGAGGATTGATAAGTTGATATAATATATGAGAGATGATCAATTGCTAGATGGAGTCAAAAGACATAAAAGGCAAGACAAAAGGCATGGTATGATTGTGATATCAAGAACAAGTAGTTTGAGGTTAGGTAGATGGTGTTGTTGTATGATTCCAAGTATTTGCGCCATCCTAGGAAGTTGAAATTCCATTAGTTGGGAGCCTACATCATCTCGTACATTCTTGATTCAGGTTATTTCCAGTTACAAGTGCTAGATGGGACGAGATTGTCAAGTCATTTCAATGGGAGTAGGCTGAAGCCCTACTATAAATAAGTCTTCTTGGTGTTTGTAAATAAGGCAATATTTCCAATTAGCTTAAAATTTCCCTTTATTATTTTATTTTCTTGTGTTTCCCTTTCTTTTTGCTTGTTCATTTCTTTTATTATTTATGTGTAGACACCTATAATTACGCCTAAGCAATTTAAATACTTAAATTGCACTAATTATCCCCTTCCTCGCAAATTGATGACATATTGTCCAAAAGTGATCATATTCCCTTTTGTTGTTGTTAATTAATTACGATACACTAATTGATTAAATCACCTATCCAGCTAACTATCTAATTTACAACCTTCCATTAATTTCTTACCTCTTCTATCTAGAATAATTAATTATTATTAATTAATTAGTTTTTCCCTTCATTTAACTAGTAAATCAATATTTAATTGATTTAATCCCTTTCTAATGGCGTAAATCATACTAATATTCCTCTAATTTGCTTCTATAAGCTCACACCTACCTATTAGTTAATCACCTTTGATTAATTAAAGCACCCCCCAACTCCCATGACTTGCTAAACATGTATTAAACCCTTCTAAAGTAAGGTTACCTTTAATAAAGCAAACTTATCCATTCCTAATCATGTTTTACCTTTATCCCACATTCATGAAGATGTGCTGAATCCTTTATCCTTTGGGCTATATAAACAACCCTTCCCCTACCTTTTTACTTACACTTAAATCTCTCAAGAGACAAAAGTAAGCACATAGTTTCATACTAATAGCCTTTTTTCATTCTTGAGCCCTCCATCCTCCATTCTTGAAGAGCTAAGCCTCACACCCAAGCATCTATTGATGGATCAAAGCAAGCAAGTTATAATTTGATTGACATTGGACTATTTAAGTCCATTTTAATGTTAAACTAGGCAATTAAGGCGAATAGAGTTTATGCATTTGCATTATGTTTTGATTAGGTTCAAAGTTATTAATGTTTAAAGGGTAGGAATTGCTCACTTCTTCATCATGATGGTGCATATTTCCCATTTTTAACTAGGTTAGGAAGCTATTTTTAGGTGGTAGCTTTCTTTCTTTAAGTTTGGATAAATTTGTAGAAACACTTGCACACGTTTGGCATGCCCAGTGGGACCCTTAGTCCCGCGACATTTTAGTTTAAATTTCATTGTTTTGGCTAACTTTTGATATGCACATGTAGTAATTAATGTCTATTTGTTGGAATTTTTGCTCATTTAATGTGTGTAACTTAATGTTCATGGCCTTAATTTTAATGGGTTATTACCATTTTAAAACTAACTTGTCAAAATTTTGAGATATTGTGAAGTTTTCTTTGTTTTTTCATACTTTGGTTGTAGGTCTCGCACATGCACGATTTTTGGGTCACAAACATGATTTTTGGAGCACAGACATGATTTTCAGAGCGCAGACATGGTTTTCAGGGTGCACACATCTCTCAAGTGGCACAGGCATGCTGTTAAAATCTATCATTCTGTCTTCCGACCCTTAGCGTAGGTGCACTAACCCTAGCACATCCACCCTAACCAGTGCGCAAGTGCACTAACTCGGGCACACCCGTCATTTCATATTGTACCTTCACTGCATATCAAAACCTGTCAGATGGGCATGTATGCCCTAACCAAGGCAAACATGTGGTTTTAGTGGCAGAGGTATATTTTTTCTGTAACACGGTTATTCTGTCTGTTTTTATCTATTTTCTCAGAGTAGCGCATATGCTGTTTTCGTGGCGCACACACCTCTCGGGTGTTGTGGGCATTTAATTGATCTAAAAATTCCACAGAGTGGTGCAGGTGCTGTTTTAGGGGTGTAGGAACTATTTTAGGGGCACACACATCTCTCGGGTGACGCAAGTACACTATGTGCTGAAAGCTACCTTTGGTGGTGCATACGCCCTAACCCATATTTAGACACTGTTTTAGGGGTGCAGACATCCATTTGCATTTTTT
The DNA here is from genome assembly GCA_019776745.2 of Taxus chinensis. Taxonomy (NCBI): domain Eukaryota; kingdom Viridiplantae; phylum Streptophyta; class Pinopsida; order Cupressales; family Taxaceae; genus Taxus; species Taxus chinensis. Next base: position 534,564,171 of record CM034154.1, read on the forward strand.
TAACTTAAAGCAATGATGTGCTAACATTCTTACAGGTTTATCTAATCATATATTTGTCTTTGTAGGCTGTTTTCACATGTTTGTATTTGATTAGGTAATATTTTGCATTATTTACTTATAGCATTAAGATCGTGTATGATCTTCTCTCGTGTCTCTTGGGGTGATCTTGGGAATCAAAAATGATTCTTAGGTCCTTTTGATACTTTGAGATTGTTAGGGGTATTTGATTTGGAATTGGTTAATTTGGCATTGTTGAATTGAAGTGTTGTTCCATCTAGTTATCTTTTGGGATTTGAGAAAACCTCACGTATGCTCTTCTCTTGCATCTTTAGATGATTTGGAGAATCAAAAATGATTCTTTCTCTTTTGATGGAAACCTACTAATCATCATCATACAGGACCAAAACACTTGTCAAAGAATGAAGGATTTGAAACAAAAGTTAGAAAACTACTAATAGAGTTGTTATACAGGTTGCCAAATGGTGTTCAAGAAAACCTCATCTAATTAAAAAAGATAAAAAGAAAAACATATTCAAAACACTGTATTACAGGTTTTAGAAAAGGGTACGTCCCTCTCCACTCAACTGGAACCTAACCCCTTTGGCATAATGCTTTAAGCTACAATAATGGGGGTGGTTCCAAGAACCCCAAAGTAGTCCATGCAAGAGGGAACCTTGTGGATGAAATAGGAAGTGCTCCGCACTACCTATCTGACTAGTAGATCCTTGGTGAGATAGAGTTACAAGTTGTCCCTATGTGACCATTTTAAGTACACATTTGGATGCATTTATTTCCCACTGTGCGTAAAGGGGACAAAGTCGAGATATTCCCAAACTAGTCATTGTGACTTTTTGGGAAAATCATCCCACTCGTGGATAATCTTTGTAGCACCTAGGGTGAGAGAACCACCTAGGAAGATATACTTTGGATAGGATCCCACTTTGACCACTCTAAAATAGTGTTGAGTTGTGAACCATATTTTTTCATTAAGAAACGTGTGACGCGTTACTTTCACCTAGTTTTTACTTGCCTTAGAGTGAGGTGAAACTCTACCAAAGTGAGGCCAACATTTTTCATCATTTTTTTGATTTACTTCCTTCACATTCTTTTGACACTTTGTTGATCAGAAGAAGGGTGAATACCTCTATGTTACCAATCGACTGTTTCTCTCACTTTTATTTCCATTTATGCCCATCCATGTTTGTGGATGGGTTAGTTAAACATCTAAAGTGTGCGGAGGCATTTTCATGTCATTAGTAGCCATTGTGATCTTGATACCCATGTCAAGATCGTCATTGTAGTTAGGCATGGTTCATCACCGCGGACTTCCTTAGAAGAGTTAGCTTGTTTTTATTGTATCACTATAGTTTCGATATTTAGGTCTTGTTTCTTGCAAACTCGACATAAATACCTATATTGTACAATTACGCTACACACATTTTAAACTATTCCTAGCTATACTTTGAGATTTTTGGTTTAGTTCTATTATTACCTCAATCTCAAAGAGTGCTAGGTGTTACCATTTGTGCGTGTTATATCAATAACACCTTGATATGAATACTTCACTTTATCGCAAAGTGGGTTAACATATCTTGGTGATATTGTTATGTCATTCACAAATTGTAATTGGAACTTTTTGAGATATAGGTCATAATCGAGTTTGAGCTCGCTCATTGTATATCTTGATTGGGAGAACACATTGACTTCTTGTATTTACTTATGTGTTGTTCATTCACTTGAACTTGGCATAAGTGGAGACATCTTTTTTATCATCTTACAATGCGAACTACTCTTTGGAACGTAGTCTAGGAGGTACTTCATTTAAAACTGGTTTCAATACCAAACACTTGTATCATTGGTAGTTTTATCACTCTATCACATTGGTATTCTCACATTGTTGATTTAATCATACTTTCAACAACTAAATCTTGCATTTCACTTAAGGGGTAGTCATTAAGCTTTGGAAACATTTACAACTTACCCTAGTGAAACTATCACGTAAACATGGCTCCCAAAACACGTTTAGGGTTAAATAAATAGACATATGAGGAACAACAAGCACAAGCTTGGGAAACCTATAACAGACAAGGGTCAAACCCCTTCATTGGACATGAATTAGGACCACTATTTTTCTACAGAAAAGGAAACAGAAGAAATGGTTGACCATAGTGGAAATGATTTAGAATCACCACATGCAGACTTTGATTTTGACCCTAGTCTACTAGATGAGTTTATTCTTAGGAAAAAAGATAGTGTTGGCATGGGTTGTTGAATTAAGGGCCAAATTACCCATCGAGAATGAACCAATACTACCTACAAATGAAACTATTGAGGAAGAATACCCCCTTATCAATATGGAAGATATTTTAACATGTGGGCATGCTTCCACTTCTTACGTAGAAAATGAAAAAATGGTAGGGCATAGAATAGCCCTCATCAAAGTGCCATGAAGAAACAAGATATAACATGAGACAAGTGAAGAACCTCCATAGTACGAGAGAGAGAAACCTTTAGAAGAAGAGGCTATAAACCAAGCCATAATCCAACAACAAATCAGAAACCTAAGCCGACAACTTGCTTTGCTTACTTCCCATGTATAGAAAGACTCAAAAAATATGTTCAAAAGTTGACGCCGAAGGTTAAGATCAATGAACTCCATTGGGAAAACCAAGGAGAAGAAGACATATGGTATCATTGTGTTCACATCCATGATTCTCCCACTAAAGAATAGTTGCTCACATAGGAAGTGCAATCTATGAAAGTGACACTTGCAAGCTTACAAGAGAGAAATATAGGGATCATCAGGAAATATCAATATGAATAACTATGCCCCTATCCTTTTGACAAGACAATGACCCTTCAACCCTTTTCAAAAATATTTGATATGCCAAATTTGACAAATACAAAGGAAAGGGAGAGCCAAGGGATCATGTTAAATATTTCTACATGGCATGTCAAGAGGTGTCTTATAGTGATAATTACCTCATCAAAATTTTTCCCAAGAGTCTCAGAGGTCAAGCATTGGAATGGTTTACGCGCTTACCACGAGGATCAATTTTCACCTGGCCATAATTGATAGAAAGATTTGTGCATCACTTCTCATATAACATAGAGAGTGATGTAACCATGTCAGACTTGTGTGGAGCCAAGCAATGCCTAAATGAGACCTTCTCCAACTTCCTCCAATGATGGAGAGGGATAGCTAGTCACTTCCCTTGTGCTTTCCCTGAAAAGTAGCTGGTCAGTATTTTCATTCCCAATCTCAATCCAGATATAGATTTCCACCTTCAAATGCATTATGTCTGCACTTTTGAGGAGGTTATCGAGAAAGGGATTCAGATAGAAAAGGATCTCATTTCCAAAGGCACCCTCAAAACTCAATCTAAATACAACCAAAGTGTCAAACCCATGGAAAATCCAAAGATCTTCAACAAAAACAAAAACATGGTGGGAGATGAAATCACTGATTCCAAACGCATTCAAACAATCCAAACTAGTCAACCTTTTAAACTGACCAAGGGCACAATTCAACCACCACCAAAGTGAAGAACATTCACCGCTCTTAATGAACCGTTGTCAGTCATACTAAAACAATTGGATGCGGCCCACATGATGACCTATCCTACTACGCAACCCTTTGATGACAACGCTCCTAAACCTTCATGGTATAAGGAGCATGAATATTGCAAAATGCATTGCGTTAAACGTCATAAAATAGATAAATTTTTGCAGCTTTGCCACTATATTTAGGACCTCATTGACAATGGGGAGATAGAGGTGGATAACCCTAGAAAAATGTAAACACCTAATGAGAAAATGGGGATTTATAAGGAACCCTTCCCCAAGCATGATAAGTCAGAAAAGATAAATTTGGATCAGGGAGAGTCATCCCAAACCTATAAAGCCACGAATTACTTGTATACCAAAAGAGATAACAATCATTATGATTCACTTATTGGATGTATTCACTCTCATACCGACCATGTCAATACCATCCAGATCAAAGGAAAGGACTGCATTACAATAACAAGGTGGGAACACCTCATGATTCTGGAACCCTCTCCATTGACCCTACAAACCAATAAATACAATCTTTTAGAACAACTTGAGAAGACATCTGCTAAAATTTCAATCTTAGATCTTCTCAAGATATCCAATGTGCATAAGGAAATTTTGTATCAAACTCTTCAGGGGTCGAGAGTGCCTTTAGGAGTCGACCCTACACACCTTCAAGTCACGGTGGCCAACATTGCACAAAGTGAGCATCTCACTTTAAACCATAAGGAAATCCCTACCGAGAATCCTACACATAACCTTCCCTTATACATTGAGGTAGTTATCACCCACAGGAAAATCAAACGGGTGCTTGTGGATAACGGATCGGGATTGAACATCTACACACTTAATTTGGTCAAACAATTGGGACATACGGAAGAAGATATTAAGTCCCATATTATCAATATCACCGCATATAAAAATGTGGAAAGAGAGTCAATAGGAACCATTATGCTGCACATGGAGGTGGGCCCCACTTTTCATCAGACAAAGTTTCACATCCTAGACTTGGAAATTCCATATAATATGCTTCTAGGCCAGCCATGGATTCATGCCATGTAGGTCATGCCATCAACGTTTCATCAGTGCATCAAGTTGAAGCATGAGGGACATACGATTATAATACCAGGAGATTTAGAGCCCTTTTCTCATTGTAGAGCTCTCAATAGCTTTGCACGAAAGGGTACATATGCATGTCCCTCTGCGGATATATCTGTTCCTCTTCAGTTTGAGGCTATGGAATCCTGGGTGGATTCATATTCTCTTAGTTCTTGCGCTCATGGGGTGTCCACTTCAACATCTCCATTTGATTCATGGGAGATGAAAATTCTGGAATATGGTTGTGGGGAGTATAATGTACAACAAGCGCTTTTAGTTTCTGACCTCTCATTATCACCCAAGACTAGAGTTCAACCTAGTTACCACTTCATGAGACCTAAAGAGGAACACACTATTGGGTTGTTCCTACTGGAGGCTTGTTAGCTGAGGAAAAATTGCTTGATCCACCTATAACTTAGGTTCCTGAGGACACTCAGCCATCTTGTTATCAAACCCCAAAATATGAAAAATTTAGTAGAATGATGTACTCCATGGGCTACAAAGGCCTAGGATGTGGGAGGAATGAACAAGGACAAAGAGAACTAGTCCCTCTTCCACATTTCAAAACAAAAAGATATGGCATCGGGATCCGTCCTTATGGAACACACCCCAATGATCAAGATGTGACTTTTTTGGAGTGTGAGGATAGCTACAATTACCTAGACAACAATACAAACTCCTCTTGTAGCCACTATGAGGATCTAGCCTCCATGAACCTTTTCATGAACAATGTTGTCCTGACCATAACCCCCACTGAACCAACCCTTGACCTTGTATACCCTTCCCTTATTGAATGGGACCAACAACATCATGTGCCACTAGATTTATTTGAGAATGACAAGGATATTGCGGAGTTCATGGGCATAAGGGATACAATCCCCATTGGAGATCACAAGAAAGGTTTCTTTATCGACTTAGACACCTGCACCTACTTTGGCAAGGAGGCTGAATTTTGTGGTTAGCAAAATCTAAAGAAAAGTGAGGGTAAAAGTTATAAAGAAAATCCTCAACAAAAATCGAAGTCCAAGTCACACAGTGAAAACCTCCTTGAGGCACTAGCTGAAAAACAAATAAGAAAATCAAAGGACAAAAAATGTGACCACACCCAAGATGAAAATCTCGTAGAGACATCCTTTGATAAAGATCTCAACCTGCCTCCTGATCCTATGCATATGGAGGATTTATCAAAAAATTTAGTCGAAGAAACCATTGATGTCAACATTGGTACCAAAGAAGATCCCAAGATAGTAAAATTGGGGGCATCACTCTCAGCTAGAGAACAAAAAACGTGTACTATGTTGTTGCGAGAGTTCATTGATGTGTTTGCATGGTCTTACAAAGACATGTCTGGAATGGATCCAAATTTGGTCATGCAGAACCTATTCGTGCACACAGATACCAAGCCTATCAAATAGAATCTCTGAAAGATGCATCCAAGAGTGGCCTTGTTGGTTAAGGAAGATTTGGAAAGATTTCTTGTAGTGGGATTCATCACAATTGATTATTCTGAATGGATATCAAACATTGTTCCTGTCCAGAAGAAACCTATCAGTATCCAAATCTACACATATTTTAGGGACATCAATAAGGCTTTCCCTAAAGATGATTTTCCACTACCCAACATTGATATGATTATTGACTCAACAACAAGGTATGAAATGCTATCCCTCATGGATGGATTTTCAGGTTATAATCAAATTATGATCGCTGAGGAGGATCAACACAAAACAACTTTCACAACTCCTTGGGGCACCTTTTGCTATCAGGTGATGCCATTTGGCCTTAACAATGCAGGAGAAACTTATCAACGGGCCATGATAGTAATATTTCATGATATAATTCATGATATCATGGAGGAATACGTAGATGACATCCTGGGAAAGTCCAAAACAAGAGAGGATCATCCTATCATTTTGCGGCATATCTTTGAATGCCTAATCTGAATACAAAGTCAGGCTGAATCCAAAGAAATGTGTCTTCGGTGTGTTATCCTGGAAACTATTGGGCTTTATTGTGTCAAGACAAGGTATTGAGGTAGACCCTGCTAAAGTGTCTACCATCACTGAAATGCCTCCACCTAATAATATCAAGCAACTGTGTAGCTTACAGGGGAAAATTCAAGCCATTCACCGCTTCATCTCATAGCTTACAGATAAATGTCACGCATTCAACTATTTTCTTAAAAAGGACGTTTCTTTTGTCTAGGGACCCAAACAACAACAAGCCTTTTCTTTGCTAAAATAATACCTAGCTAATCCACCTGTCCTCATGCCTCTCACTTTGAGAGAACCACTTTTTCTCTATATTTCTGTTACAAAATACGTTATTGGTGCACTACTCACCCAATATAACCTTAGCCATAAAGAGAAAGTGATGTACAATCTGAGTAACACCCTCATTACCTATGAACTCAATTATCCTCAAATTAAAAAGGCTTGCTTAGCCGTTGTTTTTACCTTTCAGAAACTTCATCATTACTTGTTGAATACTAAGACCAAGCTCATATCCAAGGTCGACCCACTCAAGTATTTATTGTCCAAATCCACCCTCATAGGTAGAATGGATAATTGGATCATTTTACTCAGTGAGTTTGACATAGAATTTGTCCATCAAAAATCAGTTAAAGGACAAGTACTTACAGACCAGCTAGCAGAAGAACTCTTTAAAAGCATGAAACCTTTGAGTCTAGATCTTCCAGACACCTCCTTGGTCTACATTGAAGAATATGCTATGTGGCAGATACATTTTGATGGATCATTTGTGTTTCATGGTTCAGGTGTAGGAGTGGTCCTTATTACTCCTTTGGGTGATCCTATACCTCAAGGTTTCCACCTGGCCTTCCCTTGTATAAACAACATTACAGAATATGAAGCACTTATTGTAGAGATGAAGATAGCCATCAAGTGGAATATTCATCATGTTAAGGTTGTAGGTGATTCAAAGTTAATCATTAAATAGGTAAATGATGAATATAAGGTTAAGGATGACAAACTCATACCTTAAAAAAGTTAGTGGAAACTCTAAAGGAGTATTTTGTGTGCATTACCTTTGAGAAAATCCCAAGAGCGTAGAACAGATTAGTGGATGCCATGGAAATGGTGGGATCTATGCTTTGTATTCTTCCAGGGAACAAGGATATGTCATTCTTCATAGAAAACCTATGCCTACCCACGTATGACATGCCAAAATCTTTCCTGGCTTGTGAGGTTGTTGGTCCCCATTCTCTGTGGTATGAACCCATTTTCACCTATCTTAAGGACAACACATTCCCTCCTGATATCTCCCACTCTAAAAAGAAAATCCTAATTCACCAGATAGCCCATTACACCCTTTTAGGAGGTACAATTTATCATCATGGCTATGATGGGAATCTGTTACGTTGTCTGGATGTGACAGAGTCAATCCAGGCAATCAAGGAAGTGCACGAAGGGGTATGCAGAGCACATACAACAAGAATGGTCTTGGCTAAGAAACTATTAAAAGTAGGTTACTATTGGCCTACCATGGAAACTAATTGTTGCAATTATGTTAGAAAATGTGTGCTTTGCCAAAAGTATGGAAATTTCATCCATGCTTCGTCGCAACCATTGCAACCAATCAATACCCCATGGAAATTCTCCAAGTGGGGACTCAATTTAATAGGGAAACTTAATCCTACCTCATCTGATGGTCATACACATATCATCGTAGCCACAAAATATTTTACAAAATGGGTGGAGGCCGTCCCTTAACCTATGTCATAGGAGCACATATTTCTAAATTCATCATGAATCACATTATTTGTCGATATGGTATTCTGGTAGCCATTGTTACAGATAATGGGAAGTCATTTAAGAAAAAAAATGTGAAATGTCTTTGCCAATGGTTCCAAATCAGATTGAAATGGTCCATGTCATATTATCCTCAGGGTAATGGACAAGCTGAGGAAACAAACAAGACTTTGGTCAAGATAATGGAGAAGATGGTTAGGAAAACTGGTTGAAACTAGAACTTAAAAATCCATCTAGCCCTTTGGGCTTATCGAACATCCATTCGCATCCTTAAAGGTGTGACACCATATTCCTTAGTGTTCAGGACAAAATCTATCATCCCCTTAGAGATTGAACTTCTGTCCCTGAGGATCTCTCTTTGAGACTATCTAGATAAGGATGAAGATTATCGAGTGGTAAGACTTGTGGAGTTAGAGCTACTGGATGAGAGGTGCATTCATGCCCTTAATCACCTAAAGGTTTATCAACATAGAGTCTCCAGAAACTAAAACAAGTGAATCATCCCTCATTAGTTTGAGGTTGGTGATTTGATTATGAAAGAGAACCAATTCAACACCAGAGTAGAGTGAGAAAAGAAAGGGAAGTTTGAACCACATTGGTTAGGACCCTATGTCATAGTTGCCAAGTATAGCACTAGGGCATACAAACTGGCTCACCCTAATGGTGATGAACTCTGGGAGCCAATGAATGCCATGCATCTTAAAAGGTTCTATGCTTGAACATGGCGTAAAAATTAAAAAATACAAAAAACATCAAAAAAAATTTAGAAAAAGAAAAGACAAAATAGGTCATCCACTAGTGAAAACCACGCAATTGTGGCACTTTGGACAGGTCCTTGGGTGAAAACTAGTTTCCAGTGCCTCGAGAGGATTCGTTGTTCACAAGCATTTGGTATTAGAAGGGTAGTTGTCTTTGGCCTACACCTAGTTCTACTTTCAAGATTCCTTGTGCATGCCATCTTGTCCAACCTTGATCCAGCTTTGCCTTCTTCTATTCGTCTTTGAGGGACATGGTCTTTCGTTATTTCCCATCTTATGCTGGGGGTAACTCAATGAATTCACCTTCTTGTTCATTAGTGCATGGCTTCTACCCTTGTATATTCCACACCTAATGCTAGGTGCATCCATGATTTTTTGGTTACCTACACATAACTTTGGAAAACCATTAAAAAACACAAAAACAATAGAAAATTGTTTCAGAAAACACAAAAAAAATAGAAAATTGTTTCAGAAAACACAAAAACAATAGAAAATTATTTCACAAAACACAAAAACAAGAGAAAATTATTTCACAAAAACCAAAACAATAGAAAATCGGTGCATGAAAACATATCTTACAAAAACATTTACTTGCATTGTCTTGTTTCCTTACTTTGTTTGTTACTTGTATAGTGTTTTGCTTGCTTGCTTTTGAGTTGTTTGTTACTTGGGTGTACTTTGTTAGGATTTATCTTTTCTTGCTTAGATTAGATTTATTCTTTCTTGTGCATATTGTGGTGTATTTTTGCATTCCTATTAATTTTGGGAGATCATGATGTCATGTGTTATTTCATTATGTTCTTTCTTAGGCATTGGGTTATGTTTGTTACTTGTTAATAAAGCATGGTGAATCATGGTGTATTGCATTAATTCCTGGTGTTCCTTGTTAATATTTGGTTGTGTTTCTTTCATGTGCTCTATTTTGTTATCATTCACATCACATTACCATCATTATCATCACATCTAACATCATTTATACATCATATATAAAAAAAATGCTAAGTTAATCATCACATATCATATCATCAATGGGGGCAAGAGGGGTTGTGCATAATCAAAAATATATTCCCCCCACACCAATATCATGATATCATCCTGTCCATATACATCAAAATAACACATGAGAAGTACATTTGATATCATCTATAGATCTATCATCTAAACATCCATAACACATGTATACATTAAACATCGAAATTAGATAACATCATCACATCATCCATAAGTACCGAATTAAACAAACGCTACATGCAATGAGAATTAACATATAGTAATTTCTAAAAAGGGGTATTTCATATCATAGAATTATTCCCACTCATGTCACATGCATCAGAGTACAACAACAATAAAATGCATCATCTCATAATCTGATAACATCATAACAACATCCGTAAGTGTTGAATCAAGAAAATAACATGCATCGAATCCAATGCAAGAAACAGGCCCACTCAAGATAATAAACACAATTCATGTCTCATCATCAATTAATTCCCCATGAATTTAAAGACAATGCAAAAACCATCTATATACATGTATCAAAACAATAAATATATACATCATCTCATAACCACGTGTATCTGAGCCAAAATAATGAGTCCTCATATATATATACACGTGTGTCAAATATACGTCTATATCAAAAATGGATACATACAAATTTGTGCTTTATATCAAAATGCCTTCAGCTGAGGTGTACAACAAGGATACATAAAAAATGTCTGTATATATACATACAATGTCCTAATCAGTGCTCAATACAAATATATTGTCGATACACAATGCCATCAAAAAGGGGCATGTATCTGAAAGAATCAAGCCTTCATCATGAGGCATCATCAAAAATACATGTCTACAATCACTGTACATCACAAAATCAGCCTTCATAAGAGACACACATACAAAAGAATCTGTACAATACAAAAGTGGCTGTCAACCATAGCTCTCATCCTCGCCGGGGCTCCCAGGCTTGTCCTCTGGACACAAGAACTCTGGAGGCTAGGATGGCACTGGTCTTGCCAGCTACTCCGAAAGAGGCTATCTCATGGATATGGTGGAATGTCTAGACCTCTGTGATTGAGAGCCTGATGCACTCAATCCTGATAAATATGGCAATGCCACTGTCTACTCTAGAGGCACCACTCTGTAGTATGAAGTCCTATATAAAAGGGCATCACCACCAAACCTGATGGCATCCTGAATCAGATCTACATCACCTGAGGTGAGCACTACTTGAAGGGCAATATCTCTCTCACCTGTAACTCGGTCTAGGTCTACCTTAGCCTATCTTGCAGCAGTGGCCTCTTGATCCCTCTCTGTGGTCATCACCTATAGCTTAGCGTGGGATTAGTCCCTTTGTGATAATATTTCCTGATAACAAGCATGTACGTGATCTCTCTGTGCCTCAACCATGTGCACCTGTGACTAGGATTGATGTAGGAGGCTCAATATCTGAGCCCCTTGTGTTGCTTTCTCTCGGATCTGGCTCTACCATGCACCTCTGTCATCTCTTGGGCTAGCCTAGGCCTGAGCCTAATCCTTCCTTGATAGTAAAGTCACAATATGGGCTTGAGCCTCATCTTTCTCTGCTATGGCTATTATGCACTAGCCTCGAGCCTCATCTCTCTCCTCTCTAGTCGTGCCTCTCTTGGCTATGAGCTGCTGCACCTGTACTTGTACTATGGTTGTCTGCGCCACTAGCTGTGAGGCTATGTGTGCCTCCAGGACTAACCCCTAGGGTACTTTGGAAGACTGCCCTTGCTCAAAAACCCTACCTTTGGGTTCCGGAATGACTACTTGTACTGGGCCCTGTAGCCTCAGTCCATGTGCCTGTGTGGCACCCTGTCCATCGTGAGGGATGCCATCAAACGGATCCTCTAGGTCTTGCCCCAGTGCCACTACTCTAGCTCAACACTCCACCCCATGCCATATCTCTACAGGTGGGTAAATGCATGCTGCCCAAGCTACCTTTGGAATAGTAAGACACTGGGGTAATATTGTAGCATACCACACTGTATAATTAGTTTTAGTTGTCGGGTCTCTAACCTTTTGTAATGGGTCCCATGCCTGGGGGACCACCTGTAAGAAACTAGCCCTGACTCAGGCTGTTATAATCTGAGGCCCCATAGTATGCCTCTCAGAATCACTGTGAGCATGCTAGATATCTGGTTGAGGGACACCCTATACTCGACCAAGTTACTGTTGGTACCTTTCAACACGATACAACTCCATGATGTAGCTACAGTTGCCAATAAGAAAGTTATCCACCAAGCACATGCCGAGCTCTGTGGCATCCTCTAGCCACTAGAAGTTCCTCTAGGGATGCCAAATGACGCCTATCACTAATAACTCATCAAACTCCTACCTATATCTGAATAGGATACCAAGGTGACCACGTACATCTCCGCCAGCTGCTATCCAAGCCATATATGATGGCTTCTCGGGATCTCAGACTCAGAATGGGCCCATAGGGCGTCCAATAGCTATATGATCCCATGACCATATTTGTAGTAATGATGCAGGCCCCACAGTCTTTTGACCGTGGTATGTGATAAGGTGCAGATCCTAGTATAAGTGGGCCAATATAAACTTCCTTCAATAATATCTCTTACCACTATAAATGCCATGAACTAGTGGCAGCAATCCTCTCGGGAATGAAGTCCTTGTCTTATCAGTGAGTAGAAACCCACTGATAAGTGATATGATATAGAGTGGTCCCTGATGCAATGTCGGGTAAAAAATGCACTCATGTAGGGCTACAGTTATCCCATCATGTGGGATGTCATCAATCCGAAATAAAGCACTACACGCTACTCTAATCAAACCTACATCTGAACTATACTCGATCAATGTACCCATCATGGAAACACGTAAAATCTACCACATATCCTCTATAATCACTGTCATCTCACCTGTGGGTAGTCTAAAAAACTGAATCTTGCTATGCCATTGCTTAGCTAGTGTGGTCAGGAGGTCGTGATCTAATACAATCGATGGCATCCGAGCCATGGGGCCTAGTCCCACTGCCTCTAGTAGTATCACCATCACTCGGTGGTCACACCGGTGCATACTACCCACTAACTTGGTAATCTGGGAGTGACGCTCCCACGTCTGTAATACTGGTAGTTGTCTCTATAAAATAACACGCCACTCATTAGTTACTAGCATTTCCTCTAAAAATCTATCTCATTTTTTAGGGTTAACCCAAAAATCTTAAAAATTCTTCTAATTGTCACGTTTTAGACACTTTCCTCTCTTTTTCTACCTATCTAGGGCACCTGCACACCCTTTTGGGCATGTGCACCACGTTTTTAGCACTTGTTCTTGCACGCGTGTGTTTTCTGGCACGTGTGCCCTCTTTCGGGAGCCTACACGCCCTTTTTGGCATGTGCACCACTAATCTACTGCTTGTGCATGGACACGTGTGCTTCAGCATATGTGTGCTTTCCTATCCATGCCTATGCCATGTTTTTGGCGTGTGCGCCCCATTCCTGGTGTGTGCATGTGTGCACACATGTGCTTGTGTGTGCGCGTGCATGTGTGTTATTTTTGACTGCGTGTGTGTGTGCATAAACCTGGCATCTACGCCCTCAAATGGATGCCTGCGCCCTTAAAATGGCGCATGCGTGCCCTATCCCATGCCTACGCCTATGCGCAGGCACGGTTACATGTTTTCTATGCCTAAAAACCCTAATTTAATGCATTAATGACACAATTAATGGGTAGGGTTGTGATACTCACAAACAGGTTGTCGTTCGCATGCTGTTGGTACCCTCGAACTGCATCCGCACGCCTCAAATGGTCTCATGTGATCACCATGGTTCTCTTGAGTGTCAGAGGCTCACAGTAATTTTTCTAAACTGAGTGGTTAAAATGAATTGATTACTATGTTTTTACCCCCCTTGGGGGGTATATTAACTTGTTTTTCACAGTTCGAAAGGCTAGGAAACCCGTTTCAATCACCAATTTCTCCTCTGTTCGCTGTGGAATAATTATTTTTATTAAATAATTATTTTTCACCGTATTGGGGCATTTTTGATGTGTGATACCCATTTCTTCTCCCTTGGACAATTTTATTGCTCCCTGGTGATTTTTATCCTTCTTCCCACTCTCGTAAATAATTATTTTTCAAATAATTTTTTTTCTTATTTTTTTCCACTAAACAAGGACATTATTTGTCCTTTATTTTTCCTTTCTTCCAGCTAGGGCACTTTTTGTCGCCCCTAGGATGTTTGCTTTATTCTTCTACTTTCTTCTACTTTTCACCTAGGTTTGAAAGGTGAAAACAATAAAAACAATATATATAAAAATAATCCAAAAACAGAGCAAATTTTTTCAAAAAATCCTAAAAAGTAAAAAAAAACCAACAAAAGTGGTAACTTGCTTATTACAGCTAAACTTGTGTCTTGCGCATGGTATTTTTTCCATATCATATTGGTTTGTCTCACATCTTCCCCAATTAATACAACTCACAAATCACCAGATTCACAACCATTCACAAAGCTAGTTGTTTGCTTCATTTGTACTCTAGGGCACTTTTGTTTCCTGGTGTTGTTTCGTTGCACACAAATGCTTTTCATGGACCCTATGTCCATTGTCATTTCCCCTTGCATGTATCCTTGCTTGGGGCATCATTTTTAACCCTTGTCATCAATCATGAACTTGTGGATCTCTTCATAATTGATAACAAAACATTTTTACAACTATCTTGACCCTTTTTCGGTTGGATATGTGCGCTCGTACTTGTTTTCCTTGTTATATGAGTTTGTTTCCTTCTCGTATTGCATTCCATTATTGTATGTTACGTGGATTTTGTGCTTTCAGCAATGGACAATTGTTCGTAGTATGACTTCTCATGTCATTCTACCGTTTTCATATGGTTATATTTTTCATAAGGACCGATGATGTAGTTCCTATGGCAACATGATGACATCAAAATTGTTCCACTACAAAGTGGCTAAAGGCTTAGCTCTTCCATCCCCTCTTCCATATTTCTTCTACATTACTTCCTTTTCCCCTAATTTTCTCTTTCATCAGGGCATCCAACCTCTTCCCCATTCTTCTATCTATTTCTCATCTTTTTCGATCGTCGATCGACTTCTTTCATTACCCCATCGAAATTTGAGGGGGCATATTTCCCTCCTACTAATTTTTCTTCTACCCCTTTAAAATTTTCTTCGGTCTACTATCTTTGAAGTGGCGTCACTTATGCCACCCCAAAGAGGGGAAAATGTAGACACCTGTAATTATGCCTAAGCAGTTTAAATACTTAAATTGCGCTAATTATCCCCTTCCTCGCAAATTGACGACATATCATCAAAAATCACTCATGTTCCCTTTTGTTGTCATTAATTAATTACAATACGCTAATTGATTAAGTCACCTATCCAGCTAACTATCTAATTAATGACCTTCCATTAATTTCTTACCTCTTTTATCTAGATTAATTAATTATTATTAATTAATTATTTTTTCCCTTCATTTAACTAGTAAATCAATATTTAATTGATTTAATCCCTTTCTAATGGCCTAAATCGTACTAATATTCCTCTAATTGGCTTCTATAAGCTCACACTTACCTATTAGTTAATCACCTTTGATTAATTAAAGCACCCCCCCAACTCCCATGACTTGTTAAACATGTATTAAACTCTTCTAATGTGAGGTTACCTTTAATAAAGCAACCTTATCCATTCCTAATCATGTTTTACCTTTATCCCACATTCATGAAGATGTGTTGAATCCTTTATCCTTTGGGTTATATAAACAACCCTCCCCCTACCTTTTTACTTACACCTAAATCTCTCAAGAGACAAAATTAAGCACATAGTTTCATACTAATAGCCTTTTGTCATTCTTGATCCCTCCATCCTCCATTCTTGAAGAGCTAAGCCTCACACCCAAGCATCCATTGATGTATCAAAGAAAACAAGTTATAATTTGATTTCTATTGGACTATTTAGGTCCATTTTAATGTTAAACTAGGAAATTAAGGGGAATAGAGTTTATACATTTGCATTATGTTTTGATTAGGTTCAAATTTATTAATGTTTAAAGGGTAGGACTTGCTCACTTCTTCACCATCATGGTGCATATTTCCCATTTTTAACTAGGTTAGGAAGCTAGTTTTAGGTGGTAGCTTTATTGCTTTAAGTTTAGTTAAATTTGTAGAAACACTTGCACACAGTATGTGCAGAGGACCATGCATCTGTTTTAGTGTGGGGTGGAGTAATGCAAAGAAAAGTATAGTCCTATAACTAAAATTTGAGTGGCCTAGTATAAGGAAGCACGTAAGGCTAAGAAAGTGCATGGGGAAATGGTGGATAATGAATTATGGTTTCAAGAAGGCTGTAACAAAGACCATGTACAAAGGATGAAGAGCGCAGGAATAACTTGAGTTAGGTGAGGAAAAAACTAGGTAAAGGATAGAAGAAGTGCCTTCAACACTATATACGCATAAGTAAGAGTCTTCAGTCAGATTAGATTTTCGCACGCCAAAAGGTTGTAAAGGATTTTTTGCATAGGATGTGGCATTTGGGTAAGGGTGCTTAAATTTAGCCTAGTGGAAAAAGCCACATTTAATGTTAAAGTACATTGGTAGGTGGCATAAAATTTATTGCTAAAGGGAAGTAAAAACTATAAATATAAGGTTGGGAAAGTCTTTATTCTACCTTGCTATTACGAAGTTGAATTGCTCTTGCAAACTAGGGCATCCAGAGAGATTTGTGTGAAGAAGTAAGAATCTGAAAAATCTAAGTGTGTGACTAGAGTGTATCTACATACCATAGAGGAAGGAGTACACGGGCGTGAGAAGAGTTTGTTTGAAGTGTTCCATATTGTGGAAGGTCTTCCTAGTTAGGGTTTGGCATCTCAGGCACAAAGATAGAAGAATTTATTCTGGGAGTTGAGCTTTGGAGTTGAGTTTAGAGTTAAGAAGAGTACCAGAGTAGGGTAATGAGTTCTTATTTTATCTTAATAGAAAGCATGACACCCAAGAAAGAAACCATTTCCCTAAATAAAAAGAAAGGAAAGGGAAAGGGAAAACAAACTACTATCATCATGAGATCCAACAAAGAATGGTACATGGAAATGCAATACCCAAATGGAGTATTGCTACGAAATTAGTTGGTGTCATATTTAAAACAAATGATCGTGAGTAATTATAATGATCACACGAGAACAAATGAGAAGGAAATGACACTAGTGTTTGTCTAACTAATTAACAAAAGGACACTAGATGGGATACCTATATACAACAACAAAGTGAAAGTCAAATTGAAGAAAACATGGTTATTACAACTGTATGAGTTACCTTAATTTGGCAAGCCCGAGTGCCTTTATCAATGGTTGATGTTGCGCATCCATAAGGATCATTTCTATTTTGTAGGGTGCAAGATGTACATAACACCATAGATGATATCCAAGTTCACAGGCCTTTTTTTTAAAGCAAAAATTATAGATGATGACCTGAGCGACAAGGAGGCTATCAAGGAGACAATGGTAGCATATGACTACAAGAAGGGTTCACGATACTTTGACATCGTAGAGATTCCAAAACTTGTTATGAGGATGGCCCTATGCTTGGTGAACAAGATTAATGATCAAGAATGATGGATGCAAGTGAAAAAATCATGGCTAAATGTATGCCAAAATATATCAGAGGAAATCATCTATAAATTTTCTACTTTCATTATGGATGAGATCATAAGCAGTGCACAGGAAGGAGAGAAGATATTATTCAGTAACATCCTCCTCACCATTTTCTTTTCAGAGATTGGAATGCCCGATGGGCCATTTTTTTTTTTTGGAGTTACCAGAAGAGGATCCCTTTCCCACAAAGAGGTGTGAAAAGTAAACTTGTGAAACCATGACGGTCACTCATAAGGTGCCCTTGGAGAAGTGGTATAAAAAAATGCATGACGTATTTAGCGAAGAGTGTAGGATCCCAGATCAGTTTCCCGTGCTCATGGATAGAGAAGCAGTGTTTACGGTTTACCAATACTTTTGCATTGGCAGGTTCACTTTGACAAATGGGACCAAGAGCCCATGCTGTAAGCTTCCCTTCTCCTTCACTGCGTAATACTTCTAGGTAGGGGTCAAAAAGTTCAAAGAAGCCAAAAGAATAAAGTTTGACCTTATTGAGGTGGACCAAGACCACCATGAGTTGTACCAAAATCTCGTGTACCCTAAAAAGCACACATACATGGATAATTATGTCTCCCACGAAGTTCAAATGATGAATCCAATAACTCTGCCAATCGCTAGAAGGGCTGAAACAAGGGTATATCTTCACATAAGGACAAATTTTAAGAAAGGTGCATATCTGCAGAGTGAGGTATCCATTCCAGAAGACCCCATGTGTATAAAGAAGGTATTGCTAAAGAAGAGAGAAAGATAAGAGGGGCATGAGAAGAAAGCACCAAGTGTGCAGATCACACAATCAGTGGGCGCGCCGGAAGCAGTCATGAATCCTAGTACTTATGCATGTAAAAATAAGTCCCCAATCAAGGTAAAGACCCTAGAAGAAGAGGCACCAGATCATGAAGAACACCTCACACATGAAGAATCATCAACAAAGAGGTCATCTATCAAGGAGAAGGAGAAAGAATAATCTCCTGTATTGGAATCCCTAGTAAGGAAGAAGAAGAAGGTGACAAATGAGGTAGACTCAGAAGTGACAGAAAGTTTAGATACCTACATCAGTGAGAAGGATGATGACAAGCCTAAAGGATGTGAAGACCATCTAGTATATGATGTGCATGATTCCGAGGAGGAAGGAGATGAAGAGGAGTATAACAAGGAAGATGAGGAGAAGAATGATGAGGAAGAAGCTGAGGTTGAAGGTAAGGGGGTGAGAGAAGAAGTAAGCACAAATAACCAAAAAACCCCAAGCCTCACCAAGGAGCAAGTAGAGAAAGCCGTAGAGAGAGAAGTGTCAGGAATCATGAATAAGTTGGTGGAACATGAGTTAGAATGGAGCACAGATTAAATTGTAAAGGAGATAGAAGAATAAATCATTGGGAAGGAGTATGACAGCATGGGTAGGGATCCCAAATTGGTAGTAGGCTTTCCAAAAGTTGTGCAAATAGGTTTGAAAGGCATAATGGTGGAAAAAGGGTAGGGAATGGGATACATTGATGATCCTAGCAAGGTTCTACATGTGCGCTTCCATAACACCATACCAATATATAAAATCCTAGATATGTCATTGTTTGATGAAGAAGGCACATATCCCTGGACCAGGAAGATGCTATCACAGGCATTCGAGTCTCACGTAGAAAAACCTGAGCTCAAAGTAAGTTAGAGAATGCTAATGAAGGTGCTAGAAACAAAAGGAATAAATCTAATGGTGAATGCTTCGCATCTATTAGATGAACATGTCTATAATACACTTAAAAAGGTATCATTCAAAATTGAGGCCAGACTATTCAGGAGAAATGATAGAGTGAGATTCCTGGAGGAGGAATTGGGGAAGAAAAAGAAGGAGCTCAAGGAGAAGAGAAAGGACCTAAAACAAGAGGAGCTAATCAATACTCATCTAAGGCGTGAACTGAAAGAAGAAAAAACAAAGGTGTGTAAAGTATCCAAGAACTTGGAAATGATTACAAATGCCATTGTCCTTAAGCACCCTGACTTAGCGCCACCCGAGCAGAAGTATGAATTAGTATTGTAGTGTCTAGAGTATTTGACTTGCATTCTCATGATGGAAAGGTGACCAATCACTTTAGATTCTGTAGAAGAGGCATGTGCATGCCAAGAAAAATAGAACAGGATGAAGGTTTTCGAGATTGTAGCTCTATACACTAAGCTTCTTGCAAAGGTAAAGGCCTCTGCGTAAGTCACTGAAGATGGTTATGACAACTTCCTAGATAGGGATATAGTGGAAAGCATGTTGGTTTCCACCCATGAGATGTAAATCAAGGATTTCTAAGAGAAAAATAAAGGGAATAGATTAGAAAGAGATACGATCCTAGCCGAGGTGGAGAAGAAGAAAAAATAAATCGAGACCCTACGAGGCTTGATCAAAAGATGGCTAAAGGAATTATACCCGTAGATCACTCACAGGATGGATGTGCTTGAGGACTTGGGAAATCAGTTAGAAGGTATTGTTAATACCATGAGAAAAAAAGGGGAGGAGTTGATTTTTGAGGAAGTGAGAACCCTGGTGAGTGACCTATGTCAGCAAGCTCAGAATGAGGTCAACGCTTGGGAGAATTTAGAGGTAGAACTAGGGAAGGATTTCCCTCTCCTCCTCCAACAATAAAAAAATTTCCCCCACTCTTTCATTCTTTCTCCCAATTATTCATTCCTTTATTATTTCTTTCCAATCATTTTAAGAGCCCGCCATTCTTTATTCAATTGAAGAGTGTTTATGAGGATAGAGAATAAGTGTAGTGTGGGGTGATGTTGGGCCCAAAAATATTGGCTAAGTACAAGAAGGGGTGTGGGCACGTGGGACCTATTTGAAGAAGGAAACACATGTAGAAGGAGCCCAGGACAGTGTTCTAGTAAGGTTTTATAGAGCACATGGTGCACACGAAAGGCAAGGCAAGTTTTGGGTACTTAGCCATATTTGGCATCCTAGGAAGCACACGAGAAAAGTGTGACCCGTCTAGCATACGGAGTGGATAAGGTGCTATCATCACCAATCCGGCACTATGATAATTCTTCACTGGGAACTCCTCGTGCTATGATTATTTACTAATGCACAGCCTTTAGTTTGGTGGATGTAATCTGGAAACAAAACAACAACCGAACACAAGAATACCATTGACTATGATAAGACAGAATGCCGAAAAATCTGAAATATCAAAATAAATTATAATATTAACATGAAACTGTTACAATCTCACCCATGAGATACTTCAACAAGACTATGGGAGAAACTTTACAATTACACCTCTCGATGGCTTCTTCAACACACCTTTAACTGATGGCTTCCTTTGCACACTTCCTACAATATTTCTCACTACTTCTTTCTATGCTAAATGAGGGGGGTGGCCTCTCTATTTATAGAACTTCCAGGCTTATCCATCCTATCTCTAAGATAGGATAAGAAATCCACTCTGACGAATCATATTCCATACCTTAACTCTTATCTGTACATGTAAGCTTATCTGTTAAGATAAGATAAACCTTATCATTTTACATGGGTTCCACATTTTTAGACTTTTTACAAATAAAATACACAAAATATTTATGACCTCACTCCTTGTCCTTATTACCAATATAATATTTCTAATTCCTAATCATGTAGACCCTACTTCTCTAATTACCCAAACTTTGACATTTTAACATTACCGGACCACTTACGACAAATATTTACTTTTTACAACATTCCTATTGTACTTTGACTGTTATCGTACTTCACATTATTGGCGGCACCATACTGACGGTGCCGTTATCTTCTATCAGACGCTACTACTAATTACACTTAACAACATCCTATTCCTAATACATACATTAATGAAATAGAAATTATGGAGGAAAATTTTAGTGTCGACATCTTCCCCCTTCCTAGCTTCTACTCCGTTCTCGGAGTAGACTATTCTGGTGCTTGGAAAATCTTCAACTTGTCGTGGTTGACCCATTTCGTAATGGGAGTGCCATCCAATTCCTCCAGTCGGTACGTACCATTTTCATGCACAACTGCTATTTTGTAGGGCCCCATCCATTTTGGAAGAAATTTTCTCTGTCTTCTTTTTTTGTATCTGGAATCATATACTAGGACCAAGTCATTCACATGAAATGGAGACCATCGGATCTTTTGATCAAAGTATTCCTTCTGCTTCATTTTCTTCTTATGGCTTGTATCCTTTGCTATTTCCCTCATTTCCTCCAACAAATGAAGATGTACCAACCTTTCTTTTACTGAATCACTTTCATCCATCCTTTCATTTTTCATAACTCTCACAGTGGGAATATCAAACTCAATAGGAAGAACTAGATCAATGCCATAGGCCAACTGAAATGGGGAGTATCATGTTGCTGACTTTGATGTTACCCTATATGCCCACAATGCTGCATGAATCCTTTTATCCCATTTATGTACCTGCAAGGCTGCATCTTTTGCTAGAATTTGACACAGCACAAAATTTGTTCGTTCCACCTGTCCATTTATGCTTGGCTTGTATGTTGTTGCCTTCCTGTGCTTGATAGAAAACTTATTGACTAGGGCTTCTACCACCTTATTAATGAAGTGGCTTCCTTGATCTGTTACAATTTCTAATGGACAACCAAATCGGGTGACAATGCGTTCATATATGAACCTTGCCACTTCATCCATGGAAGCTGTTTTCAATGGCCTAGCTTCAACCCACTTGGTTAAATAATCTGTGGCAACTACAATATACTTATTTTGACGTGATGTAGTTGGAAGTGGACCTACAATGTCTATTCCCCATTTTTCAAAGGGACCAAGGGGAAGAATAGGACATAATGGAGCTGATGAAGTCTTACGGTTACCATGTGTTTGACAAATATCACATGTCTTACAATAATTATAACAATCTTTAAAAAGAGTGGGCCAGTGATAACCTGCATCCAAGATCCTTCTTGCTGTAAGTTTTCCAGAGAAGTGCCCTCCACATGTACCATTGTGGAATTCTTCTAGCAGCTCCTTTCCTTGATCACGTCCAACTGCCCTCTTGTACTGTCCATCAGGTCCTATTCGAAATAATGCTCCATGCAGAATAGAATATGGACGACTGGCTTGAGTAATCTTTCTCTTAGTCTTTGCATTGACACCATTAGGAAACTTGAATTCATTAAGATAATTCAAAATATCTATGTATTCACTAGGGATTGTGTCAAGGGAGAACAATGTTGCATCGGAAAAATCATCATCATCACAAGATGATCCTAAACCATCATAGGCTCGAGAGAGTGCATCTGCATTGACATGCTTCTTTCCTGGCCTATCTATAATATCAAATTCAAATTCTTGTAGCAAAATTATCCATCTTGCTATCCTCCCTGATGGGTTAGGCTTATTGACAATATATTTCAGAGCCTGATGATCCGTTACAACTATAAATTTCTGCCCTAGCAAGTAATTTCTAAACTTCTTTACAGCAAAAATGATAGCCAGAGCCTCTTTTTCAGTTACAGTATAGTTTACCTCAGCACTGCTCATTTGCCTGCTCCCAAAGTAAATTGGATGTTCATTCCCATTTTCATCCTTTTGGCTCAAAGTACTACCTAGTGCTGCATCTGAGGCATCATTGTACACAATGAATGGCTTGCTCCAATCTGGATTCTTCAAAACAAGTGAAGACACTAGGGCTTCTTTCAGTTGTCTAAAATCTTCATGCGCCTTGTTTCCTGGTTCATAAGCAACATCCTTCTTCAAGAACTATGTTAGTGGCTGTGTAATCTTTGAGAAATTCTTGATGAACCTTCTATAGTAACCCACATGGCCTAAAAATGATCTCAACTTACTTCTATTCATAGGAAATGGTAAATCTTTGATTTTTGAAACTTTATCAGGATCAGTACCAATACCATCTCTGGATACAACATGCCCTAAAAAAACGCCTTTACAACATCCAAAGACACACTTTGTAGGGTTTAGTGAGGCTTGTGCTTCATCTAACCTTTGAAATGTTGTCTCCATCTGGTGTAGGTGGTCCAACTTGCTCCCATAGATGCAAAAATCATCCAGAAATACTCTGATGAAGGTCCCAATGTAGGGTTTGAACACCCTATTCATCAACTGCTAGAATGTTGCTGGAGCATTACACAACCCAAAAGGCATAACTCTATAAGCAAACGTTCCCCAAGGAGTGGTGAACGTGGTCTTCAGCTGATCTTTCTCTGCTATACGAACTTGGTTGTAGCCGCTATATCCATCAGCAAAACTATAGCACTCCTGGCTAGCTACTTCGTCCAAGATCTAATCTGAAAATGGAAGAGGGTAATGATCCTTCTTTGTTGCCTTATTGAGCTTCCTGTAATCAACAAAAATGTGTAGCTTCCCATTCTTTTTTATTGAGATCACAATGGGAGAAACCCATTCTGAATTCTCCACAGAAAATATGAATCCTGCATCAAGTAACTTATCTATTTCTTCTTTTACAGTCTTGGAAAAATTAGGATTCATTCTATATGGCATTTTCTTTATGGGATTAGCACCATCTACCAGCTCAATACAATGTTCTACCCAACTTACTTGACAGAGTTCCTTGTAATCAAAAGTAAATAGGTGTATGTACCTTCGAAAGAGCTGGAGGTAGGATTCCTTCTCACTCTCCATCACAGCATCACCAATCTTTATTTGTTGGAGACGATCATCAACTTCTTTTTCAGATAATTTTATGGGGTCATGAGTTTGTGTGACTGGAAGGATATCCATGACTGAAACATCCACCTCACTTTCCTCATCTTCAGTGTCCACTTCACTGGTACTAGAGTAATCAGAGGATGTCCAATCATCAGTTTCATCACTTGAATCCACATGTTCTGCCTTATGATGTCGAGGGATCACATTTATCTTCACCCTCTCTCTACCACGTCCAAGTGTCATGAAACCTTCATTCCATTAGTTTCTTGCATGAACTCTCCTTAGCCATGGTCTTCCCAACAGCATTGGGTACGCAACAGTACCATTTTTCATCACCTGAAAGTCTACCACAGATACAACAGCCATAATAGATATTGCCACATTTGAAACTACACCTTCTGGTTTAGTTTTTCCCTTATTTAATGACCTTAACATAAGTGTTGAAGGGCGATCAATTTTTAAACCCAACATATTCATTACAGACTTGATCATTACATTAACTGCAGCACCTCCATCAACTAAGACATCATGAATTGAAATACCATTACATAATACCTCAGCTTGTGGAGCATAGGGATCCGCCTCTGCCTCCAAAACAGGGACCTCAACCTCCTTCCTTCGTCGAACATTGAGTCCACTTCGCAACTCCCGCCTCTTCTCAGAAGACATAGCCAAGAGTTGACCATATGTAATATTTGCAGGCCTTTTGGACAGATCTTCCAAGATGGAGTATGGTCCTTGCCCCTGTGAAATCAGAAAATCCTGCACACCCAACTTTCTTCTCCTATGTTTCTTACTAGTTTCTCCTTTCATCTTCTTAGGATCAGTTCCATCTTGATTATCTTTTTCTTTCTTTCTTTTTGTTACAAACACATCTACTTCATTATTTCTACTCTTATCTACTACATCAAGAGAATTCACAGGTTCTTTTCCTTTATCATTATCTCTTGTACCAGATGTAGAAGCTCTATCTGGACAATTATACTTATAATGACCCTTTTTATAACAACCATAACAAACTTCAGAAATATTTCTTTTTGGACCTCTATCTCCTCCCTGAGAACTAAATTTCTTTCCTTGAAGAAGATTAATAGTTAATTGACCCATATTTTTGAGCAGATCTTCATACTCAGTAGATGTAGTAGGAGAAATATTTGTGCTCACCGGGAGTGGTTGTGGATTCTAGACCAAAGGTGCTGGTGTAGGCTCTACTTTAGCAACAATTTCTTTGGGCTCCTCTTCCATGCTTTCTTCTTTCCTTCTTGCAATCTCCTTTGCTTGTTCAATGGTAGCTGGGCGGTCATACTTCACTCGTTTTCTGATCTCCGGCTTCATCCTAAGAATGAAGTGCTTACAGAGGAGATTATCCACGCCATTCATCAACCCATCCGCTAGTCCTTCCTTCAGGATCTGGGCATTGAGCTTCCTCCTTAGCTCTAGAACACGAGCATGATAATCCCTTATCTTCTCCTTCTCTCCTTGGGACAGCTTTGTGATCTCGATCATGAGATCTGCATATTTCTGTTGTTCACCAAATTCTTCAAGAAAACTTTCGGTTAATAAATCCCATGAATTTTTCACATTATCACCTAGTGTTTCAAACCACCTAAGTGTTGAACCATCCAAAAAGGTAGGAAAAAATTCAGTCCATTGTTCCCTTCTTATAAGGCCATTACAAATACAAGATCGCTTAAACTCTTGAATGAAAGAAGAAGCATCTTCATTAGATTGAGCTGAAAAAACAGGAATCTTTCCCATTTTCAAAAGTAACCACCATGAAATACCAACCCACAAGTACAATCAACAAGACTTATGTGCAAAAATAATTGGAATCACTGTAGAAATGACCACGGTAAACTATGGTAAAATCTGACTTACTGCGGTAAAAACTGACTTTACTGTGGTAAACACTATTCACGGTAAAAAATGAAGTTACTGCGGTAAATACTATTCACGGTAAAAAGTGACTTTACTATGGTAATTACTATTCCCAGCAAAAAGGACTTTACCAGGGTAACTACTATTCATGGCAAAATTGACTTTAACATGGTAACTACTATTCACGGTAAAAATGACTTTACCATGGTAACTACTATGCACAGTAAAAACAAGGTTACCCTCCAATTGATTTTTGACTAAGTGGGAATATCTCTCTAGAAAATCCACCAACGAGGAATGGTCCTGGCAACGGAACCAAAATGTCATCACCAATCGGGCACTATGATAATTCTTCACCGGGAACTCCTCGTGCTATGATTATTTACTAATGCACAGCCTTTAGTTTGGTGGATGTAATCTGGAAACAAAACAACAACCGAACACAAGAATACTATTGACTATGATAAGACAGAATGCCGAAAAATCTGAAATATCAAAATAAATTATAATATTAACATGAAACTGTTACAATCTCACCCATGAGATACTTCAACAAGACTATGGGATAAACTTTACAATTACACCTCTCGATGGCTTCTTCAACACACCTTTAACTGATGGCTTCCTTTGCACACTTCCTACAATATTTCTCACTACTTCTTTCTATGCTAAATGAGGGGGGTGGCCTCTCTATTTATAGAACTTCCGGGCTTATCCATCCTATCTATAAGATAGGATAAGAAATCCACTCTGACGAATCATATTCCATACCTTAACTCTTATTTGTACATGTAAGCTTATCTGTTAAGATAAGATAAACCTTATCATTTTACATGGGTTCCACATTTTTAGACTTTTTACAAATAAAATACACAAAATATTTATGACCTCACTCCTTGTCCTTATTACCAATATAATATTTCTAATTCCTAATCATGTAGACCCTACTTCTCTAATTACCCAAACTTTGACATTTTAACATTACTAGACCACTTACGACAAATATTTACTTTTTACAACATTCCTATTGTACTTTGACTGTTACCGTACTTCACATTATTGGTGGCACCGTACTGACGGCGCCATTATCTTCTATCGGATGCTACTACTAATTACACTTAACAACATCCTATTCCTAATACATACATTAATGAAATAGAAATTATGGAGGAAAATTTTAGTGTCGACAGTGCCAGCCTGTCAGCTGAAGGATAAAAAAGGGAATATTCCATGCATGCGATGGAAGGTTCTATAAGAACATTATTACATAGTGGAGATCTCGAATCAATGGAGTTATGCTTCTTTGGAGGACCACTTGGATAGTTGACATCTGATCTATTACCTCGGAAGGCATGGTGGTGAAGGTAGAAAGGCTATATATTGAGGTGCGCGGATAGTAGAAGTGGGTGCTAAGAAAAGAGATGTAGAGAGAATAGTGCGCTGGAAAAGAGGAAAATATCTATAGAAATACCATGGAGGATTCTATGGGTTGGGATTAGGAAAATATAGGAGTAATGACATATTTAGAGGGATGTGTTTGTATTCATCTTTGTAATGTAAAGGACATAGTGTAGTTATGATGCATGACTTCCCTCTACAGTGTTATATGGGTCTGTTATGACTTCAAGGGATGTAATGTGGTTATTAAGGTCATCAATATGAATATAAGGCTCTATTCTAAATCATATATGTGTTCATGAGCATAATATTAGTGTATTTCCTTTGTGTATGAACCATTTCCATATGATGTTGGTTATCTCTCTTCTATGTATGCATTATGAAATGATAAGTCATCCTAGGTTCTCAGAATGATGTACAGTTTTTTTCGATTCTTTTACACTTGAATATCTATCATAAGATGATGCATTCTCACAAGAATCACATAAAGGAGAGGCTCGATGCCTGCACATGCCTCAGGTGAGTTCCCTGTGCCCATTGGGTGATAGGCTAGAGTGCATGATATTTTACTATTAATCTAAGGGTATAAAAATTACTACATCCATTGAAAGCATACCAATACCCATTGAATGTGGTTACATAACTCTTTGTGTTTTATGGCTTATTTTTGTAATATTTTACAAGATGTACCTCTTCTTAGCAATGATAGAATCAAGCTCCATATATTTTCCCTACCTTTTTCTCCTTCTTGTCTTGACATTCTTCTTCCTTCTTCTCTTAACAATGTTCCTTTCTGTTGCCATCATCCTTCTTTTCAACCTTAGGACTACAAAAACTAGCCCTGTCCATAAGCGCCACATTTTTAACAATTACCATGAAGGACACCATATCTATATGCAATTGGCTTCCTGATAGGTGATCTTATAAGAGGTGGAAGCCTTGAATTTTCTCCCTTGCTTGTTTTCCTTATTTCATTTGATCCTTGTCTTTGACTCTTCTTCATTATTTTTTTATTTGGACGAGCCCTCATTGAATCCTAGGCCTATTCTATCACCATAGGGCTTTTGATTTTCTGACACCTTACTTATATTTTCTGAACTTCCTTGAAAGGATAGTACATTGCTTGTCATGGTGCCTAGATATTTCTTCAAATCATCTATTTCTTTCCTCTCGATATTTAACTCATCTTGTGTCTCCTCAAGTTGATCCATTAATACCTTGACTATTTCTTCTCTTTCCGCTACATGTTTGAGACATTATTCTCTATTGGT
The DNA here is from genome assembly GCA_019776745.2 of Taxus chinensis. NCBI lineage: Eukaryota > Viridiplantae > Streptophyta > Pinopsida > Cupressales > Taxaceae > Taxus > Taxus chinensis. Next base: position 534,593,176 of record CM034154.1, read on the forward strand.
ATTTGACTCAACTGGAGCCTCCTCAAGTTGAGATCTTAAAACTTTGACTACTTCTTCATGAGCTGCAACCAACCTGTTAATCTTATCACAATTATCACCTAGCCATCTCATTATTATGAAGGTATTACCATCAATTGTTTCTAATGATGGAGGTTCAATTTTGTCACCAAAAATATCCCTATAGATTTTAGGCTACTTCCAAGGGATTTCTATGATACTAATTTTCAGAGTTGATAATGGCTAAGAGGGGGGGGGGTGAATCATTCCCCATTAAAACTTTACACTTGTGCTTCAAAACCTAACCACACAATCTCAAGTAGATCTCATCAAAGAATATAGTATTTTCAATGAAAGATACATAATGCATGAACCAAAATTCTAAACATATAAATCCACTTAGATTGTTTTGTTAAAATTCTATCGACAGACATATGTAAATATTCAGATCAGATCACAAGAGTAATGCCTTAAAAAATCAACAAGATGCACTAAAGATTTATCAAGATGAGAAATATAGTCGTATGAATATACAAGAATATATAATTATTTCAAAAGTTAGTACAACTCAATATAAGATCTGAAGACACCTTAGAAACCTAAAAAATATAGCAAGGTGCTATGGATATATCATCCAAATACAAGCACCAAAATCTGACCTCCTCCAATTTGCTCTTAAGGTAAAAACACCAACATTCACTTCCTCAAATCCTCCTCATGAAAAATAACCAAAAATTTGTACTAGAATTATATTCCATGTGTTTTTTTATAGTCCCAAAGGTTTTTTCTGTTTAGAAAAATGGTTCTTCAAAAGAAGATAAAAGGGGGTTTCAAAAGTCTAGTACAATTGTACCTAAAAACTCATTTTTATAGCCTTTCCTTGATTAGAACTCAAATTATTTCAATAGATCATGATATTTTTGACCTTATTTATTCTTAAAAAAATCAATAACATCCATCCCAACAGTAAATTTTGACCCAAGTAGGTCGGCCTAGTTGAGACCCTTCCTCCATGCACCAAAAATATCAAAAACCCTTTCATTGGGATGAAAAAAATTTCCTAATCCCAAAAATAATTTTGTTCAAGATATAAAAATAATAAAACATATTTAAAATAAAATTTAAACATCATATATGGTCTCAATTTATGTCATTCAATCAAATTATTTCATTTACTGGGCCTAGAGCTCTTTATACTTCTCAAAACAAATGTTTCCTACACCCTTCAACACCATAGAAACTTCATCTCATTATAAATAAACTTCTACTCAAAAAAACCATGCCATGTGACCACTCCAAATAAATTTAATAACATTTATAACATTTATAATAAAGTTATAAGTCATGAAACACCCCTCACTTCAAACCACAACAACATTTTCCTTCACTAGATCAAACTGCCAAAAAATATGTTTGCAAAGGTTATATCATTAAAGGATTTATAAAAAATATTAAAGACCCAAAATTTAATTATTTGGATGAAAACTTCATTCCTATTCAATTTCCAGGTAATATCAGGCATCAAAAAAATCCAACTCAAGCTTCAAATAGTATCAAACATTCACCAAAACAAATCTTGTCTTAAACTGCCAAAATCCTTCTTTTCTCAAATAATTCCTTGAAAACCATAGAAAATTACCTCATCACGAAGAAAAAATATATAAATTGAAATATATATGAATATAATTTATAACACAACTTGAAAATTTTCAAAAATTCCATATGTAGCTCAAGTTATGCTCAATTTACTAAAGACTACTATTTGAGATCCCAAAACTACCATTTGACTAGTCAATCAGTTTGAGCCTCAAAACACCATCAAAATATAATATCTTGTCCGAAAACTTCATGTAAATCAAGAATAACTCCCAATAATCATGCAAAATGAATTTTTTCATGTTACTCCTTTACACCATCTCGCTTTATATCCTTCTCTCCTAGAAAATGTAATTTTTAGGTGGGGTCCACATATGACCATAACCTCAACCATATATTTATAGAAATATAGAGGATTAATATAAAATATCCAATTATCACATTTTCACTTGCAATAAAAAATGGGTCAGTATACTCCATCTTTTGCAAACTGTTCCTTGTTAGGGTTTAACTAGGGTTTTAGACCTCTTTACCTTCATAACATTTGTTCGTGAAAACGTGAAGATCAACTAACCTGATTATTTTTGTAAAACCTTATATAATAACCTTAGAATAATATGTGAAAGAAAAAAATATCCCATGCAAAGTACACTATTCACAACAAGTAGCTGAAGTTGCACTTGAGCTGGAAATGCACTAGATTTTGACCATGTCTTACAAATCAATCATATCTTGCAAATTTCACATTATGGAAACCTAAAACTTTCTAAGAGAGTTTTCACTCATCCCTTTAACATATAAAATAATTATAATATCAATTTCATGGCACAATATTTCTAGTCACGAAGACTTACCTATCCTTACATGTTAGATCTTTACTGTAGAAGCTAGTATAAACTAAAATAGTACAATAAGTCAACATAAAACATATATAATGACCTAAACATAGCTCATATTCCATTATATACCTAAAATAATTATTCCTTGAGCTCATATAGCTCTAATCCACTCTGTCACTCCTCCAAGCAAGCATACCTTCTCTTAATGAACACCTATAACATGGTGAAACACTTGTACCTACACTATACCACTATTTTAGTGCTCAAGAACCCTCAAAACATGATAGCCAACATGTCAACATGATTCCAAAAATATATAGAAGCTCATAATATCAAGTTATACCTCCCAAGCACCTGTATGGGCTTGGAAGAGCAAGCATCAATCACTAAATCCCATTGTAGCTGCCAATACCATCTGAATCGTCATGTTAAAATCACTTAAATCATCATGAAATCACTCTGAAATATTAATTTGTCATTAATTTGGGTTTTCATTAATGAAAACACCTACTAGGGACATGACGCCAATATTTAAACCAGGGAAATCAAATGTGGTGGAGGAGATTTATTTCAAGGCTAACCATTTCAGGTATAGAGGAGTAGGTTAATGATGATTTTCTAGATGAACATCTATTTAAATTTTCCAATATCTCTCCTTGGTTTGTAGATATGGCTAACTACTTGGTTGTAAGGAAGTTCTCAACCTTCTTCACACATAAACAAAGAAAGCAATTAGTTAAAAAAAAAGTGTGACGTATACATGGTTAAATGGAAATAATTTTTAAATGTGGACCTGACCATGTGCTATGTAGGTGTGTAGATAATTATGAGATATTTGAAATACTAAGATCATGTCATGATAATCCATCAAGGGGGACATTATTTAATTAAAATAACCATCCAGAAAGTTTTTGGAGCTAGTTACTATTGTCCTTCTTTGTATAAAGATGTTAAAAACGTATGTATGGCAGTGTGATCAGTGTCAAAGGATAGGGAAGCCAAAATTTACATCTGAAATGCCACTCCAACCTTAGTTTAAGTTAGAACCATTTAAGAAGCGAGGATTCAATTTCATTGGACCAATTGACCCAGCTTCTCCAAGGGAAGGAGTACATCTTGGTTTTAACAAATTATGTTACAAAATGGGTTAAGGTACAAGCTATTCAAAATGAAAGGAATGAAAAATTTGTATAATATTTATATGAAAACATATTCCAAAGATTGGAGTACCAAGATCAATTATTTCAGACCAAGGACCATAGTTCATGTCAAGTGTAATTAGTTCCTTTGCGGAAATATACCAACTTAAGCATAAGAAATCATCCCCATATAAACCATAGTCAATGGTTAAGTGTTATTCACTAATAGAGAGTTAGAGAATATTCTAACCAAGATAGTATATAGTTCAAGGAAAAAGTGGGTTCAAAAGTCACGTAAAGTAGTATGAGACTACAAAAATACTTGCAAGACAACCATATGATTCATTCCTTATGAGTAATGTTTATGGAAAGAATCCTATTCTTCATATAGAAGTAAAAATTCAAAACCTTAAGAATAGATCCTGAAGGTGGGAATTGATTTATCATAAGCACAAGTAATAATTATTAAACTTAATGAGTTTGATGACAGAGGCTACAAGTATGCATCATACAAAAATCATCCAACATCAAAAGGAAATTGTGGCATGATAAAAATATCAAGCCAAGGATGTTTCTAAAGAATACTAGGCTCTTATATTTGATTCAAAGTTCAGGATTTTAAAGGGAAAATTTCAGACAAGATGGATAATACCATACCAGAAAGAGGAGTCTTCAACAATGGAGTGTCTCTTGATAAACTATTATTCAAGATTTTAAAGGTGTGGATAGGAATCTCCTTGATGTTATCCCACTATGGATAGGTGTGGGGGTGTGAAGGTATGCTAGAAGGAAGTCCTCAAACCAGATAGTTTTCTTCTTACCTTAAAAATAATGTTGATAGTTAAAGACCTCTGAAAGGTACATTAGTATACTCTACTAGAAATCCAATTATTGAAGACTGATTTTAGCATTGTATAACATTCAAGATAACAAGAACATCTGATCTTAAACCATGAATATATCTCATCTTCCTTGAAACAGAAAGCCTTAAAGTTGTTGAAATATATTTTGTTGATGTAACTCTTCACTAGTATTGATATGGAAATGAAGAACAAGGTGTGGATAATTTAAAGTCACATGACTAGGGTTTTAAGACATTAAACCCATATTGCAACAATTTTGGAGAAATATATCAAATTGACCTTATTGGCATGAACTCTCATAATATAATGGAATTGGATTTGTTTGTTTAGGTTATTTTTCCATCCAGGAAGATTCTTTTGAAATTTTTGTTGCATTTAAAAGTGTAATAACGTGTCATAACAGTGAAGATACCACTCAGAAAAATAATGTTAGTCCTATCTGAGTATATGAGTTATGAAGAAATTTTGTGCTTCCCTATTGTTTTTTTATGTGTGGTTGATTCAAAAGATCTTAAATCAGTCTCTCTAGATGATAAACTATCAACCCTATAATTCCTTATGGAATGTCATGTCTATCTCTTCCTAGGTTGAAAAATCACTGTGACAGTGAGCTCTTATTTGTTGAAGAAGGAATGAATATCAATATCTACCTTGAAGATGACCAAGCTCTGAATATTATTGATTTCCATCATAGAGACCGTATCTACCTATATGAATAATTGATTATAACCCTATAGTAATCATTCACTCTATTGGTTCAATCCTATAGTGCAAATATGAACACAAATGGAAGTTGAAGGGTAAATGGGTGATGGTTGAGGAGTAAAAAAAGGTTATTATTGATGCATCCTATACTTTATTGTGAATAACCCAGACACACTGGCGACATCACGCAGCTTGAAGTTGAGCACTTCCTGAATCATGCAATCTACCAAGTCCCTCTGTAGAGTTTCTTGGAAGAAATGTTAGTTTGATGATGTTTAAAACATGTTTATATTCATACGTAACATAAACATATCCTAACAACAAACCCATATCTAGATCCTAGAGAATCATGATAATTAAATAAACACTAGACTATGATAAGGATTAACCATACAAGAACAATGGTTCCACATGTTTAAGACTTTTACAAATAAAATACACAAAATATTTATGACCTCACTCCTTGTCCTTATTACCAATATAATATTTCTAATTCCTAATCATGTAGACCTACTTCTCTAATTACCCAAACTTTGACATTTTAACATTACTAGACCACTTACGACAAATATTTACTTTTTACAACATTCCTATTGTACTTTGACTGTTACGTACTTCACATTATTGGTGGCACCGTACTGACGGCGCCATTATCTTCTATCGGATGCTACTACTAATTACACTTAACAACATCCTATTCCTAATACATACATTAATGAAATAGAAATTATGGAGGAAAATTTTAGTGTCGACAGTGCCAGCCTGTCAGCTGAAGGATAAAAAAGGGAATATTCCATGCATGCGATGGAAGGTTCTATAAGAACATTATTACATAGTGGAGATCTCGAATCAATGGAGTTATGCTTCTTTGGAGGACCACTTGGATAGTTGACATCTGATCTATTTACCTCGGAAGGCATGGTGGTGAAGGTAGAAAGGCTATATATTGAGGTGCGCGGATAGTAGAAGTGGGTGCTAAGAAAAGAGATGTAGAGAGAATAGTGCGCTGGAAAAGAGGAAAATATCTATAGAAATACCATGGAGGATTCTATGGGTTGGGATTAGGAAAATATAGGAGTAATGACATATTTAGAGGGATGTGTTTGTATTCATCTTTGTAATGTAAAGGACATAGTGTAGTTATGATGCATGACTTCCCTCTACAGTGTTATATGGGTCTGTTATGACTTCAAGGGATGTAATGTGGTTATTAAGGTCATCAATATGAATATAAGGCTCTATTCTAAATCATATATGTGTTCATGAGCATAATATTAGTGTATTTCCTTTGTGTATGAACCATTTCCATATGATGTTGGTTATTTCTCTTCTATGTATGCATTATGAAATGATAAGTCATCCTAGGTTCTCAGAATGATGTACAGTTTTTTTCGATTCTTTTACACTTGAATATCTATCATAAGATGATGCATTCTCACAAGAATCACATAAAGGAGAGGCTCGATGCCTGCACATGCCTCAGGTGAGTTCCCTGTGCCCATTGGGTGATAGGCTAGAGTGCATGATATTTTACTATTAATCTAAGGGTATAAAAATTACTACATCCATTGAAAGCATACCAATACCCATTGAATGTGGTTACATAACTCTTTGTGTTTTATGGCTTATTTTTGTAATATTTTACAAGATGTACCTCTTCTTAGCAATGATAGAATCAAGCTCCATATATTTTCCCTACCTTTTTCTCCTTCTTGTCTTGACATTCTTCTTCCTTCTTCTCTTAACAATGTTCCTTTCTGTTGCCATCATCCTTCTTTTCAACCTTAGGACTACAAAAACTAGCCCTGTCCATAAGCGCCACATTTTTAACAATTACCATGAAGGACACCATATCTATATGCAATTGGCTTCCTGATAGGTGATCTTATAAGAGGTGGAAGCCTTGAATTTTCTCCCTTGCTTGTTTTCCTTATTTCATTTGATCCTTGTCTTTGACTCTTCTTCATTATTTTTTTATTTGGACGAGCCCTCATTGAATCCTAGGCCTATTCTATCACCATAGGGCTTTTGATTTTCTGACACCTTACTTATATTTTCTGAACTTCCTTGAAAGGATAGTACATTGCTTGTCATGGTGCCTAGATATTTCTTCAAATCATCTATTTCTTTCCTCTCGATATTTAACTCATCTTGTGTCTCCTCAAGTTGATCCATTAATACCTTGACTATTTCTTCTCTTTCCGCTACATGTTTGAGACATTATTCTCTATTGGTATTTGACTCAACTGGAGCCTCCTCAAGTTGAGATCTTAAAACTTTGACTACTTCTTCATGAGCTGCAACCAACCTGTTAATCTTATCACAATTATCACCTAGCCATCTCATTATTATGAAGGTATTACCATCAATTGTTTCTAATGATGGAGGTTCAATTTTGTCACCAAAAATATCCCTATAGATTTTAGGCTACTTCCAAGGGATTTCTATGATACTAATTTTCAGAGTTGATAATGGCTAAGAGGGGGGGGGGGGTGAATCATTCCCCATTAAAACTTTACACTTGTGCTTCAAAACCTAACCACACAATCTCAAGTAGATCTCATCAAAGAATATAGTATTTTCAATGAAAGATACATAATGCATGAACCAAATTCTAAACATATAAATCCACTTAGATTGTTTTGTTAAAATTCTATCGACAGACATATGTAAATATTCAGATCAGATCACAAGAGTAATGCCTTAAAAAATCAACAAGATGCACTAAAGATTTATCAAGATGAGAAATATAGTCGTATGAATATACAAGAATATATAATTATTTCAAAAGTTAGTACAACTCAATATAAGATCTGAAGACACCTTAGAAACCTAAAAAATATAGCAAGGTGCTATGGATATATCATCCAAATACAAGCACCAAAATCTGACCTCCTCCAATTTGCTCTTAAGGTAAAAACACCAACATTCACTTCCTCAAATCCTCCTCATGAAAAATAACCAAAAATTTGTACTAGAATTATATTCCATGTGTTTTTTTATAGTCCCAAAGGTTTTTTCTGTTTAGAAAAATGGTTCTTCAAAAGAAGATAAAAGGGGGTTTCAAAAGTCTAGTACAATTGTACCTAAAAACTCATTTTTATAGCCTTTCCTTGATTAGAACTCAAATTATTTCAATAGATCATGATATTTTTGACTTATTTATTCTTAAAAAAATCAATAACATCCATCCCAACAGTAAATTTTGACCCAAGTAGGTCGGCCTAGTTGAGACCCTTCCTCCATGCACCAAAAATATCAAAAACCCTTTCATTGGGATGAAAAAAATTTCCTAATCCCAAAAATAATTTTGTTCAAGATATAAAAATAATAAAACATATTTAAAATAAAATTTAAACATCATATATGGTCTCAATTTATGTCATTCAATCAAATTATTTCATTTACTGGGCCTAGAGCTCTTTATACTTCTCAAAACAAATGTTTCCTACACCCTTCAACACCATAGAAACTTCATCTCATTATAAATAAACTTCTACTCAAAAAAACCATGCCATGTGACCACTCCAAATAAATTTAATAACATTTATAACATTTATAATAAAGTTATAAGTCATGAAACACCCCTCACTTCAAACCACAACAACATTTTCCTTCACTAGATCAAACTGCCAAAAAATATGTTTGCAAAGGTTATATCATTAAAGGATTTATAAAAAATATTAAAGACCCAAAATTTAATTATTTGGATGAAAACTTCATTCCTATTCAATTTCCAGGTAATATCAGGCATCAAAAAAATCCAACTCAAGCTTCAAATAGTATCAAACATTCACCAAAACAAATCTTGTCTTAAACTGCCAAAATCCTTCTTTCTCAAATAATTCCTTGAAAACCATAGAAAATTACCTCATCACGAAGAAAAAATATATAAATTGAAATATATATGAATATAATTTATAACACAACTTGAAAATTTTCAAAATTCCATATGTAGCTCAAGTTATGCTCAATTTACTAAAGACTACTATTTGAGATCCCAAAACTACCATTTGACTAGTCAATCAGTTTGAGCCTCAAAACACCATCAAAATATAATATCTTGTCCGAAAACTTCATGTAAATCAAGAATAACTCCCAATAATCATGCAAAATGAATTTTTCATGTTACTCCTTTACACCATCTCGCTTTATATCCTTCTCTCCTAGAAAATGTAATTTTTAGGTGGGGTCCACATATGACCATAACCTCAACCATATATTTATAGAAATATAGAGGATTAATATAAAATATCCAATTATCACATTTTCACTTGCAATAAAAAATGGGTCAGTATACTCCATCTTTTGCAAACTGTTCCTTGTTAGGGTTTAACTAGGGTTTTAGACCTCTTTACCTTCATAACATTTGTTCGTGAAAACGTGAAGATCAACTAACCTGATTATTTTTGTAAAACCTTATATAATAACCTTAGAATAATATGTGAAAGAAAAAATATCCCATGCAAAGTACACTATTCACAACAAGCAGCTGAAGTTGCACTTTGAGCTGGAAATGCACTAGATTTTGACCATGTCTTACAAAATCAATCATATCTTGCAAATTTCACATTATGGAAACCTAAAACTTTTCTAAGAGAGTTTTCACTCATCCCTTTAACATATAAAATAATTATAATATCAATTTCATGGCACAATATTTCTAGTCACGAAGACTTACCTATCCTTGCATGTTAGATCTTAACTGTAGAAGCTAGTATAAACTAAAATAGTACAATAAGTCAACATAAAACATATATAAATGACCTAAACATAGCTCATATTCCATTATATACCTAAAATAATTATTCCTTGAGCTCATATAGCTCTAATCCACTCTGTCACTCCTCCAAGCAAGCATACCTTCTCTTAATGAACACCTATAACATGGTGAAACACTTGTACCTACACTATACCACTATTTTTAGTGCTCAAGAACCCTCAAAACATGATAGCCAACATGTCAACATGATTCCAAAAATATATAGAAGCTCATAATATCAAGTTATACCTCCCAAGCACCTGTATGGGCTTGGAAGAGCAAGCATCAATCACTAAATCCCATTGTAGCTGCCAATAACCATCTGAATCGTCATGTTAAAATCACTTAAATCATCATGAAATCACTCTGAAATATTAAATTTGTCATTAATTTGGGTTTTCATTAATGAAAACACCTACTAGGACATGACGCCAATATTTAACCAGGGAAATCAAATGTGGTGGAGGAATTTATTTCAAGGCTAACCATTTCAGGTATAGAGGAGTAGGTTAATGATGATTTTCTAGATGAACATCTATTTTAAATTTCCAATATCTCTCCTTGGTTTGTAGATATGGCTAACTACTTGGTTGTAAGGAAGTTCTCAACCTTCTTCACACATAAACAAAGAAAGCAATTAGTTAAAAAAAAGTGTGACGTATACATGGTTAAATGGAATAATTTTTAAATGTGGACCTGACCATGTGCTATGTAGGTGTGTAGATAATTATGAGATATTTGAAATACTAAGATCATGTCATGATAATCCATCAAGGGGACATTATTTAATTAAAATAACCATCCAGAAAGTTTTTGGAGCTAGTTACTATTGTCCTTCTTTGTATAAAGATGTTAAAACGTATGTATGGCAGTGTGATCAGTGTCAAAGGATGGGGAAGCCAAAATTTACATCTGAAATGCCACTCCAACCTTAGTTTAAGTTAGAACCATTTAAGAAGCGAGGATTCAATTTCATTGGACCAATTGACCCAGCTTCTCAAGGGAAGGAGTACATCTTGGTTTTTAACAAATTATGTTACAAAATGGGTTAAGGTACAAGCTATTCAAAATGAAAGGAATGAAAAATTTGTATAATATTTATATGAAAACATATTCCAAAGATTGGAGTACCAAGATCAATTATTTCAGACCAAGGACCATAGTTCATGTCAAGTGTAATTAGTTCCTTTGCGGAAATATACCAACTTAAGCATAAGAAATCATCCCCATATAAACCATAGTCCAATGGTTAAGTGTTATTCACTAATAGAGAGTTAGAGAATATTCTAACCAAGATAGTATATATTTCAAGGAAAAAGTGGGTTCAAAAGTCACGTAAAGTAGTATGAGACTACAAAAATACTTGCAAGACAACCATATGATTCATTCCTTATGAGTATGTTTATGGAAAGAATCCTATTCTTCATATAGAATTAAAAATTCAAACCTTAAGAATAGATCCTGAAGTGGGAATTGATTTATCATAAGCACAAGTAATAATTATTAAACTTAATGAGTTGGATGACATGAGGCTACAAGTAATGCATCAGACAAAAATCATCCAACATCAAAGGAAATTGTGGCATGATAAAAATATCAAGCCAAGGATGTTTCTAAAAGAATACTAGGCTCTTATATTTGATTCAAAGTTCAAGGATTTTAAAGGAAAATTTCAGACAAGATGGATAATACCATACCAGAAAGAGGAAGTCTTCAACAATGGAGTGTCTCTTGATAAACTATGTATTCAAGATTTTAAAGGTGGTGGATAGGAATCTCCTTGATGTTATCCCACTATGGATAGGTGTGGGTGTGAAGGTATGCTAGAAGGAAGTCCTCAAACCAAGATAGTTTCTTCTTACCTTAAAAATAAATGTTGATAGTTAAAGACCTCTTAGAAAGGTACATTAGTATACTCTACTAGAAATCCAATTATTGAAGACTGATTTTAGCATTGTATAACATTCAAGATAACAAGAACATCTGATCTTAAACCATGAATATATCTCATCTTTCCTTGAAACAGAAAGCCTTAAAGTTGTTGAAATATATTTTGTTGATGTAACTCTTCACTAGTATTGATATGGAAATGAAGAACAAGGTGTGGATAATTTAAAGTCACATGACTAGGGTTTTAAGACATTAAACCCATATTGCACAATTTTGGAGAAATATATCAAATTGACCTTATTGGCATGAACTCTCATAATATAATGGAATTGATTTGTTGTTTAGGTTATTTTTCCATCCAGGAAGATTCTTTTGAAATTTTTGTTTGCATTTAAAAGTGTAATAACGTGTCATAACAGTGAAGATACCACTCAGAAAAATAATGTTAGTCCTATCTTGAGTATATGAGTTATGAAGAAATTTTGTGCTTCCCTATTGTTTTTTTATGTGTGGTTGATTCAAAAGATCTTAAATCAGTCTCTCTAAGATGATAAAACTATCAACCCTATATTCCTTATGGAATGTCATGTCTATCTCTTCCTAGGTTGAAAAATCACTGTGACAGTGAGCTCTTATTTGTTGAAGAAGGAATGAATATCAATATCCTACCTTGAAGATGACCAAGCTCTGAATATTATTGATTTCCATCATAGAGACCGTATCTACCTATATGAATAATTGATTATAACCCTATAGTATCATTCACTCTATTTGGTTCAATCCTATAGTGCAAATATGAACACAAATGGAAGTTGAAGGGTAAAATGGTGATGGTTGAGGAGTAAAAAAAGGTTATTGATGCATCCTATAATTTATTGTGAATAACCCAGACACACTGGCACATCACTCAGCTTGAGTTGAGCACTCTCCTGAAGCATGCAAATCTACCAAGTCCCTCTGTAGAGTTTCTTGTGAAGGATGTTAGTTTGATGATGTTTAAACATGTTTATATTCATAAGTAGACATAAACATTCCATAACACAAAACCCATATCTAGATCTTAGAGAATCATGATAAATTAAATAAACAATAACTATGATAAGATTAACCATACAAGAACCATATTCAGTCATGTCTAACACCATTATCCAGTCAATATATTTCATTTCATAATTACTGTAAAAAATAGAATCTTCTTACACTGTAAAATACTTCATGAGTCATGTGCACGTCAAAACCAGAAACATAACTCAACAATAATTCACTACTACTAAATTATGCAAGTCAATACATATTTATAGGGGTGGGGACTTTCCCTTCACCACCCATGCACTTCTCAAAATAGGTTATAGGCTGATAGTAGACATTCACCTTTAAAATAGTATGCACAACATGCAAGTGTTCTAACATTATATTTCCTATAATTAACTCCAATTAGAAATCCTATTATTAGCTTAAACTATGCATGACACTTATTTATCACTTGTTCCCAAAATACCATTGGATGTAGCACAAGTCTTCATATCTAAGTGTTCTTCACACGCTATCTATAAAATTATCCCTCATCCACAAAAACAACTAAGCCCTAAGTTGGGGCACTTTAATACTATTATAGTACCGCACACTTCTAGTGCCCTATATTTACATGACCAATACTTAGAATATTTTTGGCTGTTCAAATTTACCCCACAATAGAGTAGATTACCACCTCGACAATGGGAATTCTTTATGATTTCTCCAATAATAAAGAACAAGTAATGAAAGAATGAATGAAACACTATACAAAAGAATAAATTTTTACTCTACATCACCCTGTTCTTCAACTGGAAGGTTTACCTCTGGATATTTAGTTTTGATTTTAGCCTCCAATGTCTACCAGTCCCTTAGCACATTCGTTGTTTTCTCTGTAATATCAATGGATATGTCATATAATTCATCATGAGTGATCTTTTATTTCTCATTCTATAGTACCTGAACAATATTGGCCATACCTGACAACATTCCCTCCATAAGGTCCATATTCTTCGCTATGAGTCTCCCAATCTCATCAATTCTATCCTTGAGTAGATTTTGGGTTGCTATGAAGGCCTCATGATTTTATTTTACCAGTGTCAACCTTTGTATGTGCCTAAGTGTTTCATCCTTCATCACCTTTAGAACTTCATTATCCTCCACTAAATTGCTGATCCTTATTATGGCATCTGGTGCCACACATAAATTAAGAGCTTTATCGGCTCTCTTCAACTCATCCTTCAATGTTTAGAGCAATGCCTAGTATATTAAAACATTTCTATCAATAGTGGCCCTTGCTCTTCCTGATTCATCCCCTACATCCTTTTTCTTGGGGAGGCACATTGGTCCCTCATCCAAAAGTATGTGAATTGTTGTGCGTAAATAGTGCAACTCAAATTTGAAGTCCTCAGGAACCTTCTTCTGAAACTTAGGCCTCTGTAGTAGAATATCATCTACAATCTACTATGTCATTATTTTTACATTCTGGACCTCTGTGATTGCATTATCACACTCCTATGTAAGGCACTTGATTTATGTGTACTTGTCATTTTTATCCTCCAATAACACCCGTATTGTTCCCGCCTTATCCATATTTTTATGCGCTACTTTTATGGACACCTTAATCAAAGCATTTCTTACCTGATCATCTCAAAATTGGGTTGGCCTAATGTTCATATGCCACATATGAGGTTCCTCCCTCATATTATTTGAAGTGTATGCCTCCTCACAGACATCAAAATTAGGCTTAGCCATGTCAGTCTACATGCCCCAAGATAATTGCTTGTGAGTGTGTATTGGCCATTTCAAGGTCCATCCAATCCCAACCATATAACTATTTGTTTGGTCATGTACTATGGAAATGGGTTCTAATAATTTGTGAAGTGTCATTCATATAACCAAAGTCTTAAGAACCTATCACTTCTTCTTCTTCATTAGTGCCTCCATGCTTGCCAACATCCTCGTGTGTTAATGCATCCTCTTCATGTTATTCAACTATTCCTGCATCCTATGGGACAACGCCTTCAACCACCTATGGAACTCCTCATCTTTTCCTTCTTTCTACTTTGGGTACATGAGGACTTATGTATCTCCACCATCACTATTTTCTCCTTCATCAGAGATATCTTCTCAAATACTCATTCTGGGGTCTATAGTCTCATAAATTAGGCATTCACCCATTTCTTCATCATCTTGTATCTCCACACTGGGGGTGGCCTCAACTCTATCTCCACTCATTCTTGGATATTCCTCCTTTACTTCTAGCATGCTTAGTTTTGGGGATTCCCCCTCACTCTCTTTTATAGGGATATACTTCATGTGCTTTCTCTTCTCCTTCTCTTTATCATTTACCATAGTTACATGCAGTTATTTCCTTACTAGCTGAGAAGTTCCAACACTAGTGTCTCTTGAAGTGTGCCTCTTCCTCATAATACTTCTTGTGTGCACAATTCCAATGTTGTCTTTAGGTTCCTCTTGTTCTAGGACGTTTTTTAGTCCTATATGTATTGCGTATTCTAGAGAAGGGAGAACAGATGCAACATTCATTGAAGTCCCTAGTGTTTTCTTCTTCGTAGGAGGTCTTGGGATAGCCATATCAACCCCCTCCACCACTTTTCCCTCCTTGAAATTTGGCCTTAGGTAAATTTAGATGCACTCTAGTTAAATATTCCCTACAACCAAACTCTCTGGTGTGATGTCAACATGATCAAAATCCATGGTATTTATATAGGCCTTCTTACCTGGCCACATATATGTTTTTCACAGAATGTGAATGTATGTGTCCACTTTTTCAGCATCAAACTTGAGATGACGCACATCATGAAATATATTTATAGAGTCCTTAAAAAATATTGGGGTAAATGCAAAGGGAAACTTACACCATGGGCTCTTCTCTTCAAACTTCGTGTGGAAGCACCCCAAGCTCAAATGTTGGTAAACAACAAATTCAACTTCTCCATCCAAAACCTTTGGTAGCTCACACAAAATGTGTCATTCTCCCTCAAATTCCCTATGTATTCTCCAAAACTACTTGTTCAAACACCCTTTGTATGTGTTAGAAATAGACCCACACAACGTTTACTTGGCATATCTTTTAACTAGGGACTTGTTCTCTAATAGAAACTCCCATATATTTTCCTTAGGACTATCTAGTACCCCAACTTCACTAAACACAATTAATAACAAAATTGTGCCCTAGGTTATATTCTCACCTTTGTATGCTTAGATGCATGCCTCATTCACCAAGATCTCCTATTGGCCATTTTGTGCGCTATATGCAACCAATGCATGTTTACCTCATTCCATTGCTCAGTGGCCCTTATTTTACTTCTTACTAACCACACTTCTACTCTTATGGCTATGTCTAAGTTATTGGTGACCTTGAAAGCTCACCCCCCTTCTTATACTTATATAGGGCTACTATGGAATCAATTCCCTCGTCATCTATTAAGTCTCCAACAATTTATAAACCTGTGTCACATAAACTGGTAACTTTTCCAATCAATTTAGTAGTTATCATCATTCTCCTACCTATGAAATACAAATAATCTTCATGGACTTGTGACATTAGCCACTGGTACAATTACTCAGGGTTTCTAAAGTATTGAAACTATAGGATCGGTATTACACCCACACTCTCAAGTAGTTTCTTCCCCAAGGCTTCCAAAACCCTCATGTCGTCCACCAGTCACCGATTAGTCTTTTTTTAGACTTCTATTGTGATGTCCTTTATTTATTTTATAGTGCGGTGTTAATCTTTACAACCCTATACCAAGTAATACTTGTTGTCCATGACCTCCCTTCAATGAATCCTTATGGATACAACATTTACACCAGTCACTTCTCTACTAGGTTATCAACCTACTTCTCTACTACTGGGGCTTTCCGTGGTGCCATCACCCCTTTTGATTTTGAAAATGCGTAAAAACCCTAGCTAAGAAATGAAAACTCTAGTCATCCTTCCATCGCGTGCATGCACCACTCTTTAAATCATGCTTCTATGCCTGGGTACTCATTATCATGCTTCACAATGCAACACATTTACTCAATCTATAGAATTCTCTTCATCTCCAGCTCTTCTTCGCAGTTCATAATTTTCTCTCAATTTCGTAAGGTAGAAAATGACATTGAGAATGCCAAATTTAAACCAAGTTTCAAAAATTCCCTTCATTAATTTCTCCACATACCATCATACATGGAATTGATTTATCTTAAGTGCGTTGTGTGCCTCATTATCCCATGCTTCAATGTCGTGCGCCTCAAACTCTTACGCCTCAGTCATAATTTCCTCATGCACCATTATTTATCTATCATAGATCTCCTCTACCTGTTCTTCCTTAAGTAGAAGTAGTTTATCTAATGTGACCCAATATATGTAGTCTTTAATGGTGTAATCCCCCTTTAATTATACTAAGCGCTCAATGTTGTAAGTGTGGTTTTAATTTTTTTTAACAATTATTTGGAAGTTCTCATGAATTTTGAAACCTTGTTCCTTCTCTTCCTATTGTGGTTTCCCATGAGTTTATTTATTTTCCATACCTTCTTTATCCACCCCACACCAACGGTATGTGCAGCTCTCTGCACATATAAACACTTTAGATTGTAATCATCTTTTGGCACACAAACACGCTTATTACAGAAAACACTAAACTAAATTGAAAAACCATAGAGATGAAGAAGGAACCACATTAACGGAAATATAGTAAGGGAAATCTATACTAAATGGAAATACTTCCTTATTACAAACACCAATAAGACTTCTTTATAGTAGGGATTTAGCCTAATCCTATTGAAGTAACAGGGTAATTATGTTCCATCAAGTGCCTCTAACTAGAAAGAACTTGATTCAAGTATGTGAATGATAACATACAGTCCCAACCAACGCACCTTAAGCTTTCTTGGGTGGTGCAAAAAAATTGAATCATAAAGAAGCACCACCTGCTCAACCTCAAGCTTCTTATTCTTGATGTGTCTCTCATGTCATGCCTTTTATTTGGCCTTTTTCCTGCTTCTGAATCCAATGTGTCATGGCACGCCTCTTATCCAACTATATTAATTTGTCAATTCTTTCTTCCAACGCTTTCTCATTTGCTAGACCTCCATCACACGTAATACACAAAGATGATAACATAAATTCTATGGGAAGAACTACTTCTGTGCCAAAAACCAATTGAAATGGTGTCACCTTATTTAACCTTTTGTAGGTTGTTCTATATGCCCAAAGTAAAGCAGATACTTTATCATCCCAATCTTTCCCTCCAACATAAAAGTTTTTTGTCAAGGTCTAGCTCAATATCTTGTTGAATGCCTCAGCAGTCTCATTTTCTTAAGGGTGATAACGTGTAGTCTTGTGGTGCGCAACCATAAATTCATCCAATAATATCTTGATTGTCCTATTTAAAAAGTGTGTTCCCTATCACTTGTCAGACTCAACAGACATCCATACCTAGTTAGAATATTTTCCCATAAGAAACTTTTTGTTGTAGCCTATGTACACTCCTTTGTAGGTGATACTTTTTCCCACCTTGTAAGATAATATGTACAACTTATGATGTAGCATGATCCAGTTCTACGCGCAGCTAGAAAAACTGGACCCACAAAGTCTGTTGTCCATTTTCCAAATGGTTTTGCACTAGTAATAGGCCTTAAAGGCATTTCATCTATTTTTCCAAGTTTTCCAAGGTACTGGAAGTGATCACACACACCTTACAAAACTCTTTTCAATCCTTATACAGGGTCTCCCACCATAAACCAGAAAGTAAAATATTATGCACGGTGGTGTCACCTACATAGTTCCCACCTATAATACTGCCATGAGCATCTTCCATGATATCCATGTGCTTATTTTCTAGTACAAACCAGCATAATACTTCATCTTGGCCTAGTTTCAATAAGTCACCACTGATCAACATGAAAGGTGTGGCATGAATCACAAGTTTTTCTTCTCTAAATCTTTCATTCCTTATGGCATCATTCCTGTGCATAAAAAGATAGCAATTCTTAAGGGGCGTGGTTTAACTTATAAAACTGTGTATCTGGAATTAGATCTTTAATTTTTTACACATCATCCCCTGATTGAATTCTTGATAAGTGGTCTAGGCCAGAATAAATTTTACCTAGTTTTACCATGATTATTAAGTCAAACTCCTAGAATAATAACACCCATCAACATATACACCCCTATAAAATGGGATTATTTATTAAGTATTTCAATGCTATGTGATCTGTATAAAACATAAAATGTGTTGCTAGCAAGTACTGTCTAAACTTATGTAGCACCTAAATCATTGACAAGGCTTCATGCTCTATAGTTAGATAATTATATTCTGCAAGAGCTAACTTTATACTAGAAAAATAGATAGGATGATCTATAATACCTTCTCCAGGTTGAGCTAACACTATGCCAATGGCCATACCAGAGGAATCCAAATGTATGTGAAAAGGTTGGTTTCATGAGGGAAAGTGCAAAATAGGTGCCATAGTAAGCCTCTCGTTCAACTCTTCAAACATGTGCTGTTGCGGTTCTCCCCAATAGAATGTCCCCTTTCCTTTTAGTAACTCTTCTAAGGGCACAAAAATATTCACATAGTTGATAAAATTTCTGTAATACCCCATGTGGTCCAAGAATGTGTGTATCTCACTCTAACTAGTAGGTTCCTTTAGGCCTAAGATAATTGTAACCTTGGCTGGATCTACTAACAAACCCTCCTTACAGATTATATGCCCTAGCAGAGTTCCAAAAGGTGTAGAAAATACAAAACTTTTGATGTTTAAGGAGATGATTAATTGTCTTCATATTTCAAAGATTAAGCATAAGTTGTCAGAATGATCCTTGAAAAGCCCATATACTATCTAATCATCTAAGTAAACCTGTAAGAATTTGTGAATAAAATCCTAGAATGCTTGAACAAATATGCATGAAAATACTGAAGGTGCATTCTTCAGTCCAAAGGGTATCACCGTGTATATAAAAATTCCCCATTCAGTGGTGAAATTTGTTTTCTCTTGATCCTTCTTTGTAATTCTTACCTGGTGATATCCAGAGAATCCATCTATAAAAGAGTAAATTTCATGCCCTGTAACTCTTTCCAATATTTCCTCAGTGAAAGGTGTAGGAAAAGGATCAGTCACACATGCAACAATCAACTCCTTATATTCCACAAAAATCATAATCCTGCCATATTTCTTTATACTTATTACCATGGGGATAACCCACTATGATTCTTCTAGGGGCTTAATGATGCTAGATTTCAACATCTTATCAATTTATTCTTTAAATTTTATGCATAGGTTAGGGTTCATCCTATAAGGTCCTTCCTGACCGGGCACACGCCTTCCTTTATCTTAATCTTCATCTCACCCAAATATTCATGCAATCCTTTTAACTCATGGTAGCCTCTAAGAAATAAGTATTGGAAATCATGTAGTAACTCAATTATCTTAGCCACTTTGGAATCAAACCAATAGTCTCCAATAATGGCATCCTTAGGTTAAAAACTCATGCCAATGTTCAGTTTCTTTGTCTTCATAGGTTTGTGATAGGTGAATGGATTCTTATTTGCACTGTCTAAAACATCACACATACCTTCTAAATGATCAATTCCAAATTTTCTACTTATTCATCATCCACTATATAGACCATATTTCCTTTCTCCTTCTCAAGATAAGTACACTTAAGTAGTTCAACATCAGTCTCATATATATCATCAAAACACACTACTAGGTCTACCTCACCAAATAAATCCTGAATGAGTTCTTTAGCCTTTACATTGTCTCCCATATTCATGTGCTCCATAAATTGTAATTCCTCTTTAACCAGAGGTTTAGTGGATAAGTAGTCAAAAGTATTGATCATTCTTGCAGTCAAGTCTTGCTAATTTCTAGTCTCCTTATGCAGCTCCGTATAAATGTACCAAGTGTGTGCACAGCCTTGTAAAATGAAATAAAGTTTTTACACCCACAATGAAGGTGTTAAATATTCCTGCCCCTCTATCTAGAGTCTCTCACACTATTGAATGTGGTGCTGAATAGGATTATTACCATGATATGTGTAGATATGAATAGGTGCATTGCACCTAAGAAACTGGGTTGTTAGAGAAATTCTCACTTCATTCCATTCTATTGTATAATCCCTATGAACCATCCAACAACGTGTTGCTGTCCCATGTAGGGTATTTACTAACATATTTCTTTTGTCCACTTGATCCTTCCAATATTCCTCGATGGCATGCAAGAATACCACAGGGTCTCCTTCCCAAATGTACCAGGGTATAAAGTTGTTACCTATCCTCATAATACAGTGAGGTCTACCTCTTCTCACAGATGTGCTTCTTACTTCATGCCCAATCATGTCATGTGCCCAATTATCACAAGAAATAATTATAGTATCACTAATAGATTATGCATCTTCCCATTGGAGAATTCCTTCCTTAGATGGCTCAAGTACTTCTGAATCTCAAATGGTGCACAAAAAATTTTTGCTCAGGACTTCCTCACTTAAAGGTTAAACATAAGGTGTAGATTTCCCATCTGTCAAAGGGATAATAACTCATTCTTCCTTATTCTTATAGCTTATATACCCCATGTTGAACCGTAGATTAGCATTATTTTCATAACACCAATGGAACCCAAGTTTAGTTGAGAAGTTTTCTACTTCTACAAGCACTAAAACCTTGAATTACATAGTGAACTCTGCCCTTTGTACTATAATGGATGCATCCTTCAAAACTCCTATTGGAGTGGCATTAATTATATTTTCCACAAACAATACATTAGAGGATGGATGTAATGGAGGTATTCCCATCTACACCCATGTAATGGGATATTAACTTCCATGCCTATGTCAATCAATATTTCTCAAAAGCCACCCATCCACAGTAGCATTCACAGTGATCTCCTTTTCATAATCCAAGCTATGAGGTTAGATATCAACATGCAAGATCTACTGTCCATTCTCAATACTTTTGCACAGATTGTTTCCCTTTAACCAATTCCCTAGTAATGGAATAATATTCACTAGGCACAACATCTTGCATACATCTTTCAAATCATCAAAATATGACTGGACCGTCTCTACTACCTTATTTTATTCCAACTTTCGTGACTATTCCATGAAACACTATATTTCACCTTGAATATCTCTGAGCACCTCCATGGTCTCCTAATAAACCTCCTTCTAATGTGTAGGATCTGGGTATCTTACATGTAAAACCTCCTCATTAGTAATGGTAGTATTTTTTTACAACGTTTCTCTAGTGCGCACAAGTTCAGTGCATGTAGTAATCTTCACAGGTACTACCTCAAGTTCTGGTGCCAACTTTGGCATCCGTTGAATGTCCATTACACATTATATTATAAGAATATTTGTGCCCTTGTTATCTTGTTTATGATTCTTGCTAAGATTCTCATATAAGTCTGAGAACTCCTCATAGTTATGATTCTTATGAAGAAAAGAACAAGTAATATTATGAGGGCATTCGAACCTGTAGTGGTTAGGAGATCCACATGTATAACATGTTCCATAAGGAAACTCAACTTATCCACCACCAAGACATTAGCCCCTGAATCCATCATGGCACCCTCAACCTCTGCCATGATCTCCTTCAAAGAACCCTTCATTTTGATCATATCACCCTTGAGTATGCTCACAATCATGATGCTCACTCTTACATTTAAAGTTATCCGATACTCTTATTTTTTGTACACCAATATCGATGACATCATGGATATGATAAATCAACCTATAATCCTTGGTATTATGAGTCATGGACTGGAAAATATTACAATAGTAAGATATATTATTTCTTATCTCACACTGTAACATTGGGTAGTGACTTACATCATGGTCTAAATGACATATCTCGTAATCTAACAAAAATGAATGCACTGACCTATGGGGAAAACTATCCTTAGTGTGCCACTCAACTTCTAAATCTATACACCAATTCCCAGTGCACATTTTGTGTGTTGAATTGGTTGATAGTTTCTCCAACTTCTTTTCCATAGATGTAATATGAGCTTCTAGGAATGGGCTCACTCCAGTGTCTATACTTCTAACTATCTCATCATGTAATACTACTTCATGAACTTCATGCAGATCCATATATGTCTTATGTCTTAAAAGGTGTGATCAAGCCTCCGAAAAACCACTGTGCATGTTGGCTTACATTGTTATCATAGGAAAGTTTGGACAAAAGAATTTTAAAATGGGCATCATATTCCCAAACACTCTTAATAGTGCCCTAGTTAATTTACTTGAGCACGTTTATACTCTTCTACTTGATCTCAGGGATATAAAATTCCTTAAGGAAAGCATCCCATAATGTTGTATAATCTACGTAAGTTTGATTAGGGTTAAGCTACATGTACCAAATGTGTGCGCATCCTTGCAATGAAGTTGTGAAATGACTTTCCTTGCATTCAAAAGTCATGATCCCTTTTGTGTGCTATAATATCTCACACATGTGCACATGCTCAACAACATATTCTATTTCCCTATACTTTGGAAGACAAAGTGAGATATCCATGTAAATATTATGGGGTTAGTGAGGACCATGCCCACCATATCTAGAACCCCCTATAATACCTCTACCTCTAGACCCACCAGACCCAGATCCACATATGCCCTAGGATCCTCCACCTATAGTAGGAAGTGAACTAGAGGATGTACTTCCATGTAGCAGGAATTTAACCCAAAGATGAATAGTGGTACTAAAATAAACTCCTACAGTTTGCGAGGTGGTAGTACTCCTCGAGATGAGTCAAAAATTATACATGCCTAAAAAGGTACCTCCAAATAGCAAAGAAGATGTCTTTCCGGCCATAGATGTACTTTCTATTTGATTCACTCTTGTTATTCTACTACCCAAACTAGTTTGCTGACTACTGGTTGTACTAGAAACTCAAAAATCAAGCATAAGAGATAGGTTTCCAAGTAGATTTAGATGCACTCTCATGGCCCATGTTGTCTCTACTGGCACACTCTCATAAGAATCTGATGAGGGTTCCATGTCATGTTTTCCCAAATGGGAGAGTTATAGATACTCTGGTTCAATACAATCTGTTTTAGTTCCAAATCCTTCACAAGACATCTCTCTCCTCAACGTCATCTATTCTACAATCTCGCATTGCTTCCCTAAATCCCTCTTGCACACCTCAGTGTCCTTAAACCAATTTTCTTCTCTTTTCCTTTTTGCCTCTAGGTCTATCATCTTTCAAAAAAATTGCTCCTACCCCCACGTGTGGTGGGTTTTAGCTAGCCAATAACTTCTCTTCCAAATTTAGGGTTACTAATAAGATCTTAATCACCATTGGAATTCCTTATAAATATCTTCTCTTGGGACACCATAAAAACTTGAACTCAGCTACCTCTAGGAAAGAATAAGTGGAATTTGATTACTCCAAAATATAGATATTTAGAACATCCTAGAACCAAGTGTGCACAATGCATGTCCAAATCAGATCAGCATCATAGAGGACATGAAATTCTTCCTACATCTAGAAAAGTGTAGAAAACCTCCAATTCCTTTTAGATTCATAAGCAACTAGTCACTCATATAGATCTATCAAAAAAATATCAAATAAAATCTCATATAAATAGTCATACAAGTTCTTCTCCACCCATGTGCATGTGTCAAACTTAGATCCAGTGTTGAATCTCTACGTGTAATATTCTTCCAAATCTACTATCCACTCTTTAAAACTTGATAGGGTCAACAATTATGTCTTCATCACTAAACATATTGAAAACAACTGAAAAATAGGTCCTAGAAACATAACCAATGATGTAACCTAGGATTTATTATGAATAAACCAGACACACTAGCACATCACTTAGCCTGAGCTAAGCATTCACCAAAAGTACACAAAGGTAACATAACCCTCTTTAGAGTTACTTGTACATGATGTTAGTGTGATGATGTCTAGACATGTTCAGATTCATAAGTAGGCATAAACATTCCATAGTGCAAAATCAAGATCTAGATCTTAGAGAATCATGATAAATGACCTAAACAATAACTATAATAAGATTAACCATACAAGAACCATATTTATTCATGTCTAACACCATTATCCAGTGAATATATTACATTTCATAATTACTATAAAAAACAGAATCTTCTTACACTATGAAGTATCTCCATGAGCCATGTGCGCGTCAAAACTAACAACATAACTCTACTATAATTCACTACTACTAAATTAATCAAGTCAATACATATTTATAGGGGTGGGGAATTACCCTTCACCACCCATGCACTTCTTAAAATAGGTCAGATGCTGATAATATCCATGCGTCTTTATAATAGTATGCACAACATGCAAGTGTTCTAACAATAGATGTCCTATAGTTAACTCCATTTAGAAATCCTATTATTATCTTAAACTATGCATGACGCTTATCTATCGCTTGTTCCCAAAATAACATTGCATAAGAAAAATTATTCATATCTAAGTGTGCTCTACATGATATCTCCAAAATTAGCCCTTATCCACAAAAATAGCTAAGTCCTGAGCTGGGGTGCTTTAATATTATTATAGCATTGCATGCTTCCAGCGTCCTATATTTACTCACTGAATAATTAGAATATTTCTGGTTATTCAACAGTTATAAATACTTTTAGAGGTTATAAAGTATATGAAAGGAACTTGTAATGTTTGAAATAGCCTAATTGTGCTACAAGATAAATCATGCTTGGTGGAGCATATGACTAAGTCAAAAAACCATTTCAAATCATATTATAATGATATTGTTTGGATTCTTATTAGGATATGTTAGAAAATAGAGTTTGGAATCCTCTACCTATCATCATTTTATCTTGAAGGGATATTGAATGAGTCTACATTCCATGAAGGTGAAAATGAAACATGATAGAGGTAAGTATGACATATTTAGGATTTACATTTAAAACTAGTTCATCTCCTTGTATGAGTTGGAAAAGGAGTAAATTGAATATTCAAAGAAATGAGAGGTGCAAAGGATAGGTGAGGTTTTATTCATGTATATAGGTATTATGACAGGTTTGAAAATATCTTCTTGATGCATGTTGAAGCTTGAGAATGCATTTTTGATCTTGGTCATAGAAGATGAAGTGAATTTATCTTTGAAGGAAAATAGAAGTCTGATAGGACCATCTTCATGATGTAGGGAATATGATTCAGATTAAAAAACATATTTGAAGATCTGATATCAGTTGTGTAAGCTAGATATATGAATGCTAGTATGAGATAAGAGTGCAAATTAATTGAAGAGATGAAACAATGATAACAACATGTTGGTATAAGCAACTAGGTGATAAAAGTGATCAAATTCTTGTGTTTGAAGTATGAGTTATTACTCAGTAATTTGGGAGTGGGTGCTTCCTAGTAAGTAGGTTCTTGCTAAATTAGTCAATTTGGTGTTTGACATTGTATTCAAGTGGGTACCTGATTTTGAAATTAAGTATGTCCTTCAAAATTGGAGTTAGACATTCAGGGTGAATACATTTTCACCACTTAGTGAGATCATTGCAATTCTTGCTAGACAATTTTCCTTAATATTGTTTTAAATTCTCCTTTTAATTGGTTTTCTCCATTATTGGGTTTTCCCCATTAATTCTTGTCTACTAAGTGTTCATGTGTGTGTGCTTCTCTCTCTTTATCTCTCATGCTTAAATAGTCCTTATAAATCATAGTTAAGATTGTTTAATTGTAGATTATTGAAAACTTGTAGATTTTTTGGGAAAGTGCACCAATATGGGGGGCCAAAAAATGGCCAAAAAAATGAAAATGAATGAAATGCATACATGTTCTAGAATAGCGTGATTATGTTACATTTTCTTAGGCTTGCAAATTCATGACCTAAAACATGTACTCGTTATAACGTGCACACATTATAATAATGCATGTTTCTTATGATATGAAATGCATACATGTTTTAGTCTATATGAAGTTTAGGAGGGCTTGGAGGAGCCATATTTAATATAATTATTGTTAACTAAAAGTATAAGAAATAATAAAAGTAAAATTATAAAAGTAAATTTATTTTAGTATTCATACAAAGTTAGGGTCACTCTGCACCTAATGGAAATGGTCCCATAGCTCTTACAGTTATAATCTAAAAGATAGTTGTTCAAAATCTAAACTAGTCAGTACTTACTCATTTTCATAATTTCAACAATGATTTAAAAGTTTCAGGCCAAATGTATTGTAGTTGGTCTTTATTTTGTGAAAACATATAGTCATTTTGTAGGATTTTTGACCTTCTGGATTGGATTTTGGCCCTACCACTACTTGAATTGGTACTAATTTCAAAATTTGATCCATAATTCACTTTAGTGACCAAAAATCAGCTCTATGATGCTTGTCTAATTCTTACTAAAATGAGATCCTCACATTACGCCTTCAGAGGAAGTAGTATCTCATAAAAAATAAATGATTTGATTGATCACCTGAGACACTATTCCTTACACAATTAAACACACTAAATGATCTTATTAGGAATTTCCTTTGGGTTAGGGTTTATTGTTTAGGTTCTAGGTTTTAGGACTTAGGGTTCAGGGTTTAAGACTCAATGCTTAGTGTTTACAGTTTAGTGTTTAGGGTTCACGGTTTAGGTTTTAGGGTTTAGGGTTTAGGGATCATGGTTTAGGTTTCATGGTGTATGGTTTAGGGTTAATAATTAGGGTTTATGGCTTAGGATTAAGGGTTGAGGGTTTAGGATATAGGATTTAGGGTTTAAGGCTCATGGTTACGGGTTTAGGTATCATAGTTTAAGGTTTAGGGTTTAGTGTTTAGAATTTAGGGTTTAGGGTTTAAGGTATAGGGTATAGGGATGTAGTTTTTAGGGTTTAAGGTTTAATGATTATGTTTTAGGGTTTTGGGTTTAGGCCTCAGGGTTGAGGGTTTAGGGTTTATGTATTAGGGATAAGGGTTTAGGGTTTAGTATTTAGTGTTTAGGGTTTATAATTTAGGTTTTTAGGCTCAGGGTTTGGGGTTCATGGTTTAGGGTTTAGCACTCATGTTTCAAGGTATAAGATTTAGGGCTCAAGGTTTAGGGTTTAAGGTTTAGGTTTTAGGGCTCATAGTTGAGGGTTTAGGTGTAGGGTTGAGGGTGTGGGGTGTAGGGTTTAGGGTTTAGTGTTTACAGTTTAGGGTCAAGGTCTCAGGTTTAAGGGTTTAGGATTTAGGATTGGGGCTTATGGATTAAGGCTTAGGGTTTAGGGCTTAGGGTTTATGGTTTATGGCTCAAGGTTTAGGGTTTATGTTTTAGGAAACATTGTTTAGGTTTTAAGGTTTATTGTATAGGGTTTAAGGTTTAGGGTTTATGGTTTAGGATCTAGGGTTTAGGGTTTAGGGTTCAGGAATCATGGTTTGGGGTTTAAGGTTTAGGGTTTAACACTTAGGGTTTAGGATTTAGGGTTTAGGGCTTAGGATTCTAAGTAGTAAAAATAGGGTTTAGGGTTTATGATTTAGGTTTTAGAGTTTAGGGTTAAGTGTTTAGGGTATGGGGTTAAGGGTTTAGGGTGTATAGTTTACTATTTAGAGATAAGGGTTTATGTGTTTAGGGCTCACGGTTTATGGTTTAGGTTTTAGGTTTTAGGATTTTGGGTTTAGGGTTTAGGGCTCAGAGCTTAAGGTTTAAGGTATAGGGTTGAGGGTTGAGGGTCTATGGTTTATGGTTTAGGGTTTAGGTATTAGGGTTTTAAGTTTTAAGGTTTAAGGGTCATAGTTTATGGTTTAGGGGAATTTTTTTAGGGTTTTTGGTTTAAGGCTCAGGGTTTGGGGTTTGGGGTTTAGGGTTTAGGGTTTAGGGCGTAGATTTTAGAGCTCAAGGTTTATGGCTAAGGGCTTAAGGCTCATGGTTTATGGCTCGGGGTCTAGGCTCACCCATTCACTCATTGTAATGTTTTGTTTCTTACCCATTATTATTAGTATTGATAGAGAGTATTCAACTAAAAATGGTTCATCTGATTCATAGGAATACCATTAAAATGGATTCATCACAATTTTATTCCTTTTATGTGTTGATATTTTAAAGGAGGGAAATGCCAAATATAAAAGAAAAATTTGGTACAAATAAATATTACCTAATACAGCTATCTTCTTTTCCCCATCACATGGGAACTATTTCATTCACTATAAAGTTTTGTGTCTTAGCCATTCTTATTAGTATTGATAAAAACTATTTAATTGAAAAGGGTTCATTGACTTCGTATGTAAAAAATGCAAAGAGAGTCATCAAAATTTGATGTCTTTCATCTATTGATATTTTGAAGGAGGGAAATGTTAGATATCTAAGAACAATTTGGTATAAATAAATGTTTTTTGCACTCTTTTGAATAATTCTTTCACTTGGAAGTTGTTAGGAACGAAGGTTTCATTAGAATAATTTTTTTATATGTCTAGTGCTTGTGTAAGCTGGAAATTTGAGAGGATTTCTAAGGTTCCAATATGCATTACTCCAATTTTTGAAAATGTTTTTTCAGATGCAATGACATTCTAATTTAGAAACTCAATGGTTCTTTAATGTTGAATCCTACCATAGACCCTAGTAGTCCTCGATCCTTGGATATAGGGAGACACTATTACTTAGCTTCCATTTATAATGATAGATATATTTTAAATTTCTATTATAACTCTAAATTTGTATGAATTTCAAGTTGTTTGAAAATCACATCACACCCTTCACTAGGCTTGATGACTACCCCTATATTTTTAAAGGTGATTTTGAAAGCATCCATGGGTTTATCATAGAAGGAATTATCAATGAATGGAAGGTCACTAAGTCATAGGCTAGTTGACTCCCATTCAGAACTAAATAAGAAATATTTACTAGGTGATTAATAACCCCTTTGTATTCTTATCCATTCCACTATTACTATTCTTATTTTGAACACTTCAGGAAGTTCTGTCAAATTTTCTATCCATTCCAGTAGTAGGAGAGATTTATCTTTCTCCAGAGGAGAGGATACTACATGAAATTTGGTTATGATCCTACACTTCCACATTGGTTTATTCTCTACGTTTCTTCTATTTCCTTTGAGATTAATTTTTTTATTACGATGGTTATTTTTTCTAGCTTCCAAAGGCTCATCTTGGCTTGTATAATACCATATAGGGAAATGTGAGAACTGTCAATTTTTTTTCAGAGTGTGAAGAAATTGAATTTCAAGAGTGCAAGTATATGTGGGGAGAAACATGTTTGGTAGGGATGTGTAATATGCATTGTAAGGCACACGATAGATGTCATATCCATTTAGTTACTTTTCCCACCGCTCATAAAAAAGTTAGTTGAACAAGTAGACTCAATGATGGTTCTAGGCATGAGAATAGAGAATATTGATGAAATATTGTTCGAGGTTTAGGATTTGGGGATTAGGGATCATGGTTCAGGGTTTAAGGATTAGGTATTAGGGTTTAGGGTTTAGGGATCAAGGTTCATAATTAATGTTTTAGGATTTAGGGTTTAGGTTTAGGGTTTAGGATTTAGGGTTTAAATTTTAGGTTTTAGGTTTTATGGTTAGGGTTTAGGGATCAGGGTTAAGGGTTAAGGTTTCATGGTTTAGTGTTTAGGGTTTAGGGTTTATGGTTTAAGGTTTAGGTTTCAAGGTTTAGGGTTTAGGATTTAACATTTAGGGCTTAAGGTTTAGGGTCTATCGTTTAGGGCTCATCATTTAGGGTCTAAGGTTTAGGGCTTATGATACATGGTCTAGGGTGTAGGGTTTAGATTTTATGGATCAGGGATAAGGTTGTAGGGTTCAAGGCTTAGGATTTAGGGTTTATGGTTTATGATTCAATTTTTAGGGTTTAGGGATTAGGGATTAGTGGTTAGGGTTTAGGGTTTAGGATTTAGTTTTTTATGATTTAGGGTTTTTATGATTCATGGTTTGGGGTTTAGGGCTTAGGGCTCATGGTTTAGTATATAGGGCTCATGATTCATGGTTTGGGGTTTAGGGCTTAGGGCTCATGGTTTAGGTCTTTAGGCTTAGGTTTTAGGGCTCAATAATAAGGTTTGAAAGTTTAAGGTTTAGGGTTTAGGGCATAGGGTTTATGGTTTATATCTTAGGGTTTAGGGATCATGGTTTAAGGTTTAGGGTTTAGGATTGTTTTTAGAATTTAAATGCTAAAATATTTAAAATGAATGTTGAAATCTCAAAAATTACCTATGTACTGACCATATTATACTATACAAAACTATCTCCTAAACTGTGACTCATGGAGTTATGATACTAGTTCCATAGGGTTCAGAGTGACCCTAATTTCTTATATTTACTAAAATAAATTTAAAGTATAAGTTTTTTATACTTAAATATTTATTTATGTAAATAAAATCATGCCAAAAGCACATATAATGTCTATACTATGTAGAATGCATATGCATTACAATGTGTATGCGTTTTACATTTTTCCTTTTTCTAATGCATGCCTCTTGGCTTGGATCTAGTTTGGATCCATAAGCCTGAGGCATGGACCTGTACAAACACAACAAACAACATGTTTTTATAGGAAAATTAAAAAATGCCACTTCCGCCATGATAAATCAACATAAAATGATCGATTCGTTTTTAAAAAATTATACCATGATGTACAGTAGAGTTTCTTCTTTCTAAAAATATAATTTTTCAAATTTTCTGACTAATATAAGGTTTTCATAGTATTTATTTTCTAACTATTTGTGTTTATAGCTATTTTTTTAAGTTTATATATGTCTATCTTTCATCGTGTATCTTTTTTTGACTCATTGAAATTGAAAAATAATTATACTAGCACAAACTAGGCCTTATTATATACATATTAAAAAAAAATCTAATTTTTGATGTTTTTTAGGTAGTTAAGGGGGGGCATGGTCGGAGCTCAGTTTTTTTTCAAAACTTGAAATTTATATACTAGAAAAATCATACAAAAAAAAATCACTAAAAAAAACTAAAAAAAATTCTAGCACAAACTAAATGCTCCTAGATATCTTTCTACCAAAGGGTTTTCAAAAATATTAAATGGTGCTAAAAAAATTTTGGCGGGCATGAAAGTCACTCTATTATATTTTTTAACAAAAAAAGAGAACCTACTAGTATTTTAGTTAGTTGACCCACTTAAACTTATCCATTTTCAATAAAATTTAGGTTCTTAGAAACTAGACTCAAAATGCTACGATTCATGTTCATATAACATCTTCCAATTTTGAGTGTAACTATTTCAAAAAACTTGTACAAGTTGAAGTATGTTTATGTTTCATAAAAATGTGTCCATTTAAGACCCTCTTGCATCCCCCTAACTTGGTGCACTTACCCATTTTAGAAATAAAACGAAGCACTGATTCAACTCCCCTATCAGTGCCTAGAATTCCTAACATAGAGGTCACCACCCTTGAATCATTTAATCAATAAATGAGGAACAACATGTGGAGAGAGAAATAAAGAAGAATTTAAATTTTGGCGAATGGATTCAATAACTGACAATTGATAAGTTATGTGTAATTACTCCTTTTTAAATGTTGTAAAGTTTAAACTATGAGGTGATCATTATTAGGCTTGTGTGAATTAAAGAATTCCCCCATTCCCAATATTCTCCCATGTACCCTATATCTTGTTGGTATCCAAATTGATTCTCCCTTAGAAACTAACCAACATAAAAGATTTAGCAAGACATTGAGAGACAGACAAATCTTATTATGAGTCATTTTGTAGCCTGGGAGGGGATTTTTCTGACTCTTTGTCACTCGGGAATCAGAGAAATGGATAACACCTTCATTAAGGATTTGATCTATCCTCACTACTTTAAGTTGTGCCTTTCAACCAAGGTGAGAAGACCCATTTCGTAATCACTTTCAATGAATAAGAATGAATATATCCTTCTTTGCATAAATATGAAAGGAGACCCTGAGAAAATATGATCAATGCACCACAATTTAACTCTCATGAGTTGTCACTTCTAAAGAATGGTGATATTTCCTAAGTAGGGCTAAGGTTACTAAAGAAATTATGGGATCCTGATTGCTTATGCATATTTTGGCAATAGCATTTATACATTTGCAGACATACAAGGCAAACAGGGGTAGTTAAGGTAGGATTCATTGTTTTGAATAATTTTGGTGGGAGATTAAGAAGGATAAAATTGATTATATCAGATCTTTGAGAACCTTCACAAAAATTGGAATACTAGATGACAAAAACCTTTAGAATAGCTAAAATATCACTTCAACCAGAAGGTGTGCATCAATGGAGGCCCAGATTTGCATGGTTTCACACAATCTGCAATAATTTAACATGAAGGCTTGAGCTAAAGACTCAATTAAGCATTAAGACCCCTGGTTCCTCATACCTAAGATACACT
The DNA here is from genome assembly GCA_019776745.2 of Taxus chinensis. Lineage (NCBI taxonomy): Eukaryota > Viridiplantae > Streptophyta > Pinopsida > Cupressales > Taxaceae > Taxus > Taxus chinensis. The sequence continues at coordinate 534,626,288 of CM034154.1, forward strand.
CAAAGGATTATAGCCAATATTTATCAACAAATGATGGTAAAATTATTTTAAATTATTTATCATGTTGCAGGATGAAGGATATTCTTGAAATGAAATTACAAATGCCACTAGAATGTCATAGGGATGAAATCCTCTATGATACAGAGGTACTTTAACACAACATTGCAATAAGAATAAGAAGAACTACTTACAAACACTTTGAAATAAAGTAGACAAAAATTGGTCCAAGATTGACACAGATTAATTCAAAATTGATTAGATTCATCAACATGGGAAAGTTTTTTGAACAGTTTCAGAGCTTGTCAATGGGTGTACACTCATAACCAACTTGATGTGATTAAAATCTAAAACACGGGAAATTAATAGGTTTATCAGATTGGTCTCTCGGGAAGATGGGATCTTTCAAATTTTCTCCTAAGAATTCAACCCCCGACTCTTTACAAGAGTAATATCATTGCATTTATACATTTCATTTTCTTACTCATCCCAAATTTCCCCCCAAAAAGAAGAATATTCGAGGAACCTTTGCTTGTTACCAATTTTCCTCAGAAAGAGACATTTAACAAATTCATACCCAAAAGCTTCCAGGTGGACAAATTATGAACTAATCATGTTTCTCAAACCCTCGACTAATGACTAGGATGCCATGCCACAACTTTTTGATAGTCCTTTTAATTATTATTATTATTCTGTCATGTGAGAAATCCTCATTTTAATCATTTTTTGGTAGCTCTGTACAACTGGATCTGAAAGGTAATCCTTTTCACCCTCGAGGCAACACCTTTTTCATGCTTTACACATGCAACCTCCATCATTTCATCCCTTTCCCTCTCTTTCCTCTGCAACTCTTTCCCGCATCCAGCTTCTCTGGTAATTCACATTTTTGTAAGTTCCCAAGCAATTCAAACTTCAAAATATCAACCTTAACAATCATTGGAATAAAAAATTAATTTCTAAATCCATTCAATGGCACTTTGCAAACAAAAAAAATACAAAATTTAATCAAAAAAAGATAAAAAATAGTGCGTATTCACATCTCCAAGAGTCTTGGAGAAAAATGGCAGAAAACAGATGCAATGCACAGAAACAATTGATTATGCCAATTCTCAACTTTAGATTAGATCTGTCCACGTGTTTCCTTAGCGTAAATACAAAGGAGAAGTAGATGGGAAAGTTTCCAAACAAGCACAAGCCTTCCACGTGCCATGGGCCCACGAAAAACACCTTTTGGCCTTTGAAAAGTCTCAGTATAAAAGGAGCCAACAAAAGCCTTCATATGTCTCCATGGTGTTCTTTTGATATGGTGCCCAAAAGTGGAGACCCCAAACAAGCACAGGCTCACCACGTGTCTCAATCCGGTAGAGTTATTGAAAAAATTTAAGGACCAACAGAAGGCACCATGTGTCTAGGGTCCAAGACAGTTTTCCTTGGCTGTTGAAAAGTCCAAGCAAGGGCAGAGTGAGAAAAAGCCTCCAAGTGTCCTCCTAGCGCTTCTTCAAAATAAAATTTAGGGGCAGGTCCCCAAATAGGCACGCTCCCTCCACATGTCCTAGGCCTTTAGAAAGTTACTTGAAAAGTTTAAGTATAGAGAGGAGCTAACAAAATCCTTCACGTGTCTCCCTAGCAAAATTTTGAGATGGTCCCCAAAAGCGGAGACCCCAAACAAGTGCGGGCTCACCACGTGTTTCCTTGGTGCAGCTGCTAAGGTAGGACCCAAACATGGATCCTCAAATGAGCTCTAACCCTCCACATGTCCATGGTTTGACCAAGCTCCACTGACTGCATGAAAAAAAATGTTTAAGCCTAGGAAAGGCAATGAAAACCTCCACATGTCTCCCTGGCGTAACTCCAAAGGTCAAACCAAGAGGTGAATTTTTAGATGAGTGCAGGCCCTCTACATGGACAAAACTTGAGTTGAATCAGGCCTTAGAGTTTTAAAGTTCCCTACCAAGCCACATCCAATCAGAAAGGGCCACGTTTCCGCATATGCTGAGATATAAATTTGATGGGGAAAACACACTTGTCAAACCGTAAAATGCAGGCAAATCACCATTTACACCCGAAAATGAATCATTTTTAAGGACAGAGAATTTGGAAATGACATAACACCCAAATGTGATCTACTAAGCCACATCCAATCAAAAAGGACAACTTTTCCACAAGTATTGGGACAAAAATTGATAGGAAAAAAAATCTGACTGTGGAAAAAATGGAAGGAAGGGAAAAACTTGAAATTACACCCAAGTAAAAAATTATTTCACATGTACAGATGAATGGAAAACAAATTATGGACTTAATGTGATCATCAACCAAAGAAAAGCATTGATCATGGAAACCAAATGAAGGACATAGCTTTCATGCTTCAACACGGGGAGATAGAAAAAATGACAGAGTCTGCAAACTGAAGAATTTCAAGGACAAATGGGGCGAGATCAAATTGAGCACCAACATTGGCTCTAACTCAAGGATGGGAACTCCCTGTGAGTGGCAAAAATAAACCATTAGAAAATGGATTCAAATAACAAGCTTGCAGAGGAAAACAATAATAACCAACTCCCCTAAGGACAAACTGAGAAACCAAAAAAATGGCCACCAAGGACCAGGATGAAACAAAATAGAAAAACACGAAAGAAGAAACAAACCAAAATACTATACACTATACAATGGTGTATACCTTGCTTCTGATAAATCAATCAACGAAATGTTTCAAATTCCTGCCATTAACTAGCAACTCAAGCAATTCCCCATATAATTCTTTTAAGAAGAAGGTATGTTCACCAATTAGAATGTCAATTGAATAAGAGCCCATCAAAAATTCATCAAACTTTCCATGTTTTCCCTTATCCTCATGCATGTTATCGCATCATAACACAAGATCTCCCACACTAAAAGCTCTTGGAGTCACTTTTGTATTAAAAAAATTCTTCAATTTCTCTCTGAAATATACATGCCTCTTATGGGATACCCTTTTTTCTTCATCTAACTCAACAATCTAATTTATGCGAGCATCATAGGTACTAACCTATTGATCTTCTAGATGTTGAAGAAATTGAAAAGAAGACAATTGCATATGCAGAGGCAACAGGGCTTGAGTTCCATACACCAACATAAATGGGATTATATTCTAGTAGCTACGTTTAATGAAAATAGTGAATCGTCGATCAGCCCAAACAACAAATTTCAACTACTCACCCCATTTCCTTTTGTTTAAATCCAGATTTATTCTAATTATCTTCAACAAATTTTTTTTCCTGGACTTTGCTCATCCATTTCCTTGGGAATTATAATTAGAAGCATATGTCAAATTAATCCCATATTCATGGCACATGTGCCACACAAAGGTTTATCCCAGAAGCTCATGTAAATTATAGAAAAGTAACTATTTTGGTAGGTTACCCTCCCAACATCTATAATTTAGGATAAAATCCATGACAATTTGGTGAGTTGCCTTCTTGGTAGGGATTTCCTCCACCCACTTAGTGAAGTAATCTATGGCCCTTAGTATCTGCTAATGGCCTGCACTTGAAGGATCAAAAATTTCCCCAATGAAATTCATGCCCCATTGCCTAAATGAGGCTTCAACTGATACATGCTGCAAAGGAAGGAAGCTTAAAGCTTTTAGTCTTCCAGAAAACCGTTACCAACTTTCACATATTCTTACCAACATAGTTTTATCCTTTAAAAGAGTTGGCCACCAATAACCATCCCTTAATATCTTATGACCTGTGACCCTTCCATGGGTAAAAATTCCGACCCCCCGCAATTTAGACTCCTACCATGGAGATCAACAATTCATTTTAGGGGCTTCATCTTCACTAATCCATCTTAAGAGAACTCACTCAGGGTTCTTCTAAGACTTAACCCAAAATCACTAATGACATATTCCTTTTTGGGAATTCTAACTTAAGTGCTCTTGAATTTGATTCTTGCTCAAATGTTAAAGGGCATTGTAGATGTTTGAGATAAATAATGCATGTCCTTCTACCAACTCTTCATAATTTCATCATTTTTTCAAGGATGTTTTCAATCTTTCTAACTTCAACTTCATTTACCTCAATCCAATCTATAGATTTCATCTTTGCTACCATTAAGTTTTGCTAGGCCCAAACCTCTGACCAATTTTTTTGTTTGTGTAACACCTTGGAAAAACTTTTATATTTCTCTTTGCATTACAAGTGTGGGCATGTGATTTTCTTAAATAAGGCGTGTTCCCTTGATTGTTGAAAATCATGCTTTTTATGGATAAATCATTTCTACTCTTGGATTCTTTAGAATGAAATGATATGGCTTGCAAGAATCCACTTTCACTTCTTATAGGTAAGTTGGAATCTGGTTTTGAGAGTCACAAACTTATCTCTTTTACTGACTCATCCTTGGATCAATTTCAGTGATCCAAGGAATGTTTTATATCTTCTTAACAGACTGAATGGTAAATTTACATTCATTAGTTGAGAGACATAGCAAGAATGAATATTTGTATGTTACAAATTCTTTGGGCTTGAGTGAACATGTCTTCATTCGGTTGTATGTTGTGCATTGGGTATTTGGGATTGATCTCTGTAGGACATTATTGGCGTAAACAAAATATAGTCTGCTTCATGACTATGAAGGGATCAAAATCCTAAAACTAAAGGATTATCCTAATGGTATCCTAAAATAGGTAAGAGCACCTACTTCCTAGCTATGTCTACTTAATTAGGGTTATAATCTAACCTAAGTTTTATTTCTAAATGAATAAGGGAGAAAATTTTGCTAAGGTAATATTAGGATATATTAACCTAATAGGAGCCTAATACTATATGGAAGTAAATTTAATCTAACCTAAAGTGGGTATTACCTATGGCAATGTTTTAAGACCTAAGGTGATTAATTGTTAGACTAACCTAAGTTTTGGGAAATATAGCCTAAACTATTTAAAAAGGAACCTAAGGGTCACATGGCACTAAGGTGACAGTTCTAAAGGATTTTAATTGATTTGATTGGGTATTAATGCAAGGAGGTACTGCCAGTTTTGGCAAGGGGCTAGCTAAATTTAGTGGGGCTTATGTGGAGGCTTCACTAAGTATGGAATTGCATGTTGATTTGGAATTGGTATTCACCTAGTTTTGAGAGGTGGTGGCTAAGGAGAGATAAGCAGGAGAATTGGGAGCTAATGGCATTTATGGATATAGGTTTTTATGTAAACTGTCTTGGAAACAAGGGAGGTGGATTTGTGGAAGGTTTTTTAGTTTTGTATGCCTCATGATTTATTCTCTGGATGGAGCTATCTGGTTCTTTGAACAATCATTTTGAATTCTTCTTCTTCTTGGCTATTTTTGGTTTCTCTAGTCTATTTTCGATCAAGGGAATGTATATGAGGAATTGGAAGGAAATTTTTGTTGTTGTTGATCTTTCATGGAGAAGAAAAAGAGTGGAAAGCTTGACTTAAAGTCTCCTTCGAATTTGTAGAAGCACTATCAGGCATGATAGGCCCTACCCATTAAGATTTCTTACTTTCTTCTAAGTGATTCATTAGAACAACTCTGATCTCATGAGATAAATATTTGCATGATTTTTATGGTTATCTACTTCATGTTTTTATGAATCTCTATGGTTTTTGGAATGTAAATCCTTTGCTTAGTAATGATAGTTTTTGGGAAACTTTCTCTGTGATAGTTTGATGGTGACATGCTTGTAAAAATTGTATTTGAAGCTTTGTAATTTAGTCTGAAACTTGTATGCAAGACCGGTGTTGTTTTGAACTGGCATTAGTTGCTTTATGTGGTTCTAAACCTTTATGGGAGTCTTATGTTTCATTCTAACTATTATTTGGAACCTGTGTTTTTTTTTTATTTGTATTGGAGAATTCGAGTTTTGCTAGGATATTTTATTTAAACATCATGTTATTCTGAGATGAGTTGGAGCTTTGAGTAGTTCTAAACTTTTTCTCAAATCTTCGTATTTGAAACTGTACTCATATTTAGTACTTGTGTATTCTGAACTTGTAGTTGAGTTGATGAGTTTTGTTCTATACATGTACTTTGAGCTGAAAGTTTTATTCGTATCTAGGGATTTGAGAATTATTAAACTCATTATGGACTATATTCTCGATAAGGGCTTGAGAGATTAGTTTCGATTGGAAGTTTATTTGGTAATCTCTTTTGAGATCTTCTTTGCATAACTTCTTGAGTGTGAATGGTTTTAGTACTTCTATCTTTTAGACTATACCACCTTCTTTGAACTTGAAAAAGTGTGTGAATACAAAGTATATCCTATTCTTCTCTGCCTTGAGTGAACCCATGTCCTATTTAAGTTTTGAATGCTATATTAGAAGGATTAAAGGACTAGAATTATATATTTTTATGGGTATTTGATGATTTATAGTTCATTTGGAATAGTAGTTAAAAGTTTTAGAGGCTTCTAGAAATGCAGTATTTACTCCCCTTCTTGTAATAGATGTTTGAAACAAATACCTTCCTTGTTGTAATATTTTAAAATGGAACTCAAGAGTTATTGTGGTGATTCTATTTCTATCACATTGGAGGTAAGTTTGGGATAGTACTTGTTTTAAACGTATTTTGATTTTTCTTACTCTCTTTAGTTCTTCTTAATTGATTTCTGGGTTTTATTAAAAAGATGGGTTGAGGACCTTAGTGTACTAAATTTTGTATGAAATGATATAATTTATCTCTGTTCAAATAGTTTTGTATTATTGATCTTATTTGGATCATGAACTACTTACTTCTTTGTATTGAGTTGTTGAAGCCTTGTAATGAGATTTCAGTTCTTGAGTTCATGATTAATTTTGAACTTGTATATCTTTTACTGTTGTGGATTTATACTCCTTGAAGGACTCATTGAATGAATCTCAAAGTTTTATAGAGAAAGGAACATGTTCTCTTATGGATAGTATATTGCTTTAGGGACTGTACTTTGTACTTCTTCTGAGAATTGAATTTGAACTTGTGCTTGATGAATGGAAACAGGTAAACTAGTTTGTAAGATTTGTGATGAAAAATTAGAAGTGTTCTTTCTTTAATTATGTGTTTGGTTTTGTAGTGCCCACTTCCCTTTGACACCTTTTGATACTTATTTTGATACAGTTGATCACATTATGGACATTATCATGTTTTTATTTGGTATGTTGTTAGACATTTGATCATGGATTATTGCTGATCTTGATTTGGTTATGATGCATGATGATTATTAGAGACACTCATATGTGGATGATGATATACTATTTGACATGGATGTTTATGGATGTTTTTCGGACATGTGATTTTGGATATTATGAGTAGACATAGAAAATGGACAGTATATGATGATGATATAGTTGCTGATATAAATTGTAAATGATATAGTTGTTACTTTGATGTTGTTGTGATTCATTTATATAGATGATTTTGGAATTATATTTATATTCATTTTGGATGTTTTGATATGGCCACAAATCTGAAGGAGGTATTTATGTTTTACAGGTTAAAAAAAATCACAACAAACATCAGGGGATTAGAGACCAACCACAATAGAATTCTAGGTGAATTCAACAAGGTCACCATGGCAACATGTCTTGAGTGTGTGTGTTGTATTTTGTCAGGGATTCCCATGGGGGGGATTTCATTTATATGTGACCATGGGTTTGTGTATTTTATTAATGTGGGTTCTTTTAATTATTGTTGTATGTATTTTATTAGTAATGGGTCCATCTTTTTATCTAATTATAAATGTGGTAGATTAATGTGAGAAATCATATGGTTAAAATTTAAATAAGTCAAATTGGTATATGGGAAAGTAATTATGGAAGTTTTTGAATCTTTTTATTTAATATGTAAGTGATGTGTAAGTTTTGTAAGAGTTGTGTAAGTCAGATTTTGGAGTACAAAATACTCAACCTCCATAGAAATTCGAATTTGTCCTTGGGGGCTGTTTTTGGAGGCTTGTGAGACAAGTAAAACTTGTCCCATACCTCTCAATTTAATTTACCAACCATACTTATGGTTGGAGAGATGATTTTAGAATTTTATAAATCATGTTGCAATTTTTTATTGCACTCTCTTACATTTTATTTATTTGCAGTCCTTTGGGGTGTGGGCTTTTTGGAGTGTGCAAGTAAATTGAAATATTTCACCCACCTCTTTATTGTGCTTGGGAGAATGAAATTTTGTATTCTGTGTTTGAATTTGAGGATGTGTGAGGTGGAATCCTACATGGATCCACATCATCCTCTTCTCATACCTCTTCTATATAATTCAAACTCTTTACTTGTTTTGGGTTATTGAATCATTTTGCAAAAAATTCATTAGGGGCACATTTTTCTTGTGTTGGAGCTATTTCTTTTGGAAGGAGTTTGGATAAAAATTTACATGCTTGGAGATTTTTGTTTTGGACTATGTTTTTGGCATTTGAAGCTTACTGTTTGGAAAAAAAAGCTACCGTGGAGAGGTAGGAGCTTATCCTTTCCTTCATGCTATTATTTTCTTGTTGTGATGTGTGAATGGTGAATGTTTTGATTTATTTGTTAGCTGGTTGGATAGACTGCCATAAGAATGGTGTAGTATAAGGCTATGGGGAATCCATGTGGGGGGGCATAAGGGAATGCCATTGGCATCATAATTTTTTGGAGGGATTTTACATTTGGGATCCACTATGGAAAAGAAATAGCTTGCATTTCTTACTTTGTGGGGGGCATAAGGATATGTGTGTGATGAATTATTTTGGCAGTTTGTTATGGTGGATGTCCAATTCCTAATTGGGAGGTATAAGTAGCTTCCCCCATAGACCTTGCTCCTTTGGCTTGCATGATCAAGCCTGAGTTCTATTTTGGAATGTCTTCAAATGTAGTTGTGAACTGTTGTTTTGTATTGAATTATGTTTTAAATTGTAATGTGTATGTTGAAATAATTTTGTGTGTTGTGGAAGCCATTTGTTGCCATAGGTTTAATCACACCTCTTATTGTGTTTTGGTTGGGTCTCGGGGGCCAATGATGAAGGAAGGCTTCTCCTTTCATTGGATGTCTTGGTTGGGTGGAGAGTGTTTCCTTTCCCCCTCTTTTGTTGTGATCAACTTGGAGAAAAAAGGAAACTTGCATGTTGCTATTTTGGAGCAAAGGAAAATGTATTCTTGATAGTACTTTTGTGAAATATAATTCATTTGTAACCTTTCCCAATTGAAGTGGATGAAATTTTAATATGTAATTTGTGAAGAAAAGATGTATGTAATTGATTATGAAAGTGGTTATTGGAATTGTGAAAGGCATTTATATTATGTTCTGTTTATTGGAAAGAAATAGAATTCTATTAATGGTATTCAAGGAATGAAAGAATGTAAATATGTCTCTCTTTTTGAATTAATAAAGAATTTAATGTTCATCTCTCATTTGCATTGTTGTGTTGAGTTGGAATATCAAATTGTGCTTGGAATCTCTGTTTAATTGTAAAGGAAAGAAATATGTATGAAGTATATTGCTTTGTATCTTTTGGAAATATATTAAATTAGAAATCAGAAATTGCAAATTAACTTTGAAATTTGTTATAAATAACTAAATGTATTAGAATAGACCAGAAATGAAATGGCACACTTGAATGATAAAATTTGATATACATTTTTAAAAGAAATAGATCTCTGTTGTAAATATAAAACTGGCAATAAATTTAATCAAAATGTACAATTCGGGTCTGCACATTGTAATCAACTTGAAAATGATATTATTTAGCATGTTAAGACATCAATGAACTCAAATTGACAAAGAAAACTTAAGAAAACAATTTAAACATTGCAAAATTGAGCCCAATCCCTTCCTTGACCATTTTCTACCAATTGATGAACAAAATTCAAATTGAAAATCAAACAAGCAAATATACCTTCCTAAAACACTTAAGATCCTACCTAGATTAATCCTCTAGGTCTGTTTGGCATGCTGAGTGAAGAAGGAGATCAAACTGAACAAAAATTTATAAGTCAAAATTACCAGCTTGCTATTTAAAAGACTACAGATTGTTTTTATAAAATTGACCCCTTAAACTTTATCAAAAAGTAAAATTTATGATCCTTGTGAAAATAGGGCATTGAGATATTTCCAAAAAGTCCTCGTTTTCCAAAAACTGAGCTTTCTAGCTCAAGTTATGGCCCTCTGAAGTTTTTCTGCCTTGGCGAGAAAATTTGGGAAAATTTTCCCTAACGGGCCCGCAGCCTGAAAAGTTCCCATCGAAAAATCCTTAGAAATATTTTTAAAAAAAATTTCTTGTGAATTTTTTTTTACTTACCTCCTCCAGTCTACAGCTAATTAGAGGCTTTCATGTGTCCTCACGGGGCAACAACGGACGTGCGGCATTATTTTTTCCCTTAGGCATTTTTAAATTTTTTGGAAAAATTTCTCCTTTTTCCCCATCGGGCCGCAGACTATCACGGGATTCCACGTGGTAGCATCGAGTGACAGTGGGGGTGGGGAGACCCTCGCCACTCTTCCTTTTAAAAACATTCCCCGAGGAAAGTGGTGATTACGTGGTCCTTCAACCTGCACTCCCGCTATAACTCATGATGAATTCTCCTTCACGGGAACTGCATCGTGACCCACATGATTATTTAGCTAATGCACAATGTTCCTTAGTTTGGTGAAATTCACCAATTACCTCCACCATGCACCTCTCCCTCTCCTTCATCCCCAAGATGGCATGTTGAGTTCCATGTGTCCCTAGTGGACCCATAAAAGAATGGATGAAAAATTTGAAATACTTTCCCTATAAAATGGTATAATTAACATGAAATTGTTACAATCGCTCACCCATGGATTACCCTCTCCCAGTTTGGATCTGGAACTGACACGTTTCCTTCCAGAGGAATAACTATGAGGCATGAAACTTCACAATTAGAATTTTCTCCCATGGCTTATTTAACACACCTTCTAAATGATGGCTTCCTTCATACACTTTCTTATACCCAATATTTCTCACTACTTCCTTCTATGCTAAATGAGGGGGGTGGCCTCTGGGGTAAATTTGACCCTAGAAATTCCAGGCTTAGTCCATATTTGGAGTCTCTACAAGGAATTAGGAGAACTTATTTAGATCATTGGTACTCTGACGAATCATATTCCATATCCAATGGGAACTGATTTAGGGAAATCTTTGACATGCACTAAGGTTATCTTTTAAGATCAAGATAAAACCTTGATCATGTTAGACAGTGGGTATCCACCTTAATTTAGACTTTTAACCTAAATGAAACTTATAACACAAAATATTTATGACATCACTCCTGTGTCCTCTGGATTACTTGATAATAAATGATTTCTAAGTTCTTGTAATCATGTAGACCCCTACTTCTGGAACTACTTACCCTCAACTGTTGACATCGTTAACATGGTACTGAACCACTTCTAATGACAAATATTTACTTTTTACCACAACATTCCTAATTACCCCTAGGTTGTGACTATGGGTACTCATACTGGATACATTATTGGAATGCTTCATCACCGGCAGTGTCGTTCTATCTTCTATCGGATGCCAGTTAACTAATTTATAAGTTTGAAACAGACATGAGAATTCCTAATACATAGTATTAATGAAATAGAAATTACGGAGGAAAATTTTAGTGTCAAAATGTCCTTTTCTATTTGAGATCCCTTCTTACTATTGTTGTTTGGATAAGTTCATTTGACTGAGCTTCTCTGTATTCGATTCCCTTCTGAGATGGAAATTTCTTGTGGAATTGTTTGGTCTACTTTGCTATAATTAATTGGTTGTTATGAAGTGGAAGGAAATTAATTGAGTCGGTATGTCGGGAAGAAAATAATAATCATTCTTAGACTGACTATTTTTCTTGATTGATTCATACTCCATTTGGATTTATATTGGAAGGTAGTCTATTTTTGCACTCTGTCTTATTTTGAACCCTTCTTGGATAGACTGGATAGGAAATTAACTCTGTGTGAGTCTAGCTTGGGTTGTGGAACATTTGGTTTTAGATCTTTGAATTATATCTTCTAACATGTGGAGGTTAGTTTAGACTTGCAGGAGGACTGTTTGACTCTATACCCCTACTTGGATTGATTTGGGATTTTTGTTAGATGATTTTCTTTAATGTTGAATCATGATATTGTTATCTTTGAACTGAGGCAATTTTGTGAGGTCAAATCATATAACTGTGTCCCACTTTTTTGTAGTTTTTGTACTTTCAGCAAACTATGTTTGACAACCAAAACATGAACAAATACATATAAAATGACCAAACATGCATTTTTAAGAGGCTATAAATACCAAGGTGCAGGGAATCCAGAATTTACCTGATTCTTTAAATTTTTATAGTATTTTTTAATTATTTATTTACTAGTCAGATTTTAAAATATTTATGGCCACAAAGTGGGACACACTTGTATGCTTTGACCCTGTGTGTTCTAGACATGTTCTATCTTTCAGATGATTAGTGTATGGGGAATAATATGTATTGATTCTTCTTCTTTTGCTATATGGAAAGATGAAGCATCATAATATGAGCTATGCTATAATTAACTTCTTTGTTTATTAGTAAAGATAAATGTGTAATACTATTCTTATAGAACTATGAAACAATTGGATGAAAAAACCTAATGATTGTTTTAAAGTAATTGATAGGATCAATTTAAACCTTGTGATATAATTCAGATGTTGCGGATTATATTAAGTTCTTTTCTTAAAAGTAAATTCAGACTCTTTTATTGTACTTCTTTTCTAGATGTTATTACTTATGATTATTTTTATGATATATTAATTATTTCATTAAAGAATAGTTGTTTTAATGGAACAATTAGTGGAATGCACTTTAATTTAATGCTTAGTACTTAGCATGCTCAGTTCATTGAATTGACCCATTCTAGCAATTTTTGCAGATGGATATCGTAAGTGATAAAAGAAGGAAAGAAATTTTATGATGCATTGGCTTATTTAATTCTGGATCTTCTGTAAAGAGTTTCAATTCATTCTTGAGTTGTATTGGAAAATAAAATTGATGTTCCTTGAAGATCCTTAATTTTGATTGACATGCAGAATGTCTGAAATGCATAGTCTTGAAAATGTATATTTATCTCCATGAATTGAAAGGTTTTGTGTTGGGCTCCAATTTGTGATGTGAATAATTTTGTACTTGTATGATGGAAATAATAGTGATATCTTTGTGGTATTCCTTATATCTATTGTATACTATTTTTTTTGTAAGACAATAAGTTAGATTAAGGAGATAATTATAATCTCCCATAGTATAATGAACTTGTTAAATTACAAAAAGCGTCATTCTCTAACTACACAATGATAGTTTAAAATATGCCTGGTACATACAATTAAAATATATAAGTACAAATGATAAAAAGGTTATGTTAAACCTAACATCTAACCATGTAGAGGAAGACTCTTCCTCTCTCATGGAATGAAAATCAAAGGAGTAGTGGTTATGATCTTTAATCTTATATTGCATTTATAAAGTAAACACTAGCTGAATCTAGGTGGATGACACACTTGATTTGGACAACTAGGTTGCATTAAGAGTTAAACGTTTGATGTTTTTTGTCCTTCTTTTGGATAACTACTGGTTATGCCATGCTAATGAACATTAATGCAAACATGAGTTAATGAAGTACTCTATATCTAATTAGGATAATTATGGGTTATGAACTTAAGGAATGTTGGAATTAGGGTTAGGCACGGTTGGTGTAATCTGAATCTTAATCTAATATAATTATGAATTAATGACCACTATGGGGGTATGTACATCTTGATGAATTAGTTCTAATAGATGTTGGCACATGCCAACTATAGGACTATACCCTCAAGAAGTCCCTAGACTTCTCAAGGATACAATGATGTAGTTGACATGTGGAAACACCCTTTCGTATTTGTTCATCTAGATCTACTCACATCCGAACTTGAACTTAGTTTCTCTCTAGGTCAAGTTATTAACATATTTACGATAGGCAATAGCTTTCAATGACTTGGGGTATTGTACGTACCCAAAATTGTAGGGTACTGTACCACTAGAACAATGTTACACATGCCCCAATGATGATACAGGTCACCTCATAAGGTGTTCAAGATCCAGAGAAACTCACAAAGTATATGTTAGCATCCTAAATGCTTTATCCTTGTTCCTTGTGCTTTGTTTTATTCCTCTACCTTTATTTTCTAAGTGTTTTGACCTTTAGTGACAAAACCACCACCCTGGCAGGGTGGTGGTCCTGTAACCGCTGCCCTGCTCAGGGCAGCAGTCCTTCACGCATTTTCCAGCACATTCTTTTGATCACGAATTGCGTAATTTTCAACTTTTACCAACTTTTCTCAACCGCCTTATCTTGTATTAATGTTTTATGTCCCTTGGAATAGTGTTTCTTCATTGTTTAATGGTAAAAGAGTTCTAATAGGAGTTACCTTTGGGTGAATGTGAAATCTATAAATAGCCAGCTTGTTTTCAAGCAAATGGTCCCTCAACTTCTCATTTTCCATTGTTTAAGTCTGTCAATTTCTTGTTTAGAAGCTCATTTTGTTTTCATGTTTGCATCCATGCTAGTTTTCCTTTGCTGTTGGAAGCCATTCGATCTTCTTACTTCAGTCTTGTTCATTGTTGTCCATACAAATTAGTCTAGAGCAGAGTAGTGTCAGTTATAGATTGAATTCATTAGAGTTGCAGGTTGTGTTCTTCACAGAAGGTAGATTCTAGAATATCTCGGTACCCTTGTGTTGTATTCCCGCAATAAATCCCACTAGGAATTACATATGCCAAGCTATGTCACTTGTGCTATCCCTCTCCTACTCGCATTATATTCGGTCTATATCCAAAGCTGCCATTGTTCAAATACCTTCTTATGTTGATGCTAGCATATACAAACTCTTCTGGATTCACATGAAAATGAAAGAATGAGGAGATCATTCTAAGGGGACAAAGTCATACACTACTAGATTCACCACTGTTCTACAAATTCAAGGTTTTATCTGTCAAAGTTCTAGTTAAAACATATCAAATAGAGTAGTGAAATATTTCATTTCAGTTAAATTTCATTCTCGATATTGCCAGGGAAGCTATGGGGGTTGATAGTTTCTGAGAAACTATGATTCATTCCTCACTTTTGAGGTAGGATTGAGAATATTTCAATTAAGTTAATCAACTATCTAGTTATTTAGGATAAAACTCACAACTGCACAGGAAAGTAGCTACACTGGGCTACCTTGTTTGTTTTAATTTTATTATTAGATTAGTTTTCATTTTATAAATATATTAGATTAGTTTCTCTTTCAATTCCATTCAAAATATTATCAAAAATAGAGGAATATATATATATATATGTTGTAGATATATCTCGCATAATTAGTTTATTTCATTTCAGTTAGGCTTATATTGATCTTGTATGACAATCATAGGACCTAGGGAGCCTAGTAAATATGTTTTTGAGCCAATCGTGCCTTAACCAAATATTGTTGTAGAAATAACTAACATAAACCAAAATCTCAGAATTCAGGTCTTCCGAACAACAATAGACTTACAAGAAATCAGCTCACAGTTAAGGGGATTAAACATAGAAGATGACAAAGCACACACGTTTTGTTCAAATCTGACAAATTATAGATTGCCTTGATATATATCAATATCAATGTAGAAGGACTTGAAAGAGGGAAAACATTCGGTTGTGATCCACTAGTCCCACAGCTAGAAGTAGGAGACCTCCTCGTTGATATAGACACTATCTCAAGTATCCACATTGCTAGAACACCAGTTAGGTACTCCAAGAAAATCGTGCAACTTCTAGTTCTAAACGTAGAGGCTGAAAAGGCATATGACTATTGGATACTCGGAAGTAGGAATCGATTCTTCACATGACCATAGGAGGTCCACAAGAACCACAAACTTACAGTTGTGATCCAAAGGTCCCACAACCCAATGGGCCTATAAATCAATCCAACATTGACACTGGTTTGCGAACATTAGTGTTTAAATCCTCTCCACTCCCACCAGACATTATCACACAACTATCATTATTAAACGTAGCAGCTAATCAAGCTAAATATTTCTGGACTAGACTAGAGAATCATCCATAAGGCACCAAAAATATCCACTATATATTTAGCCATTCCATTTTCATGACCTTGTCAGGAGACATATATGAATCACCCACAGGTTATCTTCCACGTATTCCACAACCCATAGATTGGATCACGACAGAGCTCGATATTGATTAGAGCCTTCGAGCAGCTATCCTTGCTGAATGATCTATCACATCGATTCAAGTTAGTAGGGCCTTCTTTTCCTTAGATTCACAAATCCCACTATTGCGTGTTGAAGATATAAGATTACCTAACTAGCTTATCTGCATCCCGCATGTATTCCATCCCCACTGGCTATCTCGGCACAACCTCGAGAGGTCGGGTGTGAGGAAGAGTCACTTTTAGATTCCCATGCTCACATGTCACTTTTCCATTGTACAGGTACCTTGGCACATCCAGTTGACTTTGGTCATCTGAGTATGCCCATATACCCTAAGTCATCATGAGTGTCTTCCTATAATAAATGATGTTGCTAATCTAGGCTAGGGTCAAACCTTGGGCAAGTGGACTAACGGTAGTTAATAAGACCATTCTAGATAACAGAAGAGTGAGATGAAGGACATATTCCAGAATGATGAGTATGCCATCTAAGAATAGTAACATGAACAATTTGTTGAAAATCTTTGGCCAAAGCATTGCAAGTTGCTGGTTGTGTTGTCTTATGTCACCTAGTTTAAAGCAACGTGATGTCAGATGAATATTGGTGAAAAATATTTAGATAGGTCATTTAAACAGATCACTCAAATACATAGGATAGAGTAGGAGAACCAAGTATATGTAGTATACATAAAGTAATTTATACTTTAAGTTAGCATGAGAGATCGGTTGGTAACTGAGTCATGGAATGAGAGATCGGTAGTATACCGAGTCATTACAACTGCATATGGTTATCTGTTATGAGATTGACTGGCATGGAATGTGTGTTCTAAATGATGTTTTATTTAGGAAGAGAAAATTATGTTTCAAAAAAAAAAATCCCTTGTTTCTAAAGTCTTAAAATGGGAATGTTACAATTTGAATATCCATATCATACTCTTACAATTTTTTTACCCATCAGCATCTCTTTCTTGAAACCTCCATTTTTGATAGGATATCTTTCACAACAGTATGGGGATCATAAGAAATAATTTTGGAACTCAGCATATATGGCCTAAATACCTTTGTTACTTTTACTAAAGCAAATACCTATTTCTCCATGATAGTATATTTTAGCTCAAATCCTTGTAATGCCTTACTGTAAAAGGAAATTGGTCTTACAGCTCCCTCATCATCCTTCTGCAACAATATAGATGCAATAATAATTTCTAAAGAAAAAGAAAAAAATTGGAAATCCTTCTTATAATCTGGAGCTACTAAAATAGGGGCATTCTTTAATGCTTCTTTGATACCAGCAAAATCTTGAATAGATGGTTCTTCCCATTTGATACTTTGATCTTTCTTTAGCATGCTAGTGATTGGGATAGTTAGTTCAACAAAGTTGGAGATAAATATCCCAATAAAATTAATCTACCCAAAAGAGGATTGAATTCCATTCTTGGCTCTTGGAATAGGGACTTTTTTGATGGCTTCTACCCTTTCAGGATCAATCATGACCCCTTCCTTTGACACAAAGTACCCAATCATATTTTCTTTCTGAACTCCAAAATGACACTTCTTGGGATTTAGTGAAATACCATACTCCTTGCATCTTAACACCATTTTTCTAAGTGTTGCAGGTGGTCACTCATTTTTCTGGAGAAAATATTCACATCATCTTGATAAACAACAATGAAATCATTAATATAGCTAGAGAAAGCTACATCCATTGCTCTTTGGAAAGTGGCTCCAGCATTCATTAGACCAAAAGGCATTCTGACATATACATATGTTCCCCAAGGAGTGGTAAAGGTAGTCCTTATTCATTATGATTCCTTCACAACTACCTAGTTATATCTAGAAAAACCATCTAAGGTGGATAACAATTCTGAACCAGTAACCAATTGTAACATATTATCCATATTTGGAAAAGGGTATTTATCCTTCATTGATACTCTATTTAAGTTTCTAAAGTCCACACACAACCTTATATCTTTGTTCTTCTTTCTAAGAGGTACCAAGTTTGTAACCCATGATGAGTACCTTGTGGGCTATATGATTCCTCCATCCCTCAACTTTTTCAATTATTCTTGCATCTTCAAGGAAAGGAGTGGATTGATCAGCCTCTGTTTCTACCTAAACAGTTTGGCAGAAGCTTTAAAGGGAATTTCATGTTGGAAAAGATCTTCTCTGTATGCTTTCAGTTGAGAATAAGACCATGCTAAGTAGTGCTGGTATTTCTTCAATAATTGGACATATGACTGCTTTTCTTCCTTGCTTAGATTGCTACCTAGCTAGATCTTACGTGGTTTATCCTTTGTGCCTAGTTCATGCTCTTAACATCCCTTGAGGCTAACATGTGTCTGTTGATAATGCAATCAACATTATCAAAGTTTGATTCAAGTGCTACCAAACCTTTGGGAATAGTATTAGTCTTCAATTGAATGATTTATTTGACAAATAAAGTCTCCTTTCCATCAACCGCACAAACCATTGGCTCCCAATCTATATGTAATCAGAAAATTCTCCTTGGTTCTGCAAAAACCTTTATACATGGGCATTATCTTCAAACACTTGCCAGTGTTTAACATTATCAGGAACATATAGCCTAGTCAATACCTCAACATTATACTCACAATATAGGGATATAGTATAATTTTCAAATTTGGACCCCAATATGGCCAATTTGTCTACTAGAGTATTGTTCTTCCTATCATGATGTATTATGTTGAAGGAGTCAAACATCTCAATGAAATCCCAAACTGCATGCTTATATTGCTTCATTCTCTAATTTTTTGTTTCCTACAGTTTTCTAACCTACTTAAAAATCATCTTTGAATCTCCTTTAACAATGACGTCTCTAATATCATATTTTCATGCAATCCTTAGACCCAAGAGCAGTGCTTCATACTCAGCAATATTGTTAGTGCTCTCAAAGTTGAGTTTAAAAGAGAAAAGAAACTCTTCCTATCCTGGAGATATCATAACAATACCAAAACCATTTCCAAATTTAGAGCAAGCCCTATCAAAAAACAAAGTCCAAGGAGAACCTACTTGATTGAGAGACTTGTATTGATCAATTTTGTGCTCTTTACCATCAGCAAATCCAAAAAAATTATCTGCATTAGTGTGAGTGTATAACACTTCATAGGAAGAATTATTGGGATCCTCAATGAGATGTAGCATCTTATTTTCAGCATACAACTTTACAAGGATGACCTCAATAGGTATGGTGGAAAAATACATATCCATATGCACACTACCACCCACACTGGCAGCCCATTTTATTGATAACAAAATTCCCCTTTTGGTAGGGCAATCAACAATAACAACATCTAGTTTTAATTTCTTACCTGGGTAAGCTGCAAGTTACACTATCAAACATTTGACACATCCAACCACTAACACCTCTCTGGAATCCATGGCAGTGCATTTCCCATAAGTTTCTGTCACTTTGATATGTAATTCATTCATGACCTCAAGAGGCATAACATTACATGATGCTCCAAAATCAAACATACAGTTGTGTAATAACCTGTCCCTAATAATCAGAGTAGTGAAAAATGGATCTACATTCAATTGGGATTCAACCAAGGATGTTCCCAAATATACTTTAGGTGGCTCATCTAGTTCTTCTAGCACTTGGGGTTTCTTCAACTCTGAAATGGTAGGAGGAGTCTCAACATTGTTTATATTTCTCCCCAGGTAATCTTTTCTTCTTTCAATTCTAAATACTCAAAGGCCCTTTTCTTGTGCTTAGGAATCCTAAGCAGCTCAACAATTAGAATAGAAATCTTGATCTAAAACAAAACTTGGGTAATGTCATAAGGAACATATTTGAGAAAGGTAGCATTTAGAGGAAGACTGAGAAACTCATTTTACAACAAAGGATTTTTCATGGTATGAGCATGGGCAAGGATACCAATTATACTTGGGGACACAAGGCTTTTGCCAGATGTATCTTTCCTAGGATTTTCTTTTGAGATATTAGTGAGAACTAGAGTTTTTGGTTTTCCTGAGGCCCTGCCCCTTTGACAACATTACTCCTAGTGTTATATTCCTTTTCATGGCCAACTACAACATTCATTAACAACTTCCTATCCTCCTCAGAAGGGATTCCTCCATCATAATTTTTAATAATTAATGCCCTTAAGTATTCAAAATCATTACTAGGATATTCAAAAGCTTGTACCATATATATTTCAAAAGTATGAGAGGGAGGATGGGGTAGTACCCGATGGATGTAGTCCCTGAAATATGCAACATTTTTGGCACTGATTGATTCTGTGAAAGTTTCTCCTTGTTGTGAACTTGTAGAGCACCCCACCATGCACACATCATCATCAGTGTCATCATCAAATTCCTCAACTTCTTTTTCTTCATCACATGGGGCATGTGGTAAGAAACATCTGTCACACCACTCAATTTCATTTTCTTCTTCCACAACAACAACTATGATAGTCAAAGGATTAGGCACAATTCTATTCTCATAGGTTTGGGGCTATCTATTTCTTGATCCCATGAGTCCTTTTCCTTTTCCATCAGATTTCTAATCACCTCTGGGATGATTGGAAAATATTTCTTAACCTTATGGACTATGTTAACCCTGGGAACCTTATCCAATCCTCTTCTCTACTTTGACTAGTTTATAGGAGATTTCCTTAACAACTCAGGCCAAATTTTTCACAACCTCCTCTAGATCCACAACTTTACTTGACTGAGGCTTCTCTGGATTGAATATCTTGATGCATTCTCTCTTAGGAGGTTTACCAATTTATTTGATGTTATTTTCAATCTGCAAAGCCATGGTGAAGGCCTGCCTCAGTGTTGATGGGTTCTTGTGTCTTAAATAATAGGCAACTTTCTTATCGAAAGCATCAGAGTATTTTATTAAACAAGAAACATCACTTGGCCTCAAGATCATAGGTAGCCTATTTAGGGTCTTATTGAAACTTGTATTGAAGTCATGAATAGACTCATTAGGATTATTTTTTATATTTTTAAATTATGATAAAAGAAACCTAGGGTTTTTTTTATCTCCATAATGTAATATAAAAGCATTCTTCATTTCTATCCATGAATCAATGGAATTGTCTAGCAAATATTTATACTAGCCCCGTGCATCCTCCTCTAGAGTATGAATAAGAAAATTTATGTACACATCCTCAAATTCAATCTCAAAGTCTTCCATTATATTAACGAAAAACTTTAAGTGTTGATCACCAGTAATAGTATTATTTCCTTAAAATTTAGGCAACCTATTTCTTACATCTTGGGGAAAAACATTTGGATATCTAGCCATACCTCTGAAATCTATAGGACCAAAAGTGTTCACAACAAATGGAGGTTTGGGTGGGATCTGGGCCATATTGTTTTGGGGAGGTGATCTTACATGAGAAACAAAATGATGAGGAATGAGGGATCTGTGGGGCACATGAATACAATTATCAGAATGAATGTTCTCTAAAAACTTTGTTTCTTTGAATATCCTACCAACTTTGGATAACATAGGGAAAAAATGAGATGTAAACTTTTCAAATACACAAGAAGGACCCTCTCCAGTTGGAGAATTAAGATTTACAAAGAGACTACCTAATTTAGAAGAACTTGAGGAAGTATGGAAATATTCAATAACAGGCTGATCAATTGCCACAATTGGTAATTCATTTCTTGATTTCTAATCTCAAATAACTTTCTAGATTCTTCTTCCTTTTGAATTCATCTTTCCTAGCTCTAGAAACAACTTTCTAATACGGTCTCTAGTGAAGAAAGATCTTCTTCCTTCCAGATTTGCAAATATTAGTGATAAATTACAATTGATAGAGGTTAAGACACTGACATTTATCAAAAATTCATTCAATACGGAGTCACCTTTAAGGATTTTCACCTTAGTTGTGAAAATGCACTAAAATTGGTCTATCAAATGTCTTTCAACACTAAATTCACACAAATATTCACAGATATGACTTTCCTTTACCCATATTTACCATTGATGATGTAAAATTAGTGCAAAAAACCATAGAAACTAGAAATATTGCATGCAAGACTAGTAAATTTGCTTGATTCTTAAAAATCAAGACACAGGATGACGTTTCAACAACACATTTGTACTTTAAAATTTGTAAGAAGCATTACCAAGGCTGAATATAAGAATGCAAATCAGTTCCCTGGAAATGGCACCATTCTGGTGTTGTTGCCACACAAATAAATCTCAGAGCTTAAATAATTCTCGGTAACGTAAATCAATTCCTTGGCAACGGTGCCATTCTGGTGTTGTTATCCAAATGGATTCTCCCTTCGAAACCAAGCAGCATATCAAATTTAACAAGACACTGAGAGACATAAAAATCTTATTAGGAGTCATTTTGTAGCCGAGGAGGGGATTTGTCTAACTCTTTGTCACTCGGGCATCAAAGAAATTGATAGCACCTCCATTAAGGATTTGATCTATCCTCACTGCTTTAGGCTGTTCCTTTTAACCAGGGTGAGAGGACCCATTTTGTAACCTATGCCAATGAATGAGAATGAATATATGCTTCTTTACATAAATTTGAAAGAAGACCCTGAGAAAATATGATCAATGCACCACAATTTAACTCTCACAAGTTGTCACTTCTAAAGAATGGTGATATTTCCTAAACAGGGCTAAGGTTACTAAAGACATTATGGGATCTAGATTGCTTCTACATATTTTGGTAGTAGAATTTATAAATTTGTGGACATACAAGGCAAACATAGGTAGTTCAGGTAGGATTTATTGTTTTGAATAATTTTGGTGGGAGATTAAGCAGGATAAAATTGATTATGCTAGATCTTTGAGAGCCTTCACAAAAATTAGAATACTAAATTATAGAAAGATTTAAAATAGCTAAAATATCCCTTTAAATAGAAGGTGTGCATCAATGGATGCCAAGATTTGCATGGTTCACATAATCTCCAAGAATATAACACGAAGGCTTGAGCTAAAGACGCAATTAAACATTAAGACCCTTGGTTCCTCATGCCTAAGATACACTAAAAGGCTTACAGATAATCTTTATCAACAAATGACAGTAAAATGATTTTAAATTCTTTATGTCATTGTAGGATGAAGAATATTATTGAAATTAAATTGCAAATTCCACTAGACAGTAACAAGGATGAGATCCTATGTGATTCGGAGGGACTTTAACACAAGATTGCAATAGGAATAAGAAAAACTACTTACAGACATTCTGAAATAAAGAAGACACAAATTGGTCCAAGATTGACACAAATTAATTTGAAATTGATTAGATTCATCAATAGGGGAAAGTTTTTTAACATTCCTAGAGCTTGTCAATGGTTGTACACTCGCAACTAACTTGACGTGATTGCAATCTAAAACATAGGAAATTAACAGGTTTCTCAGATTGATCTCTCAGGAAGATGGGCTCTCTCAAATTTTCTCTTAAGAATTCAATCCCTGACCCTTTGTAAGATTATAATCATTGCATTTATACATTTCATTTTCTCACTCATCCCAAAATTTCCCCCCAAAAAGAAGAATATTCGAGGAACCTTTTCTTTTTACCAATTTGCCTCAACAAGTGACATTTAACAAATTCATGCCCGAAAGCTGCTAGGTGGACAAATTATGAACTAGTCACCTTTCTCAGACCCTTGACTAATGACTAGGATGCCATGCCACAAATGTTTGATAGTCCTTTTAATCATACTGTCATGTGAAATCCCCATTTTAATCATTTTCTGGTATCTCTATACAGCTAGATCTGACAGTTAATCCTTTTCGCCCTCAAGGCAACATCTTTTTCATCCTTTACGCCTGCAACCTCCATCATTTCTTCCTTTTCCCTATCTTTCCTCTACAACTCTGTCCCACATTTAGCTTCTCTGGTAATTCACTTTTTTACAAGTGCCCGAGCAATTACAAATTCAAAATATCAACCTTAACAATCCTTGGACTCAAAAGTTAAGTTCTAAATCCATTCAATGGCACTTTGCAGACAAAAACGACAAGGAGTTTCATCAAAAAATGATGAAAATAAGTGTGTATTCACATATTCAGGAGTCTTAGAGCATAAATGGTAGAAAAATAGATGCAATGCACAACAACCATTGATTTTTTCCCTTCTCAATTTTAGATTAGAGTTGTCCTCATGTTTCCTTGGTACAACTATAAAGGATAAGTACATGGGAAAGTTTCCAAACAAGCGCGGGCCTTCCATGTGCCTTGGGCCCAAGAAAAATGCCTTTTGGCCTTTGAAAAGTCTCAATATAAAATGAGCTGGCAGAATCCTTCATGTGTCTCCATGGCACTCTTTTGATATGGTGCCCAAAAGTGGATACCCCAAACAAGCACGGGCTCACCACGTGTCTCAATCTGGAAGAGTTGTTGAAAAAATTTAAGGACCAATGGAAGGTGCCATGTGTCTAGGGTCCGAGATAGTTTTTCTTGGCCATTGAAAAGTCCAACCAAGGGTAGAGTGAGCTGAAGCCTCCAAGTGTCCTCCTGACACTTCTTCAAAATAAAATTTAGGGGCAGGTCCCTAAACAAGTGCGCTCCCTCCACATAACCTAGGCATTTAGAAAGTTACTTGAAAATTTTAAGTATAGAGAGGAGCCAGCAGAATCCTCGACATGTCTCCCTGGCACAATTTTGAGATAGTACCCAAAAGCGGAGACCCCAAATAAGTATAGGCTCACCACGTGTCTCCTTAGCGCAACTGCTAAGGTAGGACCTAGAGGTGGATCCTCAAATGATTATCAGCACTCCACGTGTCCATGGTCTGACCAAGCTACATCAGCCGCATGAGAAAAATGTCTAAGTTTGGGCAAGGCAACGGAAACCTCCATGTGTCTCCCTGGCGCAACTCCAAAGGTCAAACCAAGAGGTGACTTTTCAGTTGAGCTCAGGCCCTCCACGTGGACAAAACTTGAGTTGAATCAGTCCTTAGAGTTTCAAAGTGCCCCACTGAGCCACATCTAATAAGAAAGGGCCATGTTTCCGTAGATGCTGAGATATAAATTTAACGGGGAAAACATACATGTCAAACCATAAAATGTAGGGAAATCACCATTTGCGCCTGACAATGAATCTTTCTTTAACTACAAAGAATTTAGAAATTATATAAGGCCCAAATGTGATCCATCGAGCCACATCTAATCATAAAGGACTGCTTTTCCATAGGTATTGGGACAAAAATTGACAAGGAAAACAAAACGTGACTGTGGAAAAAACGGAAGGAAGTGAAAAACTTGAAATTACGCCAAAGTTACAAATTCTTTCACATGTATAGAGGAATGGAAAATAAATTCTAGACTTAATGTGATCCTCAACCAAAGGAAAGGATTGATCATGGTACCAAATGAAGGAAAGAGCTTTCACACATCAACATGGGCAGATAGAAAATACGACAGAGTCTACAAACTGAATAATTTCAAGGAAAAAAGGGGTGAGATCAAATTGAGCACCAACATATCCTAATAAATCAGCCACTCCTTTCCACATTAATCTCTCACACATACCAAATTACTCTTTACCCTATCACTGTCTCATCATAATTCATTAAACCTTATCCATTTTTTGTTGTTTCCATATAAAACCATTGTTCCCCTATTGTTTTCCACTTTCCATATTTATTGCTTCACTCTTATACCACTACCAGTCTTATTCTTGTGCTAGCAGAATTACCATTCCTACGTCATTTCATCCCCATTCATGTGCTTCAATCCCTTCCAATTCTGTGAAGTTAATTGTTATGTTTTAAGAATCAACCATGTGATAGAATTCATCATGAACCAAAAATATCGGTTGAATTTATCTCTGATACGAAATCAGTGGAAATTTTTGAGAAAGAAGGGTGGCTAGATTCTATGCTGGTCTATGATTAATTTAATCCAAGAATGACATAAAAATTTTCACAGTAAATTGAGGAGGTACATTCCAAGGTAAAAGGTAAGAAAATTATGTTCATCCCTTCCATCATTAGTCATATTTTAGTAATTTCAAAGGAGGGAAAACTAGAAAATTTTAGGACCCTCTACTTTGAAATAATTAAAATGTTTTTTGTTAGAAAGAAAAAGAAATAAGAACTTGTTATGGATAATAAAGGTAAGGCTAAAGGCATAAAAAGGAGTACTCTTCCTAAACCGTGGGTAGAGGTACTAAAATGGGTGATTAAATATTTCACATATGAGGGTCAGTGTGAAGTCATTCTAGGTCCTGTGTTAAGAATCCTTATCCACCTCTACCATGACTAAGATAAATCCCATAACAAAGTTAATTTTCCCTAGTTTTTATTTGATTTCGTCTCCTCTAATTCTGAAAAAAAACGTTGGGGTACTTCTTATCTAAAATTCCAAGGCCTTATACACTTAATTTGCAAGCACCATTTTAACAAGAAACATCATGGCCTTAAGAAGTGGGTCAAATTCTAGAAAAATTATGCCCTATAGCCTACATTGGTTATAGAAAGAGGGCCCTCTACCTCAAAACGTCCTAGAAAACATCTTAGGACATCAAGGCCTACTCAAACCCTTGATGAACAACAAACTGACATTGTTCCTTCTCAGGAGGAACACAAAGCAATTTTCATCATGAAATCTCTACATTATACACCTCTTGCATTTCCTCCTCATTTTGTCTCTCCTTTAGGCCCATTATCTGAGATAGAAATTGATAAAACACCAATTACATTTGAGGACTCACCCATTCAAGATAAAGGAAAATCACCCCTATTAGAAGGAAGAATTAGTTCCCTTGCTGATTTTGACACAATCATTCCCAAATTATTGTCTCTTTCTAAGGTCCAATATGAGCTCCCATAGGCTCAAGAGATAATTTCCCATTTATAATTCCTTTTGTAAACAAAAGCGTTCAATTTATCCTAGTTGGAGGAAGAGAAAGAATAGAAAATACAACATCTCCAACAAACAATAGAACAAAAAAAAGAGGCAATCCTTCAACTTCAATATAATTCAAGAGAAAAAGATAAAATGATTCAGTTCCTTCAATCTAGAGTTGAGGAATTAAACACATCACTTGTACTCTTATGAGAAAATAGGAAGGAAATAGAGCCTCTACGTACTATAGATCAAACAACTCAAACAAAATTCGTATTTTACTAGATCATTGTGTTGAAGGGAATGGAAAAATGGATGAAAGAATGTTATTTTTATCAAGGGAGTGGCTGAAGAAAATAAATTGTTAAAAGAAAAAAGTAAAATGATTCTAGATAACGCGCTTCGCATGTGTAGGTTAAATGACCAGGACCTTTTTTACAGGGTGCCTTATAATTTTTATGCACTATTTTTGAAGGAACAATTATTCAAGTTGAAAATATCCAAAGTATGTTCCATGGATTCTATATAATTTGATGACGATAGGAATTTTTTTGGAACATATACATCAATAGAAAATGTTGTAAAAAATCTATTATGTGAGTTTTATGTCCATAAGTTTCTTCTTCCGGATAAAATTGAAATTCCAATTAATTTGTATGTGGGAGAAGTATAATTGATGTCATTTTTCTCTACCTTAAGGAACCTATATGTTTGGATACAAAAAAGAGGAGGATATGTAAGAGAAGAATCTAGCACATGCCTCTTAATGAGACATGATCTCCTTGCTTCAATCATATTATTCAAAAGATTTCAGTCCCAAGTTTATTATTTGTAATTTTTTAGGAGTATGTACTCCCAAATTTTAATGTCAATTTTTTTTATTTTCATTTAAGGTATGGAATGCTTCTACAGGCCTAGAAAAAGAATGAGGTTATTTCCCCAACCAACCTCTAATGATCATTGAAATGGGCCAAAGACCTCTGAAAATTTATTCTGGAGATGTAGGAAAAATGGACGGGTATGAGGTATATACCTCCATTGCTGATAGAACATGTTCCATGGTGGAGAAACAACCATGATCATCCTAAGGCCAGTTACAAAGCATGGAGAGATACAATGATATAATTCTTTGGTTTTTGTAATACAAAGTAAATAGAGACATGGCTTACTATTACCAATGACTATAATTGCTTAAGAATTTTTTATAACTCGAATAGATAAGAGGAGGACCTACTAAACCTTAAGTGTTGGGGTGTGATTATCCCTTATAAATCATATATAAACCCTTGTTTTTTCATGTAATTATTTTTCACTAAGTATGATATTACCATTTTGTAATTAATACTTTAGTGTATTTTGAAAGGAAGTTTTGTGCGTAACCTTTTTATTTTCATCTTGTGTATGCTTCTTCAAAAATGTGTTAAATGGATCTTTATTTGTATTAAAAATGTATTCAAAGAGCGTATATTAAGCCATCATAGGACTAAACTATATACAAGTGCAGGACTTGATCATGCACTAGTGTAGGACTCGCTTTAGAGCACATGAATCACCCATGAATTAGCACATGACTCACTATGGGAGTGCAAGACTCACCCAAGTACTAATACATGACTCATTTGGAATGAAAAACTATTGAAAAGGAGGAAAATGACTTATATGGCAAGACGATGCATTGATATAGCTTGTAAATGAGTTGACACGATGAGAGAGGCATGAAAATTTGGCCACCATCTCATATATCATGTGGATTATGATGACCATGTAAGATCAAATTAACATTAGTTGATTGAAGACGTGGATCAGACAACATGATGACTCACATACCTATAATCATCACAATTATGGGGATCTAATGCATCATATTTGACATCTTCTTGAGTTGATTAACTATATCTACTAAGAGTCAACTAAGGGCTTCATCTATAGTTAACAAGATGAATCCGATTCAAATGTGGAATGAACTAGTCCTCCCATAATTGTAACTCCTCAAATGATTAGTTATTATCATAGATATATCTTAGTTAAGTAGTTGTAATTATTGCTAATAATCAATCCTCTTTTAGAGTGACTAGGATGGATCTGGATATAAAAGAGCATCTGTAGTAAGATTTATTGATTACTGTTAAAAAAATTCTTCCATTTAATAAAGTTCTTGATTCAGGGATAAATTGACATGTGTGATTTACAACCTTAAACCGGATCAATGGGAAAGAGCAAGAGCCACTCCTCCCCAATGTGAAGGGAAAATCTCTTGTTCGTTTCATCTCTATTACTTACCATTTATTTTATTTATCACAATTTCATTATTTTTTCAGTATTTTTAATTATGAGTTTAGTAATCCTCTATTTTAGCAATAGACTTCATTTATTCATAGAATTTAGCACATTACTTGATTCATTTTGTTAATGAATAGGTATTAAACATGGTTTTAACTAATTACTTTGTTGCAAATAGCCATGGACACCTCCCTAGACTAAAAATTGTGAGATAATTAAAGAGAAAGTATCAATGACACTTGTCATGTGAATACTTGTGTGGTAAGCCCAAAGAGTGTATAGAATTTGATTGTGCTAGTCATTCGCAGAAGAATCGACACTTTTTTATAATATCTTGACAATGGTTTTATTAGTATCTTTTACTTGGTCAATTCCCTTTGGATAATGAGGAGTAGAAAAATATTTATTAATTTTGAGCTTTTCACAAGGAATTTAAGATCCTTATTTTTAAAGGGAGGGCCATTATCACTGAGAATATCTAATGGTAGACTAAAGTGTGTAATGATGTGAGTAGTAATGAATCAACATATATCATTACCAATAGTGAATTGTAAGGGAATCACTTCGACCCATTTAGTAAAGTATTCAGTAGTGGTAATGATGAACTTATGGCCATCAACTGATTCTATATTGCTTTTTTGAATGAGGTCAAATTTCCATAGGTAAAATGGCCATGATGAGGAAATGGGTCGGAGTTCATATCTAGGAACATGGTGGACATTTTTGTGATTTTTACACTTATCATAATGTGTGGCATATTCCTAAAAATATTGCTCCATGGTGGGCCAATAATACCCTTATTGAAAGAGATTTTAATACATTTATTTTCCTGAGAAGCATCTTCCACAAAGGATATCATGAATATGGGAAATGAATAAAGGAATATCATTGACACCTAGACAACGTAATAAGAAACCATTAAATTCCCATTTAAAAGTGAGGCTCCAATGATTACATAGTGTGTGGCTTCCTACTGGAGTTGATGATCTTCAAGAGGCTGTAGGTTGACAAGGATGGTTTGGTAGTATAAGAAATTAAATATCAGGGTGAACCATTCATGAGTGTCATGGTTTTGTGTAATGGTGCAAGAGTCCAAAACTAGACTATTAGTGGAGGGATGGTGTAACTGATGGATTATGAAATTGGCTTGATCATCAATGATATCTTGTGGGATAAGAGAGGCAACACTAGCCATGGCATCAACATGAAGATTTTATTTTTGAGGAATGGTGGTGATAAAATATGAGTCAAATGTGGCCAATATAGATTTTATAAGGTCATTGTAGGGGATGAGTCGATCTCCTTTGGTTTGGTAGATTTCATTGAATTGATTAATAACTAGTTGAGAGTCACACTGAATATGGATATTAGGGATAAGAATATTATGATAAATAGTGAGGCCAAGGATAAAAACTTCATAATCAAAATAATTATTTGTATATTAAAATCCTAAGCGGTAAGCACAAAAGAGGTAATCACCATGAGGGGTCATAAATAAAATGCCAACTTCGGCACCCAAAGCGCAACAAGATTCATCAAAAAACATCATCCATGTATTATGATCAATTTTGTAAGTGGTGAATTCATTGTGGATGGGAGAAGGATCGGGAAGAGGAGCATCTACAAATTAGTCAACGATGACTTGGCCCTTGATGGTTTTTTGTGGGATAAAATTGAAATCAAATTTTGTGAGTAACATGAACCAAAAATAACTAAGGACTGATTATTTGCATATTCACCCAATTTGGTTACTTATCAAGATGACCAGAGATATCTGTGTGAGATAATAGATGATGGGTCATTGTATTATCAAATCATTTAACTAATATATTCTTCTAAGTTAGTGTCATTATAAAAATAGGGTTGTGTCCTAGGTTGTATGTAATGAAGCCCTATAAAACTAATTATGTTGTTGGGTCTTTCTTTGGGGGATTTTCTGCTAGATCTTCCTTTGTTTTCTATTAATATATGGAAACTTAATGCTAATCTATGAAAATTAAATTAATGTGATATAAATAAGTACTAAAAGTGATATTCTTAACTAGAATGGAAATGTGCACACAAAATTAAAATAGTGGAACTGAAATTGCATACTCAGAATTGAAATTGCAATAAAAGTAAAAACACACATTATATAGAATTTTCATAAAAAATAAATACACACTCTGAATGGAAATTGTGATAAAGGAAATAAACACACTGAATCGAAATTTCATAAAACACACCGAATGGAAATTTCAATAGAGGAAATGAGAAATTTATGACTTATCAGAAAACCACATTCATGCGTAAACATAAACAACTTCCAGTCACCTTGGTTGAGTGGGTTGTTTCTCTTCCTTGGGATACAGGTAATCTTAACAACATGAGATACTCAAAATGATATCCACTTATATTGGTTCAAATAAGTTCTATGACATATTTAGTGCATCTGGAAAGTAAATACTAACTGCTACAAACTATATTACAAATTATCAATATTATTCAACTATGAAATTGTTCCTCAAGGAGATGTATTTATATAGACACACTTGGTTACATATCATGCCAAAATGGTATGCACTAAGTTCTTCCACTAACAACATTTGGTTAAGGTTCATAAAACCCTACAGAACTACTAGAAGTAAGACCCAAATTTATAGGCCGTTAATGGAAAAAGTCCTCCACGACTACATACCAACTCCAGACTTGAGCTCCTTGAGTGCACTCCAAAACTAGTAGTAAATGTTAATTATTATAGTGCACACGTTACCACATTTCAATCACAAAGGAAACTATTAGGAAGTTATATAATTAACAAGGTGTGTGAACAAAGGAAAGGAAAATGCATTAAACTCACTAAGATATAACCATATAAAGCATCCCCATGCACTAGTAAATCATGTTTAAATGAAAAATTATCAATCATATAAATGATATAAATAAGTTAAATAATGTACTCATCATCTCCCCTGCACTTTACTTGTTGCATGTCCCAATTTAACTCATCTTTTCCTTCCCTTTGGCTAAATTGTTGAGCCATGTCATACTCTTCAAATTGATTGGAATATTGTTTTCTGGTTCCCTTATATCCCTGAGTGTTTGAAACCACTTGTACCCAAGCTATGAAACTCTCATGTGACTAAGAAACATTATTTTTCTAGGTTGTAGTTGGACTCGAGAGAAGAGGTGGCCTCACCTACAGCCCAACCCATTCATCATTGTATTTCTTGTCATTATTTTCTGACAATTGTTGAATTATTGAGATGAGTGCATCACTTCATCTTATAATCAAACTTAAATTTTGACGGGAGATAACCTCTCTCCTTTTCAATGGTAAACTCAAAGTATCCCACCTTCTATCACAAGCCTACCTTGCTACTCCAAAATGCCACTGACTATAGGCTTCAAAGTCCTCTACACATGTTAGTAGGATTTTTGAAGTATTTTCTCCAATACTGGCCTGATAGTAAAGAGATCTGAAATTATTTCTCATGCCCACATCATAGTGATGGGTAGGCCTAATGTAGAACTTAATGGTGTGAGCTCTTTGATTGAAAATTTCCATTTTCTCACCCCACACTATTTGATTCCTAAGTAGTGTCTGGAAGCTCTTTAACTAAAAATATCCCACAAATAGGTTAATAAAGAAGTCAGGAACATTGGTGACTAGCATGTTGTAGAGGTAGAATTCACATAGCTGATTTTGTATGTTATGGGGGTTGTCTTGATAAATTGATAGAAAGGTGTTACCATCAAGAGCTTCATAAGGTTCTTGACTACACAATATTAGTAACTACTAAAAGTAAAATTTTTCTTGAACAAACATACTATAGGTAGAAGAAGGTTTCCTATAGGCCCGAAGCTTACAAACTAAAGGAAAAACATATTTCAAAAGAGATTGTAACTTCCTTTTCTCATTTATGTTCGCCTCAAACGCTTCCTTTAATTTTTTTTTTCCTATTTTAAATCTTTATTCTGAAGAGATAATTGATTGAAATCATCCAAAACTCTACGGACTATATCTTTTTATATCTTTAGAATACTAATTTCTACCTGTAAAGTAGTAATTTCTCTAACTTTTTCTATTGTTCTCTATGTGAATGCAGTTTGCAAAGATAATTTTTTTTCCTTCATACCTTTAAATTTGTCTTTGAGGGAGGAAATTTATTCTAAATAACTCTTTGGTACATCATATTCATGTAACCCATGAATGCCAGTCTCCATCACAACTGGTTCTAGATTTTGGTTCCATGTTTCAAGTACTGAGGGAATTTCAAGAGTTACTGAGTTAATTTCCAAATATGTAGGCATATCTGAGCTCTGTGTGACAGGGATAGTTGTAGTGAATGCAACATCCTAAGACTGGTTATTAGGGATAATCAAGGTAACAACATCTTCCTTATCTTCCCAAATGGAAGTAGAATCATCATCAAAAACTTCCCGATGGAAAATTATAGGTCTTTGTAAAGTACAAGACCACCTTGGCCTTAAATAAATAGAAGAATAAAGTGACAAGGTGCTCTTTCCCTTAGAATTGTGAGGTGTAGAAGATGGGTTCCCCTAACTACCAAGTTCATCCACATTCTCCTCTGAAGGGCGAGAGGTTAACTCGAGCTTGGGTCTGATAATGGAAGATGGCCCCTTTTTGATTTTCCTTGGTTTAGAACCCTCCCCTATACTTATTTGTTTGATCCTTCTCTTAGGTTTGTAGAAAACTTGATGCGAGAAGAGAAATTGAATAAGCCTTGAGTGTTTTATCATTGCCTTACCACCTCCATTCTTAAATTGTTTTCCTAATTTGATGACAACATTGGCTAAATATTCAGGTAAATTTACCCTGAGTGCAGGGTTTATGCATATGTTCTTTAAATGAATTAGATTTTTTAGTGAATCCCAGCCAACCACTGATGGTTTTCCATCATAGATGAAGTATTTATTGACTGATTTAGCTACTTATTTCTAAATGCCAGGAAACATTTCCCTCTTAATCCCCTTCTGATCACCATTGGAGGTGAGGATTATCTCGGTAAAATCTTTTCCATTCTCATAAAACAAGGGAATCACGTCGTTAAGAGGAGCATTTTTCATAACCTTGAGACCAAAACTCGGTAAACCAAATGGTTTGGAAAAAACTTGACTATTAATTTCTACCTACTTTCCCCCAACACATGAGCAAGTGGCTTCAAAAATTACCAAGAACTCATCCAATAAAATTTCACCAAAGCCTTCAAATTTCCTAATGAATTCTAGCCAACCGACATCATAAAATTCCTGGGAAATTAGAACATTATTGAGGAGTGGGTCTAGAGAGTCTGCTTCAGATTTTTTTATTTTACCCCATAGTGTAGAAGAATCCAGATAGTGGAAAAGACAAAAAAAGGTTGTGTTCAAATGTAGAGAGTAACGATAGGAAGTGATTAGTGAGTCACAATTTGAAATACACCACCATCTTTTAGTTTTCTGTAATCGGTGCAAATTTTGGCAGCGTGAAAAATTGATAGGACTAGGTATGTATAGGAATTTTTAATACATGATATGGTATATATCCCATCATTTTTAATAGTAATTCCACTTGTCCTTCCTAAAAATTTGTTGTCATGTAAATGTACAATAGGGAAATTAACAATTTCCAAGCACGACAACGATACCCCAATGTTAATTTTTTTTCAAGTCCCATCATTCCAAGACACCCAGGGACTATCCAATTGGTCCAAATGAACTCCTAAATAATGTAATCTCATCCCCCTAGGTGATTTAGGTAATTCTATTCATAACCCCTAGGTGATTTTTGGGAGTTCTGAAAAGATACTATCTTCTGGTAGTATTGGGAAGGGCTATTGTTGGCCTTCCCAGGAATGGATCAACCCCTCGAATGGAAAAAAAGGAAAAAATTCAACATGGAGGTGAATGGAAGACCTTGGAACATCATAGAAATT
Organism: Taxus chinensis; assembly: GCA_019776745.2. Classification (NCBI taxonomy): domain Eukaryota; kingdom Viridiplantae; phylum Streptophyta; class Pinopsida; order Cupressales; family Taxaceae; genus Taxus; species Taxus chinensis. Next base: position 534,661,426 of record CM034154.1, read on the forward strand.
ATTTTGGAAGGTTTAGGGAAGTTCTGCAGAACTTGGAGCTGTCTCAGTAAAAAACAGGGTTCACAAGCCTAGGCGGTACGCAGGACTAAAACAACTGTTGGGCTTTAGAAGAAGATTTTGGGAGCTTCGGATGGATTTAGGAGAAAAAAAAAATCTAGATAGAGGATTCCAAGGCATACATTATGGTGAAATAATATTTTCACAACACTTTGGTGCATCAGGTCTGTAGGCAGTTTTTCCTAGGCACAGGTGGAGTACAAAATAAAAAATCCAATTTTTCAGGGATCAAATGGAATAATCAAAACGTTATCCCCCACCATTAGATTCATAAGGAAATTTATAGTTAGGATAATATAAAACTTTACCAAAAAATTCCATCAGGAGATCAAGTTATCACTGTTACAAGTTCAGGAATTAGCCAATTTTTTGGGAGGACACGTGTCAACACCAGGAGCCTGGCGGGATTTTGTGTCCCTCATGTCCCCCAAGGTTAGGGACATGAAGGTTGGAAAATTTCTCCCAACCCCCTTGAATCCATCTCAGCCCTCATTTGACCTCTTGGACCCTCATGTGACCTCTAGACTTGACAGATCAACCCCCAGGTGCATTTTTGGAGCATCCATTCCCTACCATCGGATCAAGTGCCACGTGTCAGCTCTAGGACCACCATGGAAACTGATGTCCCTTATAAAATTGAGGTGGGGGACATCAGACCTTGAAAAATAATCCCATACCCTATGGATAGTCATTGGGACACCCATGTGACTGATTTTCATCCCCCAGGTGCATTTTTGGAGCATCCATTCCCTGTCGTTGGATCGGATGCCATGTGTCACCTCCATGAACATTGTAGAAACTAATGTTCCTTATGTACCTAAGGTGGGGGACATAATACATGGAAAAATGTTCCTAGACCCCATGGGGAGTCATTTGGACACCCATGTGATCGACTTTTAGCCCCCAGGTGCATTTTTCAAGAAAATCCCATGCCGTCAGATCGAGGACACATGGCATCACCTTGACCACCATGGAAATTGATGTCCCTCATGTCCTTGAGATCAGGGACATAAAGGACACAAAAATTCACCCAGCCCCTCCATGTTCATGTTTTTAATGTTTAAATCCAGCACTTAGTCATTTTCTTCCTCTCAGTTCTCCTCCACAACTTTATACCTTGTCATGGCTCCTTGCATGATTGTCCAGACACCCAGTCCACCATTTTTGCTATAAAATAGATCCACCATGGCAAAATAAACTCTCCACACCATAAATACATAGAAATATGTAGGTCTCATATAAAAATGGAGTGAAATGATGAAGAACGAGGAGAAAATGAAGGTTTTTCGCTAGATAACCATGAAGTCACTCAATCAAAAAATCTTCATATCTCACAAGATACAGGTCGAATCATGATGCCATATTTTGAATATTTTCTTACTTTTCAAGGTGATCAAGATGAAAAAAATAGGAGGTCAAATGGTGCCCATAATCATTTTCTCTAACAAAACACTCTCTTCGTGCACCGGCTCACATTCGTTGGATTTCCCATCATTCCAACAATGGAAACAAGCTAAAAACTTGCACACGAGCTCCAAATGAAAAACATATCAAAATGGAGTCTTTTTCGTTGCAAAAAAAGACAAAAAACCAAACTTGAAAATTTTGAGCTCCATTAATGGCTGCCATGGTAGCTCTGTGCCCGAAGCCACTTCCAAGCCAAACTTTCAAAATTTATTTCAAGGCTTTCTAGTTGGAAAAACTATGTGAAATTCAGAGGGTGTGATCATAATGAAAAGGAGAGTCCAAAAAATTATGTTCCATCACAAATCGGGCAATGGAAACACCCTTTCTAAAAATAGTAAGTTTTCCTATACAAACTTGCTATGTTTGGAAAGTCATCATCAAAAAAAACTGAGACAAAGGCAACATGCATTGAAAATTATGAGAGATCCCGAATAAATGTTCAGAGAAAAAAATATTGGAAATGACAACTTACTAAAAAAAGTAAGTTCCCTATATGGGTGTTTACCAAAAATAGTAAGTTACCCCAAGAAGTGGTCGAAGCAAAGGCAATGTGCATAGGATTGGATGAATATTTTCATCACATCAAGATGATCAAGAAGAAGTAAGGATCACCTCTTACTAAAAATATTAAATATCCCTATATGGGTGCTTATCAAAAATAGTAAGCCATGCTCAAATAATATTTTTGGCATAATGGGACATTTAGAACTTTGTTACATCAAATATTTCCATGAACAGGGACCAACGGGCTTCACCGGGTGACATCTCCTCTTCTTCTTCTCTATCTCTTTCCCTCTCCTCTTCCCCCAATTTTCTCTCATTTTCAAGTGTTCTAATTCTTCATTAGGGTTTGCACTTTTTGATATGCCTTTAAGTCACTAAAAAGTGACTTTAGAAACATAATGTAAATTAAGTCACCATGCTATTATAAAAGGGACTTAAATATTTAAAGTGGAATATGAATAGTCTTAAGTCATATTAAGGCATATGGAGGGTCATGAGGTATATGAAGAGTCATCTCTCATTCTATAGATTGTAAATCCATTCCCATTACAAAGCATTGGTGATTGATCTTGTAAACTCAAGATTATATTGCACCTTGAGAGAACAAAGGAGATAGCCATTTTCTTTAATTCCCCCCTTCTCAATTTCTTCCATTTCTTTACTATGTACAACTTTTGTCTAAGCAATCAATACAAGAAGAAGGAGTTTCTAGATTTATTTGACTAAGGGATTTCATGATACTTTGTGTTCATCAAATTCTATTTGGTCTTGTTGCTATTTGCAGGGTTGTTTCTTCTCATGAATGAATGTGTTGAAGTTTCTAACTAGTGCATGAAGGAATCTGATTTTCTACCTGCAACATTAGTTCTCTTACCTCTTTTTTCACTCCCTTTTCCCACTCTACAGATGAAGAATTCCATAGAAAGATATTACTATCTTTTCCACAGGGTCAGTGGAGTGCCCCTATTGGATCCCTGGTCAAAAGGCCACCACAGAAATCCACCTTTTCATGCGCATGCACATACAACAATTACACCGATTAAGTAGAGGGACTCAGACTCCCAGAGTGTTGGTAAGATAACCACAAATTTTTCCCTGAAATTTTTTCTCACCAATAGTTTTTGACACCCACCATGGGGTAGATTTAGCAGTATCTGCACCCAAAATACAACCACAAGGTCTCAATATACAAAAAAAATCAAATATTGAAAAAAAAGGAGTTCATGTAATTTTTTTGCCAAAAGATACACTACTAATTTCTACACATGGTTTTTCACATTCCATAGTGCCATGTTGTGTTTTTACTATAGAAGTTTCCAAAAGCTGGCTAAAAGAAGATACACTAGGTTGAGCAGGTCAAGAGGTGTTGCTGATTCCAGTTTTGAAGCTTTGAAAAATAAGCAAGAATGAGTTAGAGATAATCCATACTTCTTCTCTTAGGCCTCCTCTCCATCCAGCACTTTGAGAAGTTCACCTAGTAATCCTGTCCAAAATCCTTCAAATTATCCCATTATTCAACCACCATTGAACATCGAGTTCATGGAAGAAGAAGAATTTGTAGAAGCAAGAGCTGAAATAGAAGTAGAAACAATAATGGAAGACAAAGAATAAAGACCTCGACCCATTGTTCCATGGGGAAGGAATAAAATCCCGCTTTCTCTTGAACCTCCTCTTCATGATCTACCAACGGGTTCCCAAAAGAAATTTCCAAAGTTCAAAGGTGAAAACACACAACATCCTGAAGAACACATTGTTGCTTTCATGACATCATGTGGAATTCTTGGTGTCTAGCATGAAGATGTTGCTGTAAGATTGTTCGTAGAGTCCCTCCAAGAAAAAGCAGCAGAATGGTTCTACCTCCTACCTTCCAGATCCATATCTAGTTGGGATGACATCAAGGCTGCCTTCGAGGAAATATTTAAATCAACTAAAGATTGTCAAGACCTCTTGGTGCAGTTGGCTCAAATGAGGAAAGGAGTGAGAGACTTTGTGGCTCATTTCGAATAGTTGCTTCATAGGATAATAGAAGAAGATTCACCCTCTTAGAACAATATCAAAATATTCTTCATAAATTCTTAATCACTGGAGGTAGGATTTCTCCTACGAAGAGTTCAACCAAGGAAAATTGTAGATGCACAAGGGAGGTCCATTGAATTGGATGACGATCTCATCCTCTCTAGAAAGATCAAGAATCCATCAAAGGGCAAGGTCCAACATCTTATAGATGAGAGAACCAATCCATCATTGCAAAATTTGGTGAATGAGATAACATATTTGAAGAGGGAAATATTTGAACGTGTTTCTTTCCAAAGACAAAATAGAAATAAAATTGCGGGAGCACCCCAAAGGCTCACCTTGGAGACCTCACCCATGAACATAAATTGTATATTTCAAGAAGATGAAGAAGAGCTTGACTAAGAAAGTGAAGGTGGTGGTTTCCTGGAAAGTAATGAGTTTGAGAATAATGCACAAATCAGATTTTGTGAGTATTCTAGAGGTTATGAAGAAGATGAAGAAGATGCACCTAGTTTCTCATGCGCGGTATTTACTTGTTCTCAGTTTGAGAAAAGAGCACCTCCCTTCATTGCTGCAAAAGAAAAGAAGGTTGATGATCCTCCTATGGTGACTCCAAAAAATAAAATAAGCAGTCGGGGATCCCCACTTATATCTTCCATGAATTTTACATTGTTAGATCATGATCCCGTAGCAAGTAAGAAGACTCCCGAAATCCCAAGTAAGTCTTCCAATGCCTCTTCCATTTCTAAACCCAAATCTACTCCTACAAAATCTAATAACTTGAAATATCCTAGTGTGCCTTTTAAAATACCCTCCATTCCTCAAACATCAAATCCTTCTCCCAAGACTATCCAGACCCCAAAATCAGTCCCTTCACTCCCCTTGTCCGCATATGCTCCCTTTGACTTCATAGACTATGAAAACAAAGCCAAAGTGCATATTACTGAAATTGAATATTTGCAGATTCATCCTGAATAATTTGAGAGGTTCATCTGATACATCAGGAGTGGTAGTCTAACACCCAATGATGTGGCTCATCGTTCCAAAGGCATGCTACCAAACTCACCTACACCTCCCTCACAGAACATGCTTTCTCTTAGTGCATCAAAGAATGATAAAGTTGAACCTTTCTATGTCTCCCTTCTTGTTAGAGAATATGTACTAAACAATTACATGATAGATTCTGGTGCCTGAGACAATGTGATGCCTTTGAAGGTCGCGAAGGCTCTTAAACTTACAATGACTCCACCTAGTGGTCTTATTACTCTTTGGAGTCAAAAAAGGTCTCACTTGTAGGAAGGTCAAAGATGCACAAGTGTCTCTCTCCAAATTTCCAGACAAGAAAATTTCAGCGATGATTTTGGTAGCCGATGTCCCAGCCTCATTCAGAATGTTGTTGAGTAGAAGTTTCTACTGAGACTTGGGAGGGAAAATTCAGATGAATTAGTCATCCACAACCATACTAATGAAGGGAGACATGGAGAAATTACTTCTCGAGAAGAAGATGAGGTACACGGTATGAAATTTTGGAAGCCCAGAAGCTAAAATTTTGTACAAAAATACCAGGTGGATGAATCACTTGGTGACAATCGAGGAAGAAGAGAATATTCCCATCTTGATAGGCCCAAACATGCTTTCCTAGAGAGGTTTGGATTTTGAAGTAGTGAGGAGATTCGAGTTACAAGAGGATAGCCCCAAATTTCCAGATGATGAAAACCATGAGGAAGAGGAGATAGTTCTTGATGATTTTCAAGAAGAAAAATTAGTTTATATGATTTTACAAGATGATGAGTTATTATCATTCCCATTTGGGGATGAGGATAATCTTAGTCAGGCCATCTATGGAAAGATAAAATTATCTTACGATGAGCCTGTGAAAGGTTTGAAAGAAATATCTGTACAAGAAATTCTTAGAGCCGTAGAAGAAAGTAAAGATCCTGAGCTCAGTCTCGAGCTCCTGATGCAAACCACAAATTTAAAAGACAAGCGTGAAGTTGATTTGGAAGCCTTAACTAATGTGAAGGTTGACCATATTGAGATAAGGCAAAATGAAACATATGATGCCGCTCTTGAGCTAATGATTGATGGATGCAATACCAAAATGGAGATATTTTCTTTCCCATTTGAAGATGAAGACTCTTCCCATGATGAAGAAATTGAAGAAAGGAGTTTCAAGACCTCTAAAGATGAAGCTCTTTTTGATGAAGGATTGGTAGAGTGCAGCGATTCTTGAGATGATGAGGTAATCCCTCCAGATAGTTTCTTTGAGTTGCAAGATAAAGATTATTCAAAGGTGTATAGAGAGGAACTATATGAAATGATGAAACATCACTCTGTGTAAGAAATCTTAGATGTAGTAGAAGTTGTAGAATATCCTGAGCCGATTCTTGATCTCTTCATTAGTGTCATGGACATACAAGACAAGTATGATTTTGCATCCAATCCTTTCGTCAGTACTCAAGTACCTTACAATGGAGTGAAGGAAAAGGATGAATAAAAGGTTTCTCATGGAGAAGATGTCAATGAGCATAGACCCAAGAAATAAAGTAACTCAGAATATCAAAGGAATTGGAATAAAAATTAGCATTGGGGAAGTGATGATATGCTCAATGGAGAATCGGCTATATGGATAAACATGGAAGGAAACTGGCATGATGAAACAAATTTCAAAGAGCATGAAGGCAGTGGAATTTCCAAGCAAGGACCAAAGCATCAATAATCTCACATGGACTCACTCCTATAAAGTAAAAGGAAAATCATGGAAGCACCTATCTTCCATAAACAATTAAGGAAAGTAGGTTACTTTCTGGAACCCATCAACGGCTTCGCAGAACATCACCATTCGGTTTTGCCTCTTCAGGGGTAACTTTTAAGAAATGAAAAGTACTTCAGTGAAAGTGGGTTTCCCCCGCCTTGTATCGTAGTTGATTAATAGGTATGTTTCCCTTTTTATTGCATGTTTTTCCCTTCCTGTTGTGTGTCATGTGTTTCCTTTCCTTCATTTTATGTGTGTTTTTTTCCTTCTAATCTTCCTTTCTAGAAGTTGTACATGACTCCACAGGGCCCAATGGATAAGGCACTTGTCAACAAAATATATAATCTAAAATTGAGATTCTGCATTCCCATGTCATGTCTTCACTATGCTCAGTCCATGTCATTTCCCCAAGCTAGAGCCAGCTGTTGTCATGTAAATGTGCAATAGGGAAATTGACAATTTCCAAGCACGACAATGATACCTTAGTGTTAATTTTTTTTTCAAGTCCCATCATTCCAAGACACCCCAGGTCTATCCAATCAGTCCAAATGACATCCTAAATAATGTAATCTCATACCCCTAGGTGATTTAGGTAAGTCTATTCATTACCCTAGGTGATTTTAGGGAGTTCTGAAAAGATACTATCTTCTGGCAGTATTGGGAAGGGCTATTGTTGGCCTTTCCAAGAATGGATCAACCCCTGGAGTGGAAAAAAAGAAAAAAATTCAACATGGAGGTGAATGGAAGACATTGGAACATCATGGAAATTATTTTGGAAGGTCTAGGTAAGTTCTGCAAGACTTGGAGCAGTCTGGGTAAAAAATAGGGCTCACAAGCCTAGGTAGTACGTAGGCCTAAAACAACTGTTGGGATTTAGAAGAAGATTTTGGGAGCTCTTGATGGATTTAGGAGAAAAAATATATATCTAGAAATAGGATTCCAAGGCCTACATTATGGTGAAATAATATTTTTCACAACACTTTGGCACATCAGGTTTGCAGGCAGTTTTTCTCAGGCATAGGTGGAGTAAAAAAATAAAAAATCTGATTTTTCAAGGATGAAATGGAATAATCAAGACATTAGACCCCCACCATTAGATTAAGAAAGACATTTCCAGTCAAGATAATATAAAATTTTCCAAAAACTTCCATTAGGAGCTCAATTTATCACTGTTACAAGTTCAGGACTTAACCAATTTTTTGGGAGGACACGTGTTAGCACTAGGAGCCTAGTAGGATTTTGTGTCTGTCACGTCCCCCAAGGTCAGGGAAATCAAGTTTTGAAAAGTTTTCCCAGCTTCCTCTCAGCCCTTTCAGCCCTTATATGACATCTTGGACCCTCATGTGACCTCTAGACTTGACAGTTCAACCCCCACGTGTAGTTTTGGAGCATCCATTCCCTATCATCGGATCAGGTGCCACGTGTCAGCTCTAGGACCACCATGCAAATTTATGTCCCTTATGAACCTAAGGTGGGGTACATCAGACCTTTAAAAATTATCCCAGACCCTATGGGGAGTCATTTGGACACCCACGTGACTGAGTTTCATCCCCCAGGTGCATTTTTGGAGCATCTATTCCCTGTCGTTGGATCGGGCGCCACGTGTAACCTCCACGACCACTGTGGAAACTGATGTCCATTATGTACCTAAGTTGGGGGACATCATACATGTAATAATTCACCCAAAACATATGGGGAGTCATTTGGACACCCACGTGACCGACTTTCAGCCCCCAGGTGCATTTTTCAAGCAAATCCCCTGTCGTCAAATCGAGGACACATGGCATTGCCTTGACCACCATTGAAATTGATGTCCCTCATGTCCCTAAGGTTAGGGACATCAGGGACATAAAAATGTTCCCAAACCCTCCATGTTTATGTTTTTAAAGTTTAAATCCAACACTTAGTCATTTACACTTAGTCATTTTCGTCCTCTCATTTCTCCTCCACAACTTCATACCTTGTCATGGCTCCTTGCATGATTGTCTAGACACCCGGTCCCCCATTTTTTCTCCAGACCATCTCTTCCATGAAAAAATAAACTCTCCACACCATGAATACATAGAAATATGAAGATCTCAAAGAAAAATAGAGTGAAATGATGAAGAACGGGGAGAAAATGAAGTTTTTTTGCTAGATAACCATGAAGTCAGTCGATCGAAAAATCTTCATATCTCACAAGATACAAGTCAGATCATGAAGTCATATTTTATAGATTTTCTCATTTTTCAAGGTGATTAAGATGAAATAAAAAAGAGGTCAAATGGTTCCCAGAATCATTTTCTCCAACAAAACCCTCTCTTCATGCACCGGCTCACATTCGTTGGATTTCCCATCATTCTGGAAATGGAAACATGATAAAAAACTTGCACACGAGATCCAAATGAAAAAAATATTGCAACGGAGTTGTTTTTGTTTCAAACGGAGACAAAAAAATAGACCTGAAAATTTTTGAGCTCCGTTAATGGCCGCCATTATAGCTTCGTGCACAAAGCCATTGCTAGGCCAAAATTTCAAAATTTATTTCCAGGATTTTTTGTTGGAAAAACTATGTGAAATTCAGAGGGTGTGATTGTAATAAAAAGGAGAGCCCAAAAAATTATGTTCCATCACAAATCGAGCACTAGAAACACCCTCTCTAAAACTAGTAAGTTTTCCTATACAAACTTGCTATGTTTGGAAATTCATCATCAAAAGCAGCGAAGACAAAGGCAACAAGCATTGAAGATAGAAAATAGTGGAAATGACCACTTACTAAAAATAGTAAGTTCCCTATATTGGTGTTTACCAAAAATAGTAAGTTACCCCAAGAAGTGGTCGAAGCAAAGGCAATGTGCATAGGATTGGATGAATATTTTCATCACATCAAGATGATCAAGAAGAAGTAAGGATCACCTCTTACTAAAAATAGTAAATCTCCCTCTATGGGTGCTTACCAAAAATAGTAAGCCACGCTCAAAGAATAGTTTTGGCACAATGGGAGATTCATAACTTCACTGCATCAGAGATTTCCATGAACGGGGACCAATGGGCTTCATCGGGCAGCATATCCTCTTCTCTTTCTCTCTCTCTTTCCCTATCCTCTTCCCCCAAATTTCTCTCACTTTCTAATGTTCTAATTCTTCGTTGGGGTTTGCATTTTTTGATATGACTTTAAGTCACTTAAAAGTGACTTTAGAAACATAATGTAAATTAAGTCACCTTGCTATTATAAAAGGGACTTAAATATTTAAAGTGGAATATGAACAGTCTTAAGTCATATTAAGGCATATGGAGGGTCATGAGGTAGATGAAGAGTCACCTCTCATTCTATAAATTGTAACACCATTCCCATTGCAAAGCGTTGGTGATTGATCTTGTAAACTCAAGAGTATATTGCACCTTGAGAGAACAAAGGAGATAGACATTTTCTTCAATTCCCCCCTTCTCAATTTCTTCCATTTCTCCACTATGTACAACTTTTTTCTAAGCAATCAATACAAGAAGAATGAGTTTGTAGCTTTCTTTGACTAAGGGGTTTTATGATACTTTGTGTTCATCAAATTCTATTTGGTCTTGTTGCTATTTGTAGGGTTTTTTCTTCTCATGAATGCATGTGTTGAAGTTTCTAACTAGTGCGTGAAGGAATCTAATTTTCTACCTACAACATTAGTTCTCTTACCTCTTTTCTCACTCCCCTTTCCCGCTTTAGAGACAGAGACTTCCCTAGCAAGAGATTACTAGCTTTTCCATAGGTTCAGTGGAGTACCCCTATTAGATCCCCAGTCAAAAGGCCACCACATAAATCCACCTTTTCATGCACATACACTGATTAAGTAGAGGGACTCAGACTCCTAGAGCATTGGCAAGATAACCACCAATTTTTCTGCAACAAATTTTCTTGCCAACAAAATCATTTCATCCTCTTCTTATAAACTAGACACATGCAGTTTCCTCAGTGATCATGACTAATTACACCCCACTCCATATCTTAAGATTTGGAATGATATTCCCAATAAATGCATTGAAAATTATGTAGCGATTTAATCATGTTAGGTACATGAAATGGGGAATTTCTTCAAAAGGAAATATCTGTAGTGAAGCAAAATGCACTTACCCTTGCAAGCTCAGCTTCCCGATATCCATAGATTTCCACATCTTGCACTCTTAGATAAAATGTGATTACTATTCATTCAAAAAAACATCAACTGAAGGGAAGAAGATCAAAATCATGATCATCTTCCTTTATTCAAATTCAAATAACAATCACTATTGACAAGAGGAGCTGAGTGCCTCCACTGAATCCATTTCCTCACATAGCAGCATATATTTGTTGAAGGTTTCCTTATCTAAAGGAAGCTGATACATCCTTTGTCTATGTCCATTCACAAGAATATTTCTTCTATCTCCTTCAATTTGCAATAATCGCACAGAGCCGTTATGAAACACTTTTTTGATCTATTATGGTCACAAATTTCCTTTAAACTATTGATATTTTAAATCAAAAATTCAGACCCATTCTCCCTCGTTAAACTTCCTATCTTTGATACAAGTGTCATTCCATGTTTTCCTCTGATGTTGGATAATTTCTATTTGTTATTTTGCTTCCATCCTCATTTCATCCAATTTTTTCAGTTGCATCACTCTCTCGTGTTGTGCTTCATCTAAGTCGATTTCAACTTCCAATGTTTTTCTCCATGTTCAAAACTCGAACTCCATGCGTAACAATGGATCTTTCCCATATACCAATTCATAAGGGGAGAATCCAATAGTAGTCTTCTAGGTTGTGTTATAGGCCCATACCGCTTCTGGGAGTTTTGGTACCCAGTTTTTTCTATCCTCATTGACCACTTTGGTCAAAAATTTCTCAAGTTCTTTGTTTGTGACTTCCACCTACCCATTGGATTGGGGGTGATGTGGTGATTATTTTTGGTGCTTGATTTAGTAGATTTACAGAAAATATTCAATCATGTTAGACACAAATTGATGGCCTTTACCAGATATAATTTCTCTAGGGGTGTAAAATCTTAGTATTATAAGATTGTACAAAAACTAAATAACAACATCCTCATTAACAGATGTCATTTCTTGTACTTTGACCAATTTCATGACATAGTCAATAGACACCAACATTTATTATTTCCTAAAGGATGGGGGATTAAAAGGTCTAACAAAATCAATTCCCCATTTCTCAAATGGTCCTAAGACCAGTTGAGGGTTGAGAGGAATTTCCACGGATAGTGTAGGCTTCCGCATTATTTGACATGAACCACATTTCCACACATACTTCTTAATAGATGTGAAGAGAAGGCCAATAATATCTAGCTCTAAGGACTTTATGGATTTTCCTCTTCACTAAGTAATGTCCTCCTCCAGGCTCATCATGACAAGCTCTCAGTATTTTATACACTTCATCTTCCCGAACACACCTAGGAAGAACCATATCAAGACAACATTTGAATAAAATTCCATTACAACACTTATATGTTGCACTATTTTTAACTAATCTTCATTGTTATTTATTAGTAAAATAGGCAGGAAACTTCCTTGTAGTCAAATAATTTACAATATCAGCAAACCATGGAGATTGAGTTGATACTGCAAACAAATGTTCATCCAGAAAATGATCCTAGAATGCTTCTTCATCACCTGAAACATTCAATCTTGAAATAAAATAAGCAACAACATTATCTTTTCCCGGCTTATCAAAAACAGTCAAATTAAATTCCTGTAACAAGAGTAACCATTTAATAATCCTGTCCTCAACTATTGGTTTATTCATCAAATATCTTATGGCTGAGTGGTTAGTATGTTATACCCCTTGATTTCTGTTTGTAATATTTGGAAATTATGTCATGATATTAAAGGAATGTCGAGGGTGAGACAATAAGCATCATTGTGTAGCTATGTGTAAAGTTGCATGCATGGATGTATGTCTTAAGAAGGGTATACACACATACATGTAATTACACATGCAACCACTTGACATTGCTTATCGCCTAGTAGTAACACCCTTAATTAACTTGACATTCTCATCTTACCTTTGTTTCTTGTAGGAACGTAAAGAATACTTACGTGATTAAAATATGAAGTTAGTAGTGTGATGTAGTTATCTCTTTTTTGAACTTTATTGATTTATATAAACATGGTTTTACATCAATGGTTAATGGACACCTACCTTGCCGTAAAAGAGAACTTCATGTAAATTGATATCTTTATTGATCGTTGTTTGCAATGATTGACAATGATAAATTCTATTCTATAATGAGTAGTGATTGGTTAAGGATGAATAGAAGTACTCCTTGCTACCAAAGTCTTATGTCAGCAAGAAATAAGGTTAATGCTAATTGGATGACCACTCTCGGGATGAAAGCTGCAAACCTTGTATGTAAATACTACATGAGTAATCTAGTTCATCAAGTATCAAATACTATGTATGGTTGATTTTTTCTTGGATTATCATTATTTTCTAGTGGTTTAATGATTTTTGCAACCCATTCAACTAACATTAAATTGGGAAAGGATGAATTTATAAATGAATACTTCGGTATATAGATTTTGTGTGAAAGTTGGGTTGGTAATCGATTTTGTTAGCCTAGATATTGATAAAACTAAATGAAAACATTTTATTCTTATTTAAATCATCGGTCAACCAAGGTTGTTAAGTGAATTTTTATTCTTGAAAATATTCCAATCTCTAAAATGGGACTTAAACTTTACTTGGTATATAAGACATGCAGTTTTGGGAAAGTTTAATCAATTAATGTGAATAGTAAAATTGGTCATTTTACACCCATGCATTACTAAGGCTTATGTTTTAATCAAACCTTAACCTTGCAAATAATTCAGGCATGCAATAATTGGTAGAAAATTAAGTGTTAAAGAGGACATAGTCATCATGCAAGAATAATTGATTTAAAATCCTTTGTTCCTTGCTAAATGTTGACTATGCATTGAGTATTATTAGATTTCTCATGCAAAAAAAAGTAAGTATTTTATATTAAAAACCCCACTAAATTTAGGGGATAACTTTGGTGGTGGTGGAGTAGTTTTAAAATTGTCAACCATGCACTATATTATTAAATGCATTTAGTGCGCATTTACTTCTTTAGGAAAGATGAAACTTCTTGGTGAAGCCAAAAACATGCATTCCATTTGGTCGTTCTTGTTCTTGGTTTGTGAGGTTAAGTGGAATGAGGATAACTACAGTTGAACTCTTGAAATTTTTGAGAGGAGACTCAAGCTCCAACTCCATTCTTTTACATGCAATCTTGAATCTGTCATGAGGTCATCAGCTTGTGTTAATACATATTTTGGGATCGTTTTGGAGGCTGTGAGTGGATTTCAATCACCATTTTTGTGCAAAGCTTGTGAGATGATTCGTTGGAAGAGCCACTTAGCCTAGAACATTTTGGATGAATCAATTGATAACATTTTCTAGTCATGAGAAATCTCTTTCCCTTCTCTAGTAGTTTATTCCATTGAAAATTTATGTAAATAAAATTCCTTGCATAAGTTTTGGAAAGTTAAAATGGTTTCGGTTTTTGGGTTGCTAATTTCTTGCAATAGTTATATCAGGGTATGCAATAGATTTACCTAATATTAAACACGATATAGTTTATAAAAATTTCATATGAATTCTTGTACTATTATCTCTAGCTGTAGCTAAATAAATTTGTTGCTATGATTGCTATAACGGTTAATAAAAACTCTGAAATCTCATGCAACTGCTTATAATATAGAAGGTAGCATTTGGGTATATCAGGTGTGTACATTTTGGATGGCCAACAGACCCCTATTGGGAAACATGGAAAATACCTGAATCTAGGTATTACTATCAATAGCTTGATAAATGTTTGATGACGAATTAAACCCTAGAAGGAAAAATATTTGGGACCTCAGATTTTTATTTACTGAACTTTTAGTGTGAGGGATATGAAATGAAGCTACAACAAAATAATAAAAAAGTTGTAGCTAATTTTTTCCCCTCCAGTGAATACACCATAGTAATGTAAATTAATGATTCGTTTCCATTACTGTAAATAATTTTATAACCAGTACATGGATATGCATGTATATATGTTTTTATGGTTAAAATAATTCCTTGGTAAGGGAATATAATGAATTATTGATCCTGGGTATTTATCAAAGATTGTTGATAAGTGAATGGAGGGGAAAGGAACTCCTGTAATGATTTACCTTGTGAATCTCGGCTAAGGTCATACTGTGTTATGAATTGTTTTTAAAGGATGAAGACAAATTTTTAATGAACTGAATCCTCCATTTGGTAATAGATTGATTAGAATCTTGTCGTCCTGAGCCTTGTATTACAAATTCCAAGATATTTACGTAAATAGTAGATCACAGAGATAATTCTCTCGATAGGGAAAAATAGGATAGTAGTTTTAAGTTTGGATAAACCTTCCAGATGGACTGGAACCGTGTTTTATAAATATGCTCTTATGATTCCATTTTGGTTTTTAAAAAAATACAAAAGGGGCGTGAGTACAGAATAACGGTTATGGAGTCTTGTTAGATAAAGATCATGAACTTCTTTGGGATAATAAGAAACTAAATCAACCCCTGCTAGAATGAAGTAACATTCTGAGCTATATAAATGTGTATCACCACTATGGGAAATTAGTCCCTGATACGGTATCAATCTTTATATGAGATATAGTTATCATAACCTTAAAACTATTATTAGTAGTTATGGAGCTTGTTGTACTAAGTTTTGAAGCTATAAGTAGAGAGATAATTTCAACTGGCTAAGTGTATAAGCAAATTTTCTAAAACTATATAACTTAGTACACAAAAGCTTCTTGAAATTGAAAAGTATTTTCTGATTTTCTGCTAATGGTTAATGGTTGTAAAGTGGTAATAAACACCGTTGTGGTCAGTGATATATAGAATAAGGAAATTTGTATTTACTTGTATAGCTTACTTGGATGTAGATTAAGTTATGTAATAAGTATATTTGTATAGCTTACTCAGATGTAGAGTAAGTTATGTAATAAGTATATCTGTATAGCTTACTTGAATGTAGAGTAAGTAATGAACTCAATAAATCAGTAATTGTATAGCTTACTTGTATATAGAGTAAGTTATGTAATAATTATATCTGTATAACTTACTGGGATGTAGGGTAAGCTATGAAATAAGTGAATATGAATATAACTGTATGATTTACTTGAACAACATAAAAAGGTAAACATAGTTAGTTCAAAGACCTAAGCTAATAAGGTATCGAAAAGGGTAAGCTTAATGGGTTCTATGTTTTATCCTCTTATACCTATATGAGTTATTAGTTGTTTGATGAAGGAATAATTATTTGGATATGTTGTTATTACTAACTTGTTCTTTTGTGTGGTTTATATGAATTATTGTAATGCAACTTTTCATTTATTTAAATGATCAGTGGAATAAACTATTATGCATGGGATAAATATTTTCCATGCTCAGTTTGTATAAACTGACATGTGATAACATGTTTTGTAGATGTAGCTCCATAAGTGGAAGGAATAAAAAAGTTGAAAAGTTATCATTATGATTGAAAAATACTACTTCTAGAAATGTAAACTATTGATTTATCACTTGTTTGTAATGTTATGTAAATGAATGAAATAACAAGGTTAGCAGTAAATGAAGGAATTCAAAGGAACGAGTGTGTACTGTAATTTTGATTGTTGTCATCATGATGATGGTTCAATGAATGAATTAATAAGTCAGGGTGATAGTACTAATTGGTCTGCATCATGACTATACATCTATCTATAAATTAAAATGATTCAATAACAATGAATATGACTTGAGGATATTAGTAATACGAGATTTGTATTACCAAGATAAGTGGTAAATTTTCCTATGTGGAATTAAAAAATGAAATATTATATCATTAATGAAAAAGATGTATATAGTTGATAGATATTAAATCATATTAAAAGTCTAATATGAGTCATGATGTGACAAAGCATCCATGAGCAAGATTTCTATGTGCAACAAAGTTTACTTCCTTAGAATGGCTACTGATTAATTGTTGGTAATACTACAGTTTAATGGAGCAGATAACAATCAAATGAAAAATCATTCTGATTTGATTATGAGGATGTCAATCGTGTATATGTTTATCCTTATTAAGTCCTATGTAAGGACACTATTATGTACTAAAAATCTTAAGTATCTCATTTCTTGTAAGCCCTTATTTTATCAGGTATCTGACTTTTGATTCATCATGCATAGGTAACTTTGGAATTCAAGGTTACCTAATCAAGAGTGAATACTAATCAAGGATTAAATGAAATTAGGTTCTTTTTAAGGAAAAGGATTAAAAGGAACCATGATGATATTGTTGATAAAATCTTCATGATTTAAGTTAAAATAAAGGGGAGAACCCCTTAAGGGTGGGTAAGTCTTAGGTGTTGAATCCTAAGGAAACACTTAACATGTTATGCACTTATCGTAAGCATTAATAAATGATTACAATTAAGCATAAAATAAGAAAGATGTTGTACTTAAGAAGGAAGGCTAGATATCATCATGAATAGGATGAATTCAATAGGGAGATGATATGTCCTTATACCTTCCAGTGATATGAGATTGCACCTTCTACATTTCTAAGGAATATAGAAATATAATACCAAAGCTTCCCTAAAGTGATATAGTTATATCAATGACATATAATGAAAATACTTTGGTAAGAAACATAGGCTTATTGGTTAAGCAAATAAAGTAATTAATCGACAATAATGAATTTAAAAAAATGATTACTTTGATCCATTTATGGTTGTCTCTAACTTGCAATCTAGTAAGGTAAGTAAGCTAGTTTGGAAGAACATCATACTCTTGAAGATAACCACGGTAAGACCTTGATGGTGAATCATTCGAGGAGGAATATTCACGAATCATGGTCTATCTAGTTGTGGTTTTTAATTTATGTTAAAAAACAAAGGAAAGATACCCTGCTCTAATACAAAACGCTTGGTGAGCTAACTCACTACATCCACTACATAGTTGTATCCTTGTAAGGACAACTATCATTATTTGGATACTGCTGCTTAGTAGTTGTGTGGAGTTACCTCTTCAAGAGTCTAGATTGCAAAAAGGAATTGAAATAAGTACAAACCTTGATAACATTACAAACACATATTTGACCTTCCGAGTACACACCTTATATCAAATTATGATGGCTACGGAAAGGGAAGTAGTTTGGTAGCAAGGTGAATTGTTATGAAGACACTTTCCCATAGGCATCATAGATTAACATAGAGGTATGTATTTGTGTGGGTTAAACTAGATTTGTACCTTGTTCAAGATTTGTAGTTGTTTAAAACATCTATGTTTTTTAATCCATATGACTGAATAAGTGATTAGGGAGAAACAAAAAATTTCCTAATGAGGAGTGTGCCGTCATATAATTGAGCATGGAATACATGACTCATAAATTTTTTGCAAAGTTGTGTAAGCTACTGATTAGATAGTCAATATTTCCCTTTAATCTAAGATGTCAGATACCTAGGGAATTCATAGATGGAACCCAGGTAGAAACTTAGGAGTATTCACTTGTATATCATGTCCTGTAAAGAAGAACCAAGGATACATTTGATGTATAGGCTCATATAGAGCATTGAGGGAGAATGAGTAAGTTCAATATTCTCTCATACAACTACACATGGTTCATGACAGTTATCGGGAATGGATTACACTAAGGTTTATGTAGATTTAAATATATGGGTATTTAAATCATATGCATAGAGTCAAAGAAAAAATTTCTAGACGAGAAGTAACAAAGTGGATGTTACATTTTGGTATCAGATCTGAAAGTTATAGCTCTTGGACCTGTTAGGTTATTACACCTACTAAATTAGGATATTTATTAGTAAAATAAAATGAAGGATAAAATTATTTACCAAGGATAACAAACCAGACCAAAATAATGTTTCAGGTTTGATGATAGGTTAGTTCTTAAAAAAAAAATAACAATCCTTCATTACACACTAACCCAGATAGATCTGTAGAGCATTTGATAAGTGTGAATTGGATCAGCTAAGATAAATAAATTAAGCTGAATGATAGCAACCATCAGAGGATCCACTTGATGGAATGAACTGTCTCAATGACAGATTCAAATCTTAAGTCTAAAATGAATTATAAATCCACTTAGGATAGAATGAAGTAGATAAGAAATA